>JAWZYU010000073.1:806424-1341458 GCA_038380435.1 Ryuthela nishihirai | reverse complement strand
TCAGTTAGGTTTATTCCTTCCTTAGCCTAATTCAGTTACAGTTATTCCTTCCTTAGCCTGATTCATTTAGAGTTATTACTTTCTTGGTCTGATTCAATTAGAGTTATTCCTTCCTTAGCCTGATTCAGTTACAGTAATTAGTTAGAGTTATTACTTCCTTAGCATAATTCAGTTAGATTTATTACTTTCTTGCCCTGATTCAATTAGAGTTTTTCCTTCCTTAGCCTGATTCAGTTACAGTTATTACTTTCTTTGCCTGATTCAATTAGAGTTATTACTTTCTTAGCCTGATTCAATTAGAGATAATCCTTCCTTAGCCTGATTCAGTTAGAGTTATTACTTTCTTAGCCTGATTCAGTTAGAGTTATTCCTTCCTTAGCGTGATTCAGATAGAGTTATTACTTTCTTAGCCTGATTCAGTTAGAGTTATTCCTTCCTTAGCCTGATTCAGTTAGTTATTACTTTCTTAGCTGGTTCAGTTAGAGGTATTCCTTCCTTAGCCTGATTCAGTTAGAGTTATTCCTTCCTTAGCCTGATTCAGTTAGTTATTACTTTCTTAGCTGGTTCAATTAGAGGTATTCCTTCCTTAGCCTGATTCAGTTAGAGTTATTCCTTCCTTAGTCTGATTCAGTTAGATTTATTACTTTCTTCGTCTGGTTCAGTTAGAGTTTCTCAGATTCTTCTTTATCCTGATTCGGTTACAGTTATTACTTTCTTAGCCTGGTTCATTTAGAGTTATTCTTTCCTTATCCTGGTTGAGTTAGAAATATTGCTTCCTTAGCCTGATTCAGTTACAGTTATTACTTTCTTAGTCTGGTTCAGTTACAGTTATTCCTTCCTTAGCATAATTCAGTTAGAGTTATTTCTTTCTTGGCCTGATTCAATTAGAGTTATTCCTTCCTTAGCCTGATTCAGTTACAGTTATTACTTTCTTTGCCTGATTCAATTAGAGTTATTACTTCCTTAGCCTGATTCAATTAGAGATATTCCTTCCTTAGCCTGATTCAGTTAGAGTTATTACTTTCTTAGCCTGATTCAGTTAGAGTTATTCCTTCCTTAGTCTGATTCAGTTAGAGTTATTCCTTCCTTAGCCTGATTCAGTTAGAGTTATTATTTTATTCGCCTGTTTCAATTAGAGTTTCTTAGATTCTTCCTTAGCCTGATTCGGTTAGAGTTATTGCTTTCTTAGCCTGGTTCAGTTAGAGTTATTCTTTCCTTATCCTGGTTGAGTTAGAATTATTCTTCCTTAGCCTGATTCAGTTACAGCTATTACTTTCTTAGACTGATTCAGTTAGAGTTATTGCTTCCTTAGCCTGATTCAGTTACAGTTATTACTTTCTTAGCCTGATTCAATTAGAGTTATTCCTTCCTTAGCTTGATTCCGTTAGAGTTATTACTTTCTTATCCTGGTTCAGTTAGAGTTATTCCTTCCTTAGCATGATTCAGTTAGAGTTATTATTTTCTTAGCCTGGTTCAGTTAGAATTATTCCTTCCTTAGCCTGATTCAGTTAGAGTTATTACTTTCTTAGCCTGGTTCAGTTAGAATTATTCCTTCCTTATCCTGATTCAGTTAGAGTCATTACTTTCTTAGCTTGGTTAAGTTGGAGTTATTCCGTCCTTTGCCTGATTCAGTTAGAGTTATCACTTTCTTAGCCTGATCCATTTAGTGTTATTACTTTCTTAGCCTGGATCAGTTAGAGTTATTACTTCCTTAGCCTGATTCAGTTAGAGATATTACTTTCTTAGCCTGGTTCAGTTACACTTATTACTTTCTTAGCCTCGTTCAGTCAGAGTTATTCCTTCCTTAGCTTGCTTCAGTTAGAGTTATTACTTTCTTATCTTGGTTCAGTTAGAGTTATTCCGTCCTTAGCCTGATACAATTAGAGTTATTACTTTCTTAGCCTGATTCAATTAGAGATATTCCTTCCTTATCCTGATTCAGTTAGAGTTATTACTTTCTTAGCCTGATACAATTAGAGTTATTACTTTCTTAGCCTGATTCAATTAGAGATATTCCTTCCTTAGCCTGATTCAGTTAGAGATATTACTTTCTTAGCCTGATTCAGTTAGAGTTATTCCTTCCTTAGACTGATTCGGTTAGAGTTATTACTTTCTTAGCCTGGTTCAGTTAGAGTTATTCCTTCCTTAGCCTGATTCAGTTAGAGATATTACTTTCTAAGCCTGGTTCAGTTAGACTAATTACTTTCTTAGCCTGGTTCAGTCAGAGTTATTCCTTTTGTAGCCTGATTCAATTAGAGTTATTACTTTCTTAGCCTCGTTCAGTTAGAGTTATTACTTTAATCAAGCTAAGGAAGGAATAACCGTACTATTAGTTTCTTAGCATGGTTCAATTAGAGTTATTCCTTCCTTAGCCTGACTCAGTTAGAGTTACTACTTTAATGAAGCAAAGGAAGGAATAACCGTACTATTACTTTCTTAGTCTGGTTCAGGTAGAGTTATTCCTTCCTTAGCCTGATTCAGTTAGAGTTATCACTTTCTTAGCCTGGTTCAGTTAGAGTTATTACTTTTGTAGCCTGATTCAGTTAGAGTTATTACTTTCTTAGCCTGGTTCAGTTAGGTTTATTCCTTCCTTAGCCTAATTCAGTTAGAGTTATTACTTTCTTAACATGGTTCACTTAGAGTTATTCCTTCCTGAGCCTGATTCAGTTAGAGTTATTACTTTCTTAGCCTGGTTCAGTTTGAGTTATTACTTTTGTAGCCTGATTTAGTTAGAGTTATTACTTTCTTAGCCTGGTCCAGTTTGAGTTATTCCTTCCTTAGTCTGATTCAGTTAGAGTTATTACTTTCTTAGCCTGGTTCAGTTAGACTTATTATTTTCTTAGCCTGGTTAAGTCAGAGTTATTCCTTTTGTAGCCTGATTCATTTAGAGTTATTACATTCTTAGCCTGGTTCAGTTAGAGTTATTCCTTCCTTAGCCTAATTCAGTTAGAGTTATTACATTCTTAGCCTGGTTCAGTTAGAGTTATTCCTTCCTTAGCCTAATTCAGTTAGAGTTATTACTTTCTTAGCCTGGTTCAGTTAGAGTTATTCCTTCCTTAACCTGATTCAGTGAGAGTTATTACTTTAATGAATCAAAGGATGCAAAAATATTGCTTTCTCACTCTGGTTCAGTTAGAGTTTTTCATTCCTTAGCCTGATTCAGTTAGAGTTATTATTTTCTTAGCCTGGTTCAGTGACAGTTATTACTTCCTTAGCCTAATTTACTTAGAGTTATTACTTTCTAACATGGTTTACTTAGAGTTATTCCTTCCTTAGCCTGATTCAGTTAGGTCATTCCTTTTTTAGCCTGGTTCAGTTAGAGTTATTCCTTCCTTAGCCTGATTCAGTTAGAGTTATTACTTTCTTTGCCTGGTTCAGTTAGAGTTGTTACTTTCTTAGCCTGGTTCAGTTACAGTTATTCCTTCATTAGCCTGATTCAGTTAGAGTTACTACTTTCTTAGCCTGGTTCAGTTAGACTTATTACTTTCTTAGCCTGATTCAGTTAGAGTTATTACTTTCTGAGCCAGATTCAGTTAGAGTTATTCCTTCCTTAGCTTGATTCAGTTAGAGTTATTTCTTTCTTATCCTGGTTCATTTAGAGTTATTACTTTCTTAGCCTGATTCAGTTAGAGTTATTCCTTCCTTAGACTGATTCGGTTAGAGTTATTACTTTCTTAGCCTGGTTCAGTTAGAGTTACTCCTTTTGTATCCTGATTCACTTAGAGTTATTACTTTCTTAGCCTGGTTCAGTTAGAGTTATTCTTTTCTTAGCCTGGTTCAGTTAGAGTTATTCTTTTCTTAGCCTGATTCAGTTAGAGTTATTACTTTCATTGCCTGGTTCAGTTAGAGTTATTAATTTTGTAGCCTGATTCCGTTAGAGTTATTACTTTCTTAGCCTGGTTCAGTTAGAGTTTTTCCTTCCTTGGCCTGATCCAGTTAGAGTTAGTACTTTCTTAGCCTGGTTCAGTTAGAGTTATTACTTTCTTAGCCTGATTCAGTTAGAGTTATTCCTTCCTTATCTTGATTCAGTTAGAGTTATTCCTTCCTTAGCTTGATTCAGTTAGAGTTATTAGTTTCTTATCTTGGTTTAGTTAGAGTTATTCCTTCATTAGCCTGATTCAGTAAGAGTTATTACTTTCTTATCGTGGTTCAGTTAGAGTTATTCCTTCCTTAGCCTGATTCAGTTAGAGTTATTATTTTCTTAGCCTGGTTCAGTTAGAATTATTCCTTCCTTAGCCTGATTCAGTTAGAGTTATTACTTTCTTAGCCTGGTTCAGTTAGAATTATTCCTTCCTTATCCTGATTCAGTTAGAGATATTACTTTCTTAGCCTGGTTCAGTTAGAGATATTACTTTCTTAGCCTGGTTCAGTTAGACTTATTACTTTCTTATCCTGGTTCAGTCAGAGTTATTCCTTCCTTAGCTTGATTCAGTTAGAGTTATTCCTTTCTTAGCGTGATTCAGTTAGTGTTATTACTTTCTTAGCCTGATTCAGTTAGAGTTATTCCTTTCTTAGCCTGATTCAGTTAAAATTATTACTATCTTATCCTGATTCAGTTAGAGTTATTCCTTCTTTAGCTTGACACAGTTAGAGTTATTACTTTCTTATCCTGATTCAGTTAGAGTTATTACTTTCTTAGCCTGATTCAATTAGAGTTATTCCTTCCTTAGCTTGATTCAGTTAGAGTTATTACTTTCGTATCCTGGTACAGATAGAGTTATTTCTTCCTTAGCCTGATTCAGTTAGAGTTATTATTTTCTTAGCCTGGTTCAGTTAGAATTATTCCTTCCTTAGCCTGATTCAGTTAGAGTTATTACTTTCTTAGCCTGGTTCAGTTAGAGTTATTCCTTCCTTATCCTGATTCATTTAGAGTTATTACTTTCTTAGCTTGGTTAAATTGGAGTTATTCCTTCCTTTGCCTGATTCATTTAGAGTTATTACTTTCTTAGCCTGATCCAGTTAGGGTTATTACTTTCTTAGCCTGGACCAGTTAGAGTTATTCCTTCCTTAACCTGATTCAGTTAGAGTTATTACTTTAATGAATCAAAGGATGCAAAAATATTACTTTCTCACTCTGGTTCAGTTAGAGTTCTTCATTCCTTAGCCTGATTCAGTTAGAGTTATTATTTTCTTAGCCTGGTTCAGTGACAGTTATTACTTCCTTAGCCTGATTCAGTCAGAGTTATTACTTTCTTAGCCTGGTTCAGTTAGAGTTGTTACTTTCTTAGCCTGGTTCAGTTACAGTTATTCCTTCCTTAGCCTGATTCAGTTAGAGTTACTACTTTCTTAGCCTGGTTCAGTTAGACTTATTACCTTCTTAGCCTGGTTCAGTTAGAGTTATTACTTTTGAAGCGTGATTTAGTTAGAGTTATTATTTTCTTACCCTGGTTCAGTTAGAGTTATTCCTTCCTTAGCCTAATTCAGTTAGAATTAAAACTTTCTTAGCGTGGTTCAGTTAGAGATATTCCTTCCTTATCCTGATTCAGTTAGAGATATTACTTTCTTAGCCTGGTTCAGTTAGACTTATTACTTTCTTAGCCTGGTTCAGTCAGAGTTATTATTTTGTAGCCTGATTCAGTTAGAGTTATTCCTTTTGTAGCCTGATTCAGTTAGAGTTATTACCTTCTTAGCCTGGTTCAGTTGGAGTTATTCCTTTTGTAGCATGATTCAGTTAGAGTCATTACTTTTGTAGCCTAATCAGTTAGAATTATTACCTTCTTAGCCTGGTTCAGTTAGAATTATTACCTTCTTAGCCTGGTTCAGTTAGTGTTATTACTTTCTTAGCCTGATTCAGTTAGAGTTATTCCTTCCTTAGCTTGATTCAGTTAGAGTTATTTCTTTCTTAGACTGATTCAGTTAGGGTTATTCCTTCCTTAGCCTGATTCAGTTAGAGTTATTACTTTCTGAGCCAGATTCAGTTAGAGTTATTCCTTCCTTAGCTTGATTCAGTTAGAGTTATTTCTTTCTTATCCTGGTTCATTTAGAGTTATTCCTTCCTTAGACTGATTCAGTTAGAGTTATTATTTTCTTAGATTGGCTCAGTTAGAGTTATTCCTTCCTTAGCCTGATTCAGTTAGAGTTATTACTTTCTTAGCCTGATTAAGTTAGAGTTACTACTTTCTTAGCCTGGTTCAGTTAGATGTATTCCTTCCTTAGCCTGGTTCAGTTAGACTTATTACTTTCTTAGCCTGATTCAGTTTGAATTATTCCTTCCTTAGCCTGGTTCAATTAGAGTTATTACTTTCTTAGCTTGGTTAATTTGGAGTTATTCCTTCCTTTGTCTGATTCAGTTAGAGTTATTACTTTCTTAGCCTGATCCAGTTAGAGTTATTACTTTCTTAGCCTGGATCAGTTAGAGTTATTCCTTCCTTAGCCTGATTCAGTTAGAGATATTACTTTCTTAGCCTGGTTCCGTTAGATTTATTACTTTCTTAGCCTGGTTCAGTCAGAGTTATTCCTTTTGTAGCCTGATTCAGTTAGAGTTATTACTTTCTTAGCCTCGTTTAATTAGAGTTATTATTTTAATCAAGCTAAGGAAGGAATAACCGTACTATTAGTTTCTTAGCCTGGTTCAATAAGAGTTATTCCTTCCTTAGCCTGACTCAGTTAGAGTTATTATTTTAATGAAGCAAAGGAAGCAAAAATATTACTTTCTCAGTCTGGTTCAGTTAGAGTTCTTCATTGCTTTGCCTGATTCAGTTAGAGTTATTTCTTTCTTAGCCTGGTTCAGTGAGAGTTATTACTTCCTTAGCCTAATTCACTTAGAGTTATTACTTTCTAACATGGTTTACTTAGAGTTATTCCTTCCTTAGCCTGATTCAGTTAGAGTTATTCCTTTTTTAGCCTGGTTCAGTTAGAGTTATTCCTTCCTTAGCCTGATTCAGTTAGAGTTATTACTTTCTTAGCCTGGTTCAGCTAGAGTTATTACTTTCTTAGCCTGGTTCAGTTACAGTTATTCTTGCCTTAGCCTGATTCAGTTAGAATTAAAACTTTCTTAGCGTGGTTCAGTTAGAGATATTCCTTCCTTATCCTGATTCAGTTAGAGATATTACTTTCTTAGCCTGGTTCAGTTAGACTTATTACTTTCTTAGCCTGGTTCAGTCAGAGTTATTATTTTGTAGCCTGATTCAGTTAGAGTTATTCCTTTTGTAGCCTGATTCAGTTAGAGTTATTACCTTCTTAGCCTGGTTCAGTTGGAGTTATTCCTTTTGTAGCATGATTCAGTTAGAGTCATTACGTTTGTAGCCTAATCAGTTAGAATTATTACCTTCTTAGCCTGGTTCAGTTAGAATTATTACCTTCTTAGCCTGGTTCAGTTAGTGTTATTACTTTCTTAGCCTGATTCAGTTAGAGTTATTCCTTCCTTAGCTTGATTCAGTTAGAGTTATTTCTTTCTTAGGCTGATTCAGTTAGGGTTATTCCTTCCTTAGCCTGATTCAGTTAGAGTTATTACTTTCTGAGCCAGATTCAGTTAGAGTTATTCCTTCCTTAGCTTGATTCAGTTAGAGTTATTTCTTTCTTATCCTGGTTCATTTAGAGTTATTCCTTCCTTAGACTGATTCAGTTAGAGTTATTATTTTCTTAGATTGGCTCAGTTAGAGTTATTCCTTCCTTAGCCTGATTCAGTTAGAGTTATTACTTTCTTAGCCTGATTAAGTTAGAGTTACTACTTTCTTAGCCTGGTTCAGTTAGATGTATTCCTTCCTTAGCCTGGTTCAGTTAGACTTATTACTTTCTTAGCCTGATTCAGTTTGAATTATTCCTTCCTTAGCCTGGTTCAATTAGAGTTATTACTTTCTTAGCTTGGTTAATTTGGAGTTATTCCTTCCTTTGTCTGATTCAGTTAGAGTTATTACTTTCTTAGCCTGATCCAGTTAGAGTTATTACTTTCTTAGCCTGGATCAGTTAGAGTTATTCCTTCCTTAGCCTGATTCAGTTAGAGATATTACTTTCTTAGCCTGGTTCCGTTAGATTTATTACTTTCTTAGCCTGGTTCAGTCAGAGTTATTCCTTTTGTAGCCTGATTCAGTTAGAGTTATTACTTTCTTAGCCTCGTTTAATTAGAGTTATTATTTTAATCAAGCTAAGGAAGGAATAACCGTACTATTAGTTTCTTAGCCTGGTTCAATAAGAGTTATTCCTTCCTTAGCCTGACTCAGTTAGAGTTATTATTTTAATGAAGCAAAGGAAGCAAAAATATTACTTTCTCAGTCTGGTTCAGTTAGAGTTCTTCATTGCTTTGCCTGATTCAGTTAGAGTTATTTCTTTCTTAGCCTGGTTCAGTGAGAGTTATTACTTCCTTAGCCTAATTCACTTAGAGTTATTACTTTCTAACATGGTTTACTTAGAGTTATTCCTTCCTTAGCCTGATTCAGTTAGAGTTATTCCTTTTTTAGCCTGGTTCAGTTAGAGTTATTCCTTCCTTAGCCTGATTCAGTTAGAGTTATTACTTTCTTAGCCTGGTTCAGCTAGAGTTATTACTTTCTTAGCCTGGTTCAGTTACAGTTATTCTTGCCTTAGCCTGATTCAGTTAGAATTAAAACTTTCTTAGCGTGGTTCAGTTAGAGATATTCCTTCCTTATCCTGATTCAGTTAGAGATATTACTTTCTTAGCCTGGTTCAGTTAGACTTATTACTTTCTTAGCCTGGTTCAGTCAGAGTTATTATTTTGTAGCCTGATTCAGTTAGAGTTATTCCTTTTGTAGCCTGATTCAGTTAGAGTTATTACCTTCTTAGCCTGGTTCAGTTGGAGTTATTCCTTTTGTAGCATGATTCAGTTAGAGTCATTACTTTTGTAGCCTAATCAGTTAGAATTATTACCTTCTTAGCCTGGTTCAGTTAGAATTATTACCTTCTTAGCCTGGTTCAGTTAGTGTTATTACTTTCTTAGCCTGATTCAGTTAGAGTTATTCCTTCCTTAGCTTGATTCAGTTAGAGTTATTTCTTTCTTAGGCTGATTCAGTTAGGGTTATTCCTTCCTTAGCCTGATTCAGTTAGAGTTATTACTTTCTGAGCCAGATTCAGTTAGAGTTATTCCTTCCTTAGCTTGATTCAGTTAGAGTTATTTCTTTCTTATCCTGGTTCATTTAGAGTTATTCCTTCCTTAGACTGATTCAGTTAGAGTTATTATTTTCTTAGATTGGCTCAGTTAGAGTTATTCCTTCCTTAGCCTGATTCAGTTAGAGTTATTACTTTCTTAGCCTGATTAAGTTAGAGTTACTACTTTCTTAGCCTGGTTCAGTTAGATGTATTCCTTCCTTAGCCTGGTTCAGTTAGACTTATTACTTTCTTAGCCTGATTCAGTTTGAATTATTCCTTCCTTAGCCTGGTTCAATTAGAGTTATTACTTTCTTAGCTTGGTTAATTTGGAGTTATTCCTTCCTTTGTCTGATTCAGTTAGAGTTATTACTTTCTTAGCCTGATCCAGTTAGAGTTATTACTTTCTTAGCCTGGATCAGTTAGAGTTATTCCTTCCTTAGCCTGATTCAGTTAGAGATATTACTTTCTTAGCCTGGTTCCGTTAGATTTATTACTTTCTTAGCCTGGTTCAGTCAGAGTTATTCCTTTTGTAGCCTGATTCAGTTAGAGTTATTACTTTCTTAGCCTCGTTTAATTAGAGTTATTATTTTAATCAAGCTAAGGAAGGAATAACCGTACTATTAGTTTCTTAGCCTGGTTCAATAAGAGTTATTCCTTCCTTAGCCTGACTCAGTTAGAGTTATTATTTTAATGAAGCAAAGGAAGCAAAAATATTACTTTCTCAGTCTGGTTCAGTTAGAGTTCTTCATTGCTTTGCCTGATTCAGTTAGAGTTATTTCTTTCTTAGCCTGGTTCAGTGAGAGTTATTACTTCCTTAGCCTAATTCACTTAGAGTTATTACTTTCTAACATGGTTTACTTAGAGTTATTCCTTCCTTAGCCTGATTCAGTTAGAGTTATTCCTTTTTTAGCCTGGTTCATTTAGAGTTATTCCTTCCTTAGCCTGATTCAGTTAGAGTTATTACTTTCTTAGCCTAGTTCAGCTAGAGTTATTACTTTCTTAGCCTGGTTCAGTTACAGTTATTCTTGCCTTAGCCTGATTCAGTTAGAGTTATTACTTTCTTAGCCTGGTTCAGTTAGACTTATTACTTTCTTAGCCTGGTTGAGTCAGAGATATTCCTTTTGTAGCCTGATTCAGTCAGAGTTATTACTTTCTTAGCCTCGTTCAGTTAGATTCATTACTTTAATTAAGCTAAGGAAGGAATAACCGTACTATTAGTTTCTTAGCCTGGTTCAATTAGAGTTATTCCTTCCTTAGCCTGATTCAGTTAGAGTTATTACTTTCTTAGCCTGGTTCAGTGAGAGTTATTACTTCTTTAGCCTAATTCACTTAGAGTTATTACTTTCTAACATGGTTTACTTAGAGTTATTCCTTCCTTAGCCTGATTCAGTTAGAGTTATTCCTTTTTTAGCCTGGTTCAGCTACAGTTATTCCTTCCTTAGCCTGATTCAGTTAAAGTTATTACTTTCTTAGCCTGATTCAGTTAGAGTTACTACTTTCTTAGCCTTTTTCTGTTAGAGGTATTCCTTCCTTAGCCTGGTTCAGTTAGACTTTTTACTTTCTTAGCCTGATTCAGTTTGAATTATTCCTTCCTTAGCCTGGTTCAGTTAGAATTATTCTTTCCTTATCCTATTTGAGTTAGAGTTATTCCTTCCTTAGCGTGATTCAGTTACAGTTATTACTTTCTTAGACTGATTCAGTTACGGTTATTCCTTCCTTAGCCTGATTCAGTTAGAATTATTACTTTCTTAGCCTGATTCAATTAGAATTATTCCTTCCTTAGCTTGATTCAGTTAGAGTTATTACTTTCTTATCCTGGTTCAGTTAGAGTTATCCTTCCTTAGCCTGATTCAGTTAGTGTTATTATTTTCTTAGCCTGGTTTAGTTAGAGTTATTCCTTCCTTATCCTGATTCAGTTAGAGTTATTCCTTCCTTAGCCTGATTCAATTAAAATTATTACTTTTTTAGCCTGATTTAGTTAGAGTTACTACTTTCTTAGCCTTTTTCTGTTAGAGGTATTCCTTCCTTAGCCTGGTTCAGTTAGACTTATTACTTTCTTAGCCTGATTCAGTTTGAATTATTCCTTCCTTAGCCTGGTTCAGTTAGAATTATTCTTTCCTTATCCTATTTGAGTTAGAGTTATTCCTTCCTTAGCGTGATTCAGTTACAGTTATTACTTTCTTAGACTGATTCAGTTACGGTTATTCCTTCCTTAGCCTGATTCAGTTAGAGTTATTACTTTCTTAGCCTGATTCAATTAGAATTATTCCTTCCTTAGCTTGATTCAGTTAGAGTTATTACTTTCTTATCCTGGTTCAGTTAGAGTTATTCCTTCCTTATCCTGATTGAGTTAGAGTTATTACTTTCTTAGCTTGGTTAAGTTGGAGTTATTCCTTCCTTTGCCTGATTCAGTTAGAGTTATTACTTTCTTACCCTGATCCAATTAGAATTATTACTTTCTTAGCCTGGTTCAGTTATAATTATTCCTTCCTTATCCTGGTTCAGTTACAGTTATTCCTTCCTTAGCGTGATTCAGTTAGAGCTATTACTTTCTTAGCCTCGTTCAGTTAGAGTTATTCCTTCCTTATCCTGATTCAGTTAGAGTTATTACTTTCTTAGCCTGGTTCAGTCAGAGTTATTCCTTTTGTAGCCTGATTCAGTTAGAGTTATTACTTTCTTAGCCTCGTTTAGTTAGAGTTATTACTTTAATCAAGCTAAGGAAGGAATAACCGTACTATTAGTTTCTTAGCCTGGTTCAATTAGAGTTATTCCTTCCTTAGCCTGACTCAGTTAGAGTTATTACTTTAATGAAGCAAAGGAAGCAAAAATATTACTTTCTCAGTCTGGTTCAGTTAGAGTTCTTCATTCCTTAGCCTGATTCAGTTAGAGTTATTACTTTCTTAGCCTAGTTCAGTGAGAGTTATTCTTTTCTTAGCCTGGTTCAGTTAGAGTTATTCCTTCCTTAGCCTGATTCAGTTAGAGTTATTACTTTCATTGCCTGGTTCAGTTAGAGTTATTAATTTTGTAGCCTGATTCCGTTAGAGTTATTACTTTCTTAGCCTGGTTCAGTTAGAGTTTTTCCTTCCTTGGTCTTATCCAGTTAGAGTTAGTACTTTCTTAGCCTGGTTCAGTTAGACTTATTACTTTCTTAGCTTGGTTAAGTTGGAGTTATTCCTTCCTTAGCCTGATTCAATTAAAGTTATTACTTTCTTAGCCTGATTCAGTTAGAGTTACTACTTTCTTATCCTGGTTCAGTTAGAGGTATTCCTTCCTTAGCCTCATTCAGTTAGAGTTATTATTTTCTTAGCCTGGTTCAGTTAGAATTATTCCTTCCTTAGCCTGATTCACTTAGAGTTATTACTTTCTTAGCCTGGTTCAGTTAGTGTTATTCCTTCCTTATCCTGATTCAGTTAGAGTTATTACTTTCTTAGCTTGGTTAAGTTGGAGTCATTCCTTCCTTTGCCTGATTCAGTTAGAGTTATTACTTTCTTAGCCTGATCCAGTTAGAGTTATTACTTTCTTAGCCTGGATCAGTTAGACTTATTACTTTCTTCGCCTGGTTCAGTCAGAGTTATTCCTTTTGTAGCCTGATTCAGTTAGAGTTATTACTTTCTTAGCCTCGTTTAGTTAGAGTTATTACTCTAATCAAGCAAAGTAAGGAATAACCGTACTATTAGTTTCTTAGCCTGGTTCAATTAGAGTTATTCCTTCCTTAGCCTGACTCAGTTAGAGTTATTACTTTAATGAAACAAAGGAAGCAAAAATATTAGTTTCTCAGTCTGGTTCAGTTAGAGTTCTTCATTCCTTAGCCTGATTCAGTTAGAGTTATTACTTTCTTAGCCTGGTTCAGTGAGAGTTATTACTTCCTTAGCCTAATTCACTTAGAGTTATTACTTTCTAACATTGTTTACTTAGAGTTATTCCTTCCTTAGCCTGATTCAGTTAGAGTTATTCCTTTTTTAGCCTGGTTTAGTTAGAGTTATTCCTTCCTTAGCCTGATTCAGTTAGAGTTATTACTTTCTTGGACTGGTTCAGTTAGAGTTATTACTTTCTTAGCCTGGTTCAGTTACAGTTATTCCTTCCGTAGCCTGATTCAGTTAGACTTACTACTTTCTTAGCGTGGTTCAGTTAGACTTATTACTTTCTTAGCCTGGTTCAGTCAGAGTTATTCCTTTTGTAGCCTAATTCAGTTAGAGTTATTACCTTCTTAGCCTGGTTCAGTTAGAGTTATTACTTTTGTAACCTGATTTATTTAGCGTTATTATTTTCTTAGCCTGGTTCAGTTAGAGTTATTCCTTCCTTAGCCTGATTCAGTTAGAGTTATTACTTTCTTAGCCTGGTTCAGTTAGAATTATTCCTTCCTTATCCTGATTCAGTTAGAGTTATTACTTTCTTAGCCTAGATCAGTTAGAGTTATTCCTTCCTTAGCCTGATTCAGTTAGAGATATTAGTTTCTTAGCCTGGTTCAGTTAGACTTATTACTTTCTTAGCCTGGTTCAGTCAGAGTTATTCCTTCCTTAGCTTGATTCAGTTAGAGTTATTCCTTCCTTAGCCTGATTCAGTAAGAGTTATTATTTTCTTAGCCTGATTCAGTAAGAGTTATTATTTTCTTAGCCTGGTTCAGTTAGAGTTATTCCTTCCTTAGCCTGATTCAGTTAGAGTTATTACTTTCTTAGCCTGGTTATGTAGGAATTTTCCTTCCTTAGAATGATTCAGTTAGAGTTATTACTTTCTTAGCCTGATTCAGTTAGACTTATTACTTTCTTAGCCTGGTTCAGTCGGAGTTATTGCTTTTGTAGCCTAATTCAGTTAGAGTTATTACTTTTGTAGCCTAATCAGTTAGAGTTATTACCTTCTTAGCCTGGTTCAGTTAGAGTTATTCCTTCCTTAGCCTGATTCATTTACAGTCGTTACTTTCTTAGCCTGGTTCAGTTACAGTTATTGTTTTCTTAGCCTGGTTCAGTTAGAGTTATTCCTTCCTTAGCCTAATTCAGTTAGAGTTAAAACTTTCTTAGCCTGGTTCAGTTAGAGATATTCCTTCCTTAGCCTGATTCAGTTAGAGATATTACTTTCCTAGCCTGGTTCAGTTAGACTTATTACTTTCTTAGCCTGGTTCAGTCAGAGTTATTATTTTGTAGCCTGATTCAATTAGAGTTATTCCTTTTGTAGCCTGATTCCGTTAGAGTTATTACCTTCTTAGCCTGGTTCAGTTGGAGTTATTCCTCTTGTAGCCTGATTCAGTTAGTGTCATTACTTTTGTAGCCTAATCAGTTAGAATTATTACCTTCTTAGCCTGGTTCAGTTAGAATTATTACTTTCTTAAGCCTAGTTCAGTTAGTGTTATTACTTTCTTAGCCTGATTCAGTTAGAGTTATTCCTTCCTTAGCTTGATTCAGTTAGAGTTATTTCTTTCTTAGACTGATTCAGTTAGGGTTATTCCTTCCTTAGCCTGATTCAGTTAGATTTATTACTTTCTTAGCCTGATTCAGTTAGAGTTATTCCTTCCTTAGCTTGATTCAGTTAGAGTTATTTCTTTCTTATCCTGGTTCAGTTAGAGTTATTCCTTCCTTAGCTTGATTAAGTTAGAATTATTATTTTCTTAGCCTGGTGCAGTTAGAGATATTCCTTCCTTAGCCTGATTCAGTTAGATTTATTACTTTCTTAGCCTGATTCAGTTAGGGTTATTCCTTCCTTAGCCTGATTCATTTAGAGTTATTACTTTCTTAGCCTGGTTAAGTTGGAGTTATTCCTTCCTTAGCCTGATTCAGTTAGAGTTATTACTTTCTTAGCCTGATTCAGTCAGATTTATTAATTTCTTAGCCTGGTTCAGTCAGAGTTATTCCTTCCTTAGCCTGATTCAGTTAGAGATATTACTTTCCTAGCTTGGTTCAGTTAGACTTATTACTTTCTTAGCCTGGTTCAGTCAGAGTTAATCATTTTGTAACCTGATTCAGTTAGAGTTATTACTTTTGTAGCCTGATTCATTTAGAGTTATTACCTTCTTAGCCTGGTTCAGTTAGAGTTATTACTTTTGTAGCCTGATTCAGTTAGAGTTATTACTTTCTTAGCCTGGTTCAGTTAGAGTTATTACTTTTGTAGCCTGATTCAGTTAGAGTTATTACTTTCTTAGCCTGGTTCAGTTAGAGTTATTCCTTCCTAACCAAATCCTGTGAGAATTATTACTTTCTTAGCCTGGTTCAGTTAGAGTTATTCCTTCCTTATTCTGATTCTGTTAGTGTTTTTACTTTCTTAGCCTGGTTCACTTAGAGTTATTCCTTCCTTAGTCTGATTCAGTTAGAGTTATTTCTTCCTTAGTCTGATTCAGTTAGATTTATTACTTTCTTAGCCTGGTTCTGTTAGATGTATTCCTTCCTTAGCCTGATTCGGTTAGAGTTATTACTTTCTAGCCTGGTTCAGTTAGAGTTATTCTTTCCTTATCCTGGTTCAGTTAGAGTTATTCCTTCCTTAGCGTGATTCAGTTAGAGTTATAACTTTCTTAGCCTGATCCACTCAGAGTTATTCCTTCCTTTGCCTCATTCAGTTAGAGTTATTACTTTCTTTGCCTGATTCAATTAGAGTTATTCCTTCCTTAGCTTGATTCAGTTAGAGTTATTACTTTCTTATCCTGGTTTAGTTAGAGTTCTTCCTTCCTTAGCCTGATTCAGTTAGAGTTATTATTTTTTTAGCCTGGTTCATTTAGAATTATTCCTTAATTAGCCTCATTCAGTTAGAGTTATTACTTTCTTATCCTGGTTCAGTTAGAGTTATTCCTTCCTTAGCCTGATTCAGTTAGTGTTATTACTTTCTTAGCTTGGTTAAGTTGGAGTTATTCCTTCCTTAGCCTGATTCAGTTAGAGTTATTACTTTCTTCGCCTGATTCAGTTAGAGATATTAGTTTCTTAGCCTGGTTCAGTTAGACTTATTACTTTCTTAGCCTGGTTCAGTAAGAGTTATTCCTTTTGTAGCCTGATTCAATTAGAGTTATTACTTTCTTAGCATCGTTCAGTTAGAGTTATTACTTTAATCAAGCTAAGGAAGGAATAACCGTACTATTAGTTTCATAGCCTGATTCTAGAATTATTCCTTCCTTAGCCTGACTCAGTTAGAGTTATTACTTTCTTAGCCTGGTTCAGTTAGAGTTTTTCCTTCCTTAGCCTGATCCAATTAGAGTTATTACTTTCTTAGCCTGGTTCAGTTAGACTTATTACTTTCTTAGCCTGGTTGAGTCAGAGTTATTTCTTTTGTAGCCTGATTTAGTTAGAGTTATTATTTTCTTAGCCTGGTTCAGTTAGAGTTATTCCTTCCTTAGCCTAATTCAGTTAGAGTTATTCTTTCCTTAGCGTGATTCAGTTAGAGTTATTACTTTCTTATCCTGATTCAGATAGAATTATTCCTTCCTTAGCCTGATTCAGTTAGAGTTATAACTTTCTTAGCCTGATTCAGTTAGAGTTATTACTTTCTTAGCGTGGATCAGTTAGAGTTATTCCTTCCTTAGTCTTATTCAGTTAGAGATATTATTTTCTTAGCCTGGTTCAGTTAGAATTATTACTTTCTTAGCCAGGTTCAGTTAGAGTTATTATTTTAATCAAGCTAAGGAAGGAATAACCGTACTATTAGTTTCTTAGCCTGGTTCAATTAGAGTTATTCCTTCTTTAGCCTGACTCAGTTAGAGTTATTACTTTAATGAAGCAAAGGAAGGAATAACCGTAATATTACTTTCTCAGTCTGGTTCAGTTAGAGTTATTCTTTCCTTAACATGATTCAGTTAGACTTATTACTTTCTTAGCCTGGTTCAGTCAGAGTTATTCCTTTTGTAGCCTGATTCAGTTAGAGTTATTACTTTCTTAGCCTCGTTCAGTTAGAGTTATTACTTTAATCAAGCTAAGGAAGGAATAACCGTACTATTAGTTTCTTAGCCTGATTCTAGAGTTATTCCTTCCTTAGCCTGACTCAGTTAGAGTTATTAATTTCTTAGCCTGGTTCAGTTAGAGTTATTACTTTTATAGCCTGATTCAGTTACAGTTATTACTTTCTTAGTCTGGTTCAGTTAGAGTTATTCCTTCCTTAGCCTGATTCAGTTAGAGTTATTACTTTCTTAGCCTGGTTCAGTTAGAGTTATTACTTTTGTAGCCTGATTCAGTTAGAGTTATTACTTTCTTAGCCTGGTTCAGTTAGAATTTTTCCTTCCTTAGCCTGATCCAGTTAGAGTTATTACTTTCTTAGCCTGGTTCAGTTAGACTTATTACTTTCTTAGCCTGGTTCAGTCAGAGTTATTTCTTTTGTAGCCTGATTCAGTTACAGTCATTACCTTCTTAGCCTGGTTCAGTTAGAGTTATTACTTTTGTAGCCTGATTTAGTTAGAGTTATTATTTTCTTAGCCTGGTTCAGTTAGAGTTATTCCTTCCTTAGCCTAATTCAGTTAGAGTTATTCTTTCCTTAGCGTGATTCAGTTAGAGTTATTACTTTCTTATCCTGATTCAGATAGAGTTATTCCTTCATTAGCCTGATTCAGTTAGAGCTATAACTTTCTTAGACTGATTCAGTTAGAGTTATTACTTTCTTAGCCTGAATCAGTTAGAGTTATTCCTTCCTTAGTCTTATTCAGTTGGAGATATTACTTTCTTAGCCTGCTTCAGTTAGAATTATTACTTTCTTAGCCTGCTTCAGTCAGAGTTATTCGTTTTGTAGCCTGAATCAGTTAGAGTTATTACTTTTTTAGCCTCGTTCATTTAGAGTTATTATTTTAATCAAGCTAAGGAAGGAATAACCGTACTATTAGTTTCTTAGTCTGGTTCAATTAGAGTTATTCCTTCTTTAGCCTGACTCAATTAAATTTATTACTTTAATGAAGCAAAGGAAGGAATAACCGTAATATTACTTTCTCAGTCTGGTTCAGTTAGAGTTATTCCTTCCTTAGCATGATTCAGTTAGACTTACTACTTTCTTAGCCTGGTTCAGTCAGAGTTATTCCTTTTGTAGCCTGATTCAGTTAGAGTTATTACTTTCTTAGCCTCGTACAGTTAGCGTTATTACTTTAATCAAGCTAAGGAAGGAATAACCGTACTTTTAGTTTCTTAGCCCGGTTCAATTAGAGTTATTCCTTCCTTAGCCTGACTCAGTTAGATTTATTACTTTAATGAAGCAAAGGAAGGAATAACCGTACTATTACTTTCTTAGTTTGGTTCAGTTAGAGTTATTCCTTCCTTAGCCTGATTCCGTTAGAGTTATTACTTTCTTAGCCTGGTTCAGTTAGAGTTATTCCTTCATTAGCCTAATTCAGTTAGAGTTATTACTTTCTTAGCATGGTTCACTTAGAGTTATTCCTTCCTTAGCCTGATTCAGTTAGAGTTATTCCTTCCTTAGCCTGATTCAGTCAGATTTATTACTTTCATAGCCTGGTTCAGTTAGAGTTATTACTTTTGTAGCCTGATTTAGTTATAGTTATTACTTTCTTAACCTGGTCCAGTTTGAGTTATTCCTTCCTAAGTCTGATTCAGTTAGAGTTATTACTTTCTTAGCCTGGTTGAAGTCAGAGTTATTCCTTTTGTAGCCTGATTCATTTAGAGTCATTACCTTCTTAGCCTGGTTCAGTTAGAGTTATTACTTTTGTAGCCTGATTCAATTAGAATTATTACTTTCTTAGCCTGGTTCAGTTAGAGTTATTCCTTCCTTAGCCTGATTCAGTTAGGGTTATTACTCTCTTAGCCTGGTTCAGTTAGACTTATTGCTTTCTTAGCCTGGTTCAGTCAGAATTATTCCTTTTGTAGCCTGATCTAGTTAGAGTCATTACCTTCTTAGCCTGGTTCCGTTAGAGTTATTACTTTTGTAGCCTGATTCAGTTAGAGTTATTACTTTCTTAGCCTGGTTCAGTCAGAGTTATTCCTTTGTAGCCTGATTCAGTTAGAGTTATTACTTTCTTAGCCTCGTTCAGTTAGAGATATTACTTTAATCAAGCTAAGGAAGGAATAACCGTACTATTAGTTTATTAGCCTGGTTCAATTACAGTTATTCCTTCCTTAGCCTGACTCAGTTAGAGTTATTACTTTAATTAAGCAAAGGAAGGAATAACCGTAATATAACTTTCTTAGTCTGGTTCAGTCAGAGTTATTCCTTCCTTAGCCTGATTCATTTAGAGTTATTACTTTCTTAGCCTGGTTCAGTTAGAGTTATTACTTTTGTAGCCTGATTCAGTTAGAGTTATTACTTTCTTAGCCTGGTTCAGTTAGAGTTTTTCCTTCCTTAGCCTGATCCAGTTAGAGTTATTACTTTCTTAGCCTGGTTCAGTTAGACTTATTATTTTCTTTGCCTGGTTCATTGAGAGTTATTCCTTTTGTAGCCTGATTCAGTTAGAGTCATTACCTTCTTAGCCTGGTTCAGTTAGAGTTATTACTTTTGTAGCGTGATTCAGTTAGAGTTATTATTTTTCTTACCATGGTTCAGTTAGAGTTATTCCTTCCTTAGCCTAATTCAGTTAGAGTTAAAACTTTCTTAGCCTGGTTCAGTTAGAGATATTCCTTCCTTAGCCTGATTCAGTTAGGGTTGTTACTTTCTTAGCCTGGTTCAGTTAGAGTTATTCCTTCCTTAGCCTGATTCAGTTAGAGTTATTACTTTCTTAGCCTGGTTATGTTGGAGTTTTCCTTCCTTAGCCTGATTCAGTTAGAGTTGTTACTTTCTTAGCCTGATTCAGTTAGAGTTATTTCTTTCTTAGCCTGGTTCAGTCAGAGTTATTCCATCCTTAGCCTGATCAGTTAGAGATATTACTTTCTTATCCTGGTTCAGTTAGACTTATTACTTTCTTAGCCTGGTTCACTCGGAGTTATTCCTTTTGTAGCCTGATTCAGTTAGAGTTATTACTTTTGTAGCCTAATCAGTTAGAGTTATTACCTTCTTAGCCTTGTTCAATTAGAGTTATTCCTTCCTTTGCCTGATTCAGTTACAGTTGTTACTTTCTTAGCCTGGTTCAGTTAGAGTTATTATTTTCTTAGTCTGATTCAGTTAGATTTCTTCCTTCCTTAGTCCGATTCATTTAGAGTTATTACTTTCTTAGCCTACTTCAATTAGAGTTAGTCCTTCCTTAGCGTGATTCAGTTAGTGTTATTACTTTCTTAATCTGGTTCAGTTAGATTTATTCCTTCCTTATCCTAATTCAGTTAGAGTTATTACTTTCTTAGCTTGGTTAAGTTGGAGTTATTCCTTCCTTTGCCTGATTCAGTTAGATTTATTACTTTCTTAGCCTGATCCTGTTAGAGTTATTACTTTCTTATCTTGGTTCAGTTAGAGTTATTCCTTCCTTAGCCTGATTCAGTTAAAGTTATTACTTTCTTAGCCTGGATAAGTTGGAGTTTTCCTTCCTTAGCCTGATTCAGTTGGAGTTATTACTTTCTTAGCCTGATTCAGTTAGAGTTATTACTTTCTTAGCCTGGTTCAGTTAGTGTTATTACTTTCTTAGCCTGGTTCAGTTAGAGTTATTCCTTCCTTATCCTGATTCAGTTAGAGTTATTACTTTCTTAGCTTGGTTAAGTTAGAGTTATTCCTTCCTTTGCCTGATTCAGTTAGAGTTATTACTTTCTTAGCCTGATCCAGTTAGAGTTATTACTTTCTTAGCCTGGATCAGTTATAGTTATTCCTTCCTTATCCTGGTTCAGTTACAGTTATTCCTTCCTTAGCCTGATTCAGTTAGAGATATTACTTTCTTAGCCTGGTTCAGTTAGACTTATTACTTTCTTAGCCTGGTTCAGTCAGAGTTATTCCATTTGTAGCCTGATTCAGTTAGAGTTATTACTTTCTTAGCCTCGTTTAGTTAGAGTTATTACTTTAATCAAGCTAAGGAAGGAATAACCGTACTATTAGTTTCTTAGCCTGGTTCAATTAGAGTTATTCCTTCCTTAGCCTGACTCAGTTAGGGTTATTACTTTAATGAAGCAAAGGAAGCAAAAATATTACTTTCTGAGTCTGGTTCAGTTAGAGTTCTTCATTCCTTTGCCTGATTCAGTTAGAGTTATTACTTTCTTAGTCTGGTTCAGTTAGAGTTATTCCTTTTTTAGCCTGGTTCAATTAGAGTTACTTTCTTAGCCTGGTTCAGTTAGAGTTATTACTTTCTTAGCCTGGTTCAGTTACAGTTAATCCTTCCTTAGCCTGATTCAGTTAGAGTTACTACTTTCTTAGCCTGGTTCAGTTAGACTTATTAATTTCTTAGCCTGGTTCAGTCAGAGTTATTCCTTTTGTAGCCTGATTTAGTTAGAGTCATTACCTTCTTAGCCTGGTTCAGTTAGAGTTATTACTTTCTTATCTTGGTTCAGTTAGAGTTATTCCTTCCTTAGCCTGATTCAGTAGAAGTCATTACTTTCATAGCCTGGTTCAGTTAGAGTTATTCCTTCCTTAGCCTGATTCAGTTAGAGTTATTACTTTCTTAGCCTGGTTAAGTTGGAGTTTTCCTTCCTTAGCCTGATTCAGTTAGAGTTATGACTTTCTTAGCCTGATTCAGTTAGAGTTATGACTTTCTTAGCCTGATTCAGTTAGAGTTACTACTTTCTTAGCCTGGTTCAGTCAGAGTTATTCCATCCTTAGCCTGATCAGTTAGAGATATTACTTTCTTATCCTTGTTCAGTTAGACGTATTACTTTCTTAGCATGGTTCAGTCGGAGTTATTCCTTTTGTAGCCTGATTCAGTTAGAGTTATTACTTTTGTAGCCTAATCAGTTAGAATTATTACCTCCTTAGCCTGGTTCAGTTAGAGTTATTCCTTCCTTAGCCTGATTCAGTTACAGTTGTTACTTTCTTAGCCTGGTTCAGTTAGAGTTATTGTTTTCTTAGCCTGGTTCAGTTAGAGTTATTCCTTCTTTATCCTAATTCAGTTAGAGTTATTACTTTTTTAGCCTGATTCAGTTAGATTTCTTCCTTCCTTAATCTGATTCATTTAGAGTTATTACTTTCTTAGCCTACTTCAATTAGAGTTATTCCTTCCTTAGCGTGATTCAGTTAGTGTTATTACTTTCTTAGCCTGATTCAGTTAGAGTTATTCCTTCCTTAGCTTGATTCAGTTAGAGTTATTTCTTTCTTATCCTGGTTCAGTTAGAGTTATTCCTTCCTTAGCCTGATTCCGTTAGAGATATAACTTTCTTAGCCTGATCCACTCAGAGTTATTCCTTCCTTAGCCTGATTCAGTTAGAATTATTACTTTCTGAGCCTCGTTCAGTTAGAGTTACTCCTTCCTTAGCCTGATTCAGTTAGAGTTATTACCTTCTTAGCTTGGTTAAGTTGGAGTTATTCCTTCGTTAGCCTGATTCAATTAAAGTTATTACTTTCTTAGCCTGATTCAGTTAGAGTTACTACTTTCTTATCCTGGTTCAGTTAGAGGTATTCCTTCCTTAGCCTGATTCAGTTACAGTTATTATTTTCTTAGCCTGGTTCAGTTAGAATTATTCCTTCCTTAGCCTGATTCACTTAGAGTTATTACTTTCTTAGCCTGGTTCAGTTAGAGTTATTCCTTCCTTATGCTGATTCAGTTAGAGGTATTACTTTCTTAGCTTGGTTAAGTTGGAGTTATTCCTTCCTTTGCCTGATTCAGTTAGAGTTATTACTTTCTTAGCCTGATCCAGTTAGAGTTATTACTTTGTTAGCCTGGATCAGTTAGACTTATTACTTTCTTCGCCTGGTTCAGTCAGAGTTATTCCTTTTGTAGCCTGATTCAGTTAGGGTTATTAATTTCTTAGCCTCTCTTAGTGAGAGTTATTACTTTAATCAAGCAAAGGAAGGAATAACCGTACTAGCAGTTTCTTAGCCTGGTTCAATTAGAGTTATTCCTTCCTTAGCCTGACTCAGTTAGAGTTATTACTTTAATGAAGCAAAGGAAGCAAAAATATTAGTTTCTCGGTCTGGTTCAGTTAGAGTTCTTCATTCCTTAGCCTGAATCAGTTAGAGTTATTACTTTCTTAGCCTGGTTCAGTGAGAGTTATTACTTCCTTAGCCTAATTCACTTAGAGTTATTACTTTCTAACATGGTTTACTTAGAGTTATTCCTTCCTTAGCCTGATTCAGTTAGAGTTATTCCTTTTTTAGCCTGGTTTAGTTAGAGTTATTCCTTCCTTAGCCTGATTCAGTTAGAGTTATTACTTTCTTAAACTGGTTCAGTTAGAATTATTACTTTCTTAGCCTGGTTCAATCAGAGTTATTCCATCCTTAGCCTGATCAGTTAGAGATATTACTTTCTTATCCTGGTTCAGTTAGACTTATTACTTTCTTAGCCTGGTTCAGTCGGAGTTATTACTTTTGTAGCCTGATTCAGTTAGAGTTATTACTTTTGTAGCCTAATCAGTTAGAGTTATTACCTTCTTAGCCTTGTTCAATTAGAGTTATTCCTTCCTTAGCCTGATTCAGTTACAGTTGTTACTTTCTTAGCCTGGTTCAGTTAGAGTTATTATTTTCTTAGCCTGATTCAGTTAGATTTCTTCCTTCCTTAGTCCGATTCATTTAGAGTTATTACTTTCTTAGCCTACTTCAATTAGAGTTATTCCTTCCTTAGCATGATTCAGTTAGTGTTATTACTTTCTTAGTCTGGTTCAGTTAGAGTTATTCCTTCCTTATTCTAATTCAGTTAGAGTTATTACTTTCTTAGCTTGGTTAAGTTGGAGATATAGCTTCCTTTGCCTGATTCAGTTAGATTTATTACTTTCTTAGCCTGATCCTGTTAGAGTTATTACTTTCTTATCTTGGTTCAGTTAGAGTTATTCCTTCCTTAGCCTGATTCAGTTACAGTTGTTACTTTCTTAGCCTGGTTCAGTTAGAGTTATTATTTTCTTAGCCTGGTTCAGTTAGAGTTATTTCTTCTTTATCCTAATTCAGTTAGAGTTATTACTTTCTTAGCCTGATTCAGTTAGATTTCTTCCTTCCTTAGTCTGATTGATTTACAGTTATTACTTTCTTAGCCTACTTCAATTAGAGTTATTCCTTCCTTAGCGTGATTCAGTTAGTGTTATTACTTTCTTAGCCTGGTTCAGTTAGAGTTATTTCTTCCTTATCCTGATTCAGTTAGAGTTATTACTTTCTTAGCTTGGTTAAGTTGGAGTTATTCCTTCCTTTGCCTGATTCAGTTACAGTTATTACTTTCTTAGTCTGATCCAGTTAGAGTTATTACTTTCTTAGCCTGGATCAGTTAGAGTGATTTCTTCCTTAGCCTGATTCAGTTAGAGATATTACTTTCTTAGCCTGGTTCAGTTAGACTTATTACTTTCTTAGCCAGGTTCAGTCAGAGTTATTCCTTTTGTTGCCTGATTCAGTTAGAGTTATTACTTTCTTAGCCTCGTTTAGTTAGAGTTATTACTTTAATCAAGCTAAGAAAGGAATAACCGTACTATTAGTTTCTTAGCCTGGTTCAATTTGAGTTATTCCTTCCTTAGCCTGACTCAGTTAGAGTTATTACTTTAAAGAAGCAAAGGAAGCAAAAATATTACTTTCTCAGTCTGGTTCAGTTAGAGTTCTTCATTCCTTAGCCTGATTCAGTTAGAGTTATTACTTTCTTAGCCTGGTTCAGTGAGAGTTATTACTTCCTTAGCTTAATTCACTTAGAGTTATTACTTTCTAACATGGTTTACTTAGAAATATTCCTTCCTTAGCCTGATTCAGTTAGAGTTTTTCCTTTTTTAGCCTGGTTCAGTTAGAGTTATTCCTTCCTTAGATTAATTCACTTAGAGTTCTTATTTTCTTAGCCTGGTTCAGTTAGAGTTATTACTTTCTTAGCCTGGTTCAGTTACAGTTATTCCTTCCTTAACCTGATTCAGTTAGAGGTATTACATTCTTAGCGTGGTTCAGTTAGACTTACTATTTTCTTAGCCTGATTCAGTTTGAATTATTCCTTCCTTAGCCTGGTTCAGTTAGAGTTATTACTTTCTTAGCTTGGTTAATTTGGAGTTATTCCTTCCTTTGCCTGATTCAGTTAGAGTTATTACTTTCTTAGCCTGATTAAGTAAGAGTTATTACTTTCTTAGCCTGGTTCAGTTAGAGTTATTCCTTCCTTAGCCTGATTCAGTTAGAGATATTACTTTCTTAGCCTGGTTCAGTTAGACTTATTACTTTCTTAGCCTGGTTCAGTCAGAGTTATTCCTTTTGTACCCTGATTCAGATAGAGTTATTACTTTCTTAGCCTCGTTTAATTAGATTTATTACTTTAATCAAGCTAAGGAAGGAATAACCGTACTATTAGTTTCTTAGCCTGGTTCAATAAGAGTTATTCCTTCCTTAGCCTGACTCAGTTAGAGTTATTACTTTAATGAAGCAAAGGAAGCAAAAATATTACTTTCTCAGTCTGGTTCAGTTAGAGTATTTCATTCCTTAGCCTGATTCAGTTAGAGTTATTACTTTCTTAGCCTGGTTCAGTGAGAGTTATTATTTCCTTAGCCTAATTCACTTAGAGTTATTACTTTCTAACATGGTTTACTTACAGTTATTCCTTCCTTAGCCTGGTTCAGTTAGAGTTACTACTTTCTTAGCCTTTTTCAGTTAGAGGTATTCCTTCCTTAGCCTGGGTCAGTTAGACTTATTACTTTCTTAGCCTGATTCAGTTTGAATTATTCCTTCCTTAGCCTGGTGATGTTAGAGTTATTCTTTCCTTATCCTATTTGAGTTAGAGTTATTCCTTCCTTAGCGTGATTCATTTACAGTTATTACTTTCTTAGACTGATTCAGTTAGGGTTATTCCTTCCTTAGCCTGATTCAGTTAGAGTTATTACTTTCTTAGCCTGATTCAATTAGAGTTATTCCTTCCTTAGCTTGATTCAGTTAGAGTTATTACTTTCTTAACCTGGTTCAGTTAGAGTTATTACATTTGTAGCGTGATTCAGTTAGAGTTATTACTTTCTTAGCGTGGTTCAGTTAGAATTTTTCCTTCCTTAGCCTGATCCAGTTAGAGTTATTACTTTCTTAGCCTGGTTTAGTTAGAGTTATTCCTTCCTTAGCCTGATTCAGTTAGGGTTATTACTCTCTTAGCCTGGTTCAGTTAGACTTATCACTTTCTTAGCCTGGTTCAGTCAGAATTATTCCTTTTGTAGCCTGATCTAGTTAGAGTTATTACCTTCTTAGCCTGGTTCAGTTAGAGTTATTACTTTTGTAGCCTGATTTAGTTAGAGTTATTATTTTCTTATCCTGATTCAGATAGAGTTATTCCTTCCTTAGCCTGATTCAGTTAGAGTTATAACTTTCTTAGCCTGATTCAGTTAGAGTTATTACATTCTTAGCCTGGATCAGTTAGAGTTATTCCTTCCTTAGTCTTATTCAGTTAGAGATATTACTTTCTTAGCCTGGTTCAGTTAGAATTATTACTTTCTTAGCCTGCTTCAGTTAGAGTTATTCGTTTTGTAGCCTGATTCAGTTAGAGTTATTACTTTTTTAGCCTCGTTCAGTTAGAGTTATTATTTTATTCAAGCTAAGGAAGGAATAACATTACTATTAGCTTCTTAGCCTGGTTCAATTAGAGTTATTCCTTCTTTAGCCTGACTCAGTTAGAGTTATTACTTTAATGAAGCAAAGGAAGGAATAACCGTAATATTACTTTCTCAGTCTGGTTCAGTTAGAGTTATTCCTTCCTTAGCATAATTCAGTTAGACTTATTACTTTCTTAGCCTGGTTCAGTCAGAGTTATTCCTTTTGTAGCCTGATTCAGTTAGAGTTATTACTTTCTTAGCCTGGTTCAGTTAGAGTTATTCCTTCCTTAGCCTAATTCAGTTAGAGTTATTACTTTCTTAGCATGGTTCACTTAGAGTTATTCCTTCCTTAGCCTGATTCAGTTAGAGTTATTCCTTCCTTAGCCTGATTCAGTTAGAGTTATTACTTTCATAGCCTGGTTCAGTTAGAGTTATTACTTTTGTAGCCTGATTTAGTTAGAGTTATTACTTTCTTAACCTGGTCCAGTTTGAGTTATTCCTTCCTTAGTCTGATTCAGTTAGAGTTATTACTTTCTTAGCCTGGTTCAGTTAGACTTATTACTTTCTTAGCCTGGTTAAGTCAGTGTTATTACTTTTGTAGCCTGATTCATTTAGATTCATTACCTTCTTAGCCTGGTTCAGTTAGAGTTATTACTTTTGTAGCCTGATTCAATTAGAATTATTACTTTCTTAGCCTGGTTCAGTTAGAGTTATTCCTTCCTTAGCCTGATATAGTTAGGGTTTTTACTCTCTTAGCCTGGTTCAGTTAGACTTATTACTTTCTTAGCCTGGTTCAGTCAGAATTATTCCTTTTGTAGCCTGATCTAGTTAGAGTCATTACCTTCTTAGCCTGGTTCAGTTAGAGTTATTACTTTTGTAGCCTGATTCAGTTAGAGTTATTACTTTCTTAGCCTAGTTCAGTCAGAGTTATTCCTTTTGTAGCCTGATTCAGTTAGAGTTATTACTTTCTTAGCCTCGTTCAGTTAGAGATATTACTTTAATCAAGCTAAGGAAGGAATAACCGTACTATTAGTTTCTTAGTCTGGTTCAATTACAGTTATTCCTTCCTTAGCCTGACTCAGTTAGAGTTATTACTTTAATTAAGCAAAGGAAGGAATAACCGTAATATTACTTTCTTAGTCTGGTTCAGTCAGAGTTATTCCTTCCTTAGCCTCATTCAGTTAGAGTTATTACTTTTGTAGCCTGATTCAGTTAGAGTTATTACTTTCTTAGCCTGATTCAGATAGAGTTTTTCCTTCCTTAGCCTGATTCAGTTAGAGTTATAACTTTCTTAGCCTGATTCAGTTAGAGTTATGACATTCTTAGCCTGGATCAGTTAGAGTTATTCCTTCCTTAGTCTTATTCAGTTAGAGATATTACTTTCTTAGCCTGGTTCAGTTAGAATTACTACTTTCTTAGCCTGCTTCAGTCAGAGTTATTCGTTTTGTAGCCTGATTCAGTTAGAGTTATTACTTTTTTAGCCTCGTTCAGTTAGAGTTATTATTTTAATCAAGCTAAGGAAGGAATAACATTACTATTAGCTTCTTAGCCTGGTTCAATTAGAGTTATTCCTTCTTTAGCCTGACTCAGTTAGAGTTATTACTTTAATGAAGCAAAGGAAGGAATAACCGTAATATTACTTTCTCAGTCTGGTTCAGTTAGAGTTATTCCTTCCTTAGCCTGATTCAGTTAGAGTTATTGCTTTCTTAGCCTCGTTCAGTTAGAGTTACTCCTTCCTTAGCCTGATTCAGTTAGAGTTATTACCTTCTTAGCTTGGTTAAGTTGGAGTTATTCCTTCGTTAGCCTGATTCAATTAAAGTTATTACTTTCTTAGCCTGATTCAGTTAGAGTTACTACTTTCTTATCCTGGTTCAGTTAGAGGTATTCCTTCCTTAGCCTGATTCAGTTACAATTATTATTTTCTTAGCCTGGTTCAGTTAGAATTATTCCTTCCTTAGCCTGATTCACTTAGAGTTATTACTTTCTTAGCCTGGTTCAGTTAGAGTTATTCCTTCCTTATGCTGATTCAGTTAGAGGTATTGCTTTCTTAGCTTGATTAAGTTGGAGTTATTCCTTCCTTTGCCTGATTCAGTTAGAGTTATTACTTTCTTAGCCTGATCCAGTTAGAGTTATTACTTTGTTAGCCTGGATCAGTTAGACTTATTACTTTCTTCGCCTGGTTCAGTCAGAGTTATTCCTTTTGTAGCCTGATTCAGTTAGGGTTATTAATTTCTTAGCCTCTCTTAGTGAGAGTTATTACTTTAATCAAGCAAAGGAAGGAATAACCGTACTAGCAGTTTCTTAGCCTGGTTCAATTAGAGTTATTCCTTCCTTAGCCTGACTCAGTTAGAGTTATTACTTTAATGAAGCAAAGGAAGCAAAAATATTAGTTTCTCGGTCTGGTTCAGTTAGAGTTCTTCATTCCTTAGCCTGAATCAGTTAGAGTTATTACTTTCTTAGCCTGGTTCAGTGAGAGTTATTACTTCCTTAGCCTAATTCACTTAGAGTTATTACTTTCTAACATGGATTACTTAGAGTTATTCCTTCCTTAGCCTGATTCAGTTAGAGTTATTCCTTCCTTAGCCTGATTCAGTTAGAGTTATTACTTTCTTAAACTGGTTCAGTTAGAGTTATTACTTTCTTAGCCTGGTTCAATCAGAGTTATTCCATCCTTAGCCTGATCAGTTAGAGATATTACTTTCTTATCCTGGTTCAGTTAGACTTATTACTTTCTTAGCCTGGTTCAGTCGGAGTTATTCCTTTTGTAGCCTGATTCAGTTAGAGTTATTACTTTTGTAGCCTAATCAGTTAGAGTTATTACCTTCTTAGCCTTGTTCAATTAGAGTTATTCCTTCCGTAGCCTGATTCAGTTAGACTTACTACTTTCTTAGCCTGGTTCAGTTAGACTTATTACTTTCTTACCCTGGTTCAGTCAGAATTATTCCTTTTGTAGCCTGATTCAGTTAGAGTTATTACTTTCTTAGCCTGGTTCAGTCGGAGTTATTCCTTTTGTAGCCTGATTCAGTTAGAGTTATGACTTTTGTAGCCTTATCAGTTAGAGTTATTACCTTCTTAGCCTGATTCAGTTAGATTTCTTCCTTCCTTAGTCCGATTCATTTAGAGTTATTACTTTCTTAGCCTACTTCAATTAGAGTTATTCCTTCCTTAGCATGATTCAGTTAGTGTTATTACTTTCTTAGTCTGGTTCAGTTAGAGTTATTCCTTCCTTATTCTAATTCAGTTAGAGTTATTACTTTCTTAGCATGGTTAAGTTGGAGTTATAGCTTCCTTTCGTTCAGTTAGAGTTATTATTTTAATCAAGCTAAGGAAGGAATAACATTACTATTAGCTTCTTAGCCTGGTTCAATTAGAGTTATTCCTTCTTTAGCCTGACTCAGTTAGAGTTATTACTTTAATGAAGCAAAGGAAGGAATAACCGTAATATTACTTTCTCAGTCTGGTTCAGTTAGAGTTATTCCTTCCTTAGCCTGATTCAGTTAGAGTTATTGCTTTCTTAGCCTCGTTCAGTTAGAGTTACTCCTTCCTTAGCCTGATTCAGTTAGAGTTATTACCTTCTTAGCTTGGTTAAGTTGGAGTTATTCCTTCGTTAGCCTGATTCAATTAAAGTTATTACTTTCTTAGCCTGATTCAGTTAGAGTTACTACTTTCTTATCCTGGTTCAGTTAGAGGTATTCCTTCCTTAGCCTGATTCAGTTACAGTTATTATTTTCTTAGCCTGGTTCAGTTAGAGTTATTCCTTCCTTAGCCTAATTCAGTTAGAGTTAAAACTTTCTTAGCCTGGTTCAGTTAGAGATATTCCTTCCTTAGCCTGATTCAGTTAGGGTTGTTACTTTCTTAGCCTGGTTCAGTTAGAGTTATTCTTTCCTTAGCCCTGATTCAGTAAGAGTTATTACTTTCTTAGCCTGGTTCAGTTAGAGTTTTCCTTCCTTAGCCTGATTCAGTTAGAGTTGTTACTTTCTGATCCTGGTTCAGTTAGACTTATTACTTTCTTAGCCTGGTTCAGTCGGAGTTATTCCTTTTGTAGCCTGATTCAGTTAGATTTATTACTTTTGTAGCCTAATCAGTTAGAGTTATTACCTTCTTAACCTTGTTCAATTAGAGTTATTCCTTCCTTAGCCTGATTCAGTTACAGTTGTTACTTTCTTAGCCTGGTTCAGTTAGAGTTATTATTTTCTTAGCCTGATTCAGTTAGATTTCTTCCTTCCTTAGTCCGATTCATTTAGAGTTATTACTTTCTTAGCCTACTTCGATTAGAGTTATTCCTTCCTTAGCGTGATTCAGTTAGTGTTATTACTTTCTTAGCCTGGTTCAGTTAGAGTTATTCCTTCCTTATCCTGATTCAGTTAGAGTTATTACTTTCTTAGCTTGGTTAAGTTGGAGTTATTCCTTCCTTTGCCTGATTCAGTTAGATTTATTACTTTCTTAGCCTGATCCTGTTAGAGGTATTACTTTCTTATCTTGGTTCAGTTAGAGTTAATCCTTCCTTAGCCTGATTCAGTAAGAGTTATTACTTTCTTAGCCTGGTTAAGTTAGAGTTATTCCTTCCTTAGCCTGATTCAGTTAAAGTTATTACTTTCTTAGCCTGGTTAAGTTGGAGTTTTCCTTCCTTAGCCTGATTCAGTTGGAGTTATTACTTTCTTAGCCTGATTCAGTTAGAGTTATTACTTTCTTAGCCTGGTTCAGTTAGACTTATTACTTTCTTAGCCTGGTTTAGTCGGAGTTATTCCTTTTGTAGCCTGATTCAGTTAGAGTTATTACTTTTGTAGCCTAATCAGTTAGAATTATTACCTCCTTAGCCTGGTTAAGTTAGAGTTATTCCTTCCTTAGCCTGATTCAGTTACAGTTGTTACTTTCTTAGCCTGGTTCAGTTAGAGTTATTATTTTCTTAGCCTGGTTCAGTTAGAATTATTCCTTCCTTAGCCTCAATCACTTACAGTTATTACTTTCTTATCCTGGTTCAGTTAGAGTTATTCCTTCCTTATCCTGATTCAGTTAGAGTTATTACTTTCTTAGCTTGGTTAAGTTGGAGTTATTCCTTCCTTTGCCTGATTCAGTTAGAGTTATTACTTCCTTAGCCTGATCCAGTTAGAGTTATTACTTTCTTAGCCTGGATCAGTTAGACTTATTACTTTCTTCGCCTGGTTCAGTCAGAGTTATTCCTTTTGTAGCCTGATTCAGTTAGAGTTATTAATTTCTTAGCCTCGTTTAGTTAGAGATATTACTTTAATCAAGCAAAGGAAGGAATAACCGTACTAGCAGTTTCTTAGCCTGGTTCAATTAGAGTTATTCCTTCCTTAGCCTGACTCAGTTAGAGTTATTACTTTAATGAAGCAAAGGAAGCAAAAATATTAGTTTCTCAGTCTGGTTCAGTTAGAGTTCTTCATTCCTTAGCCTGAATCAGTTAGAGTTATTATTTTCTTAGCCTGGTTCAGTGAGAGTTATTCCTTCCTTAGCCTGATTCAGTTAGAGTTATTCCTTTTTTAGCCTGGTTTAGTTAGAGTTATTCCTTCCTTAGCCTGATTCAGTTAGAGTTATTACTTTCTTAGACTGGTTCAATTAGAGTTATTACTTTCTTAGCCTAGTTCAGTTACAGTTATTCCTTCCTTAACCTGATTCAGTTACAGATATTACTTTCTTAGCCTGGTTCAATTAGACTTACTATTTTCTTAGCCTGATTCAGTTTGAATTATTCCTTCCTTAGTCTGGTTCAGTTAGAGTTATTACTTTCTTAGCTTGGTTAAGTTAGAGTTATTCCTTCCTTTGCCTGATTCAGTTAGAGTTATTACTTTCTTAGAATGATCCAGTTAGAGTTATTACTTTCTTATCCTGGATCAGTTAGAGTTATTCCTTCCTTAGCCTGATTCAGTTAGAGATATTACTTTCTTAGCCTGGTTCAGTTATACCTATTACTTTCTTAGCCTGGTTCAGTCAGAGTTATTCCATTTGAAGCCTGATTTAGTTAGAGTCATTACCTTCTTAGCCTGGTTCAGTTAGAGTTATTACTTTCTTAGCCTGGTTCAGTCAGAGTTATTAAATTTGTAGCCTGATTCAGTTAGAGTTATTACTTTCTTACCCTCGTTTAGTTAGAGTTATTACTTTAATCAAGCTAAGGAAGGAATATCCGTACTATTAGTTTCTTAGCCTGGTTCAATTAGAGTTATTCCTTCCTTAGCCTGACTCAGTTAGAGTTATTACTTTAATGAAGCAAAGGAAGAAAAAATATTACTTTCTGAGTCTGGTTCAGTTAGAGTTCTTCATTCCTTTGCCTGATTCAGTTAGAGTTATTACTTTCTTAGCCTGGTTCAGTTAGAGTTATTACTTTCTTAGCCTGGTTCAGTTACAGTTATTCCTTCCTTAGCCTGATTCAGTTAGATTTACTACTTTCTTAGCCTGGTTCAGTTAGACTTATTAATTTCTTAGCCTGGTTCAGTCAGAGTTATTCCTATTGTAGCCTGATTTAGTTAGAGTCATTACCTTCTTAGCCTGGTTCAGTTAGAGTTATTACTTTCTTATCTTGGTTCAGTTAGAGTTATTCCTTCCTTAGCCTGATTCAGTAGAAGTTATTACTTTCTTAGCCTGTTTCAGTTAGAGTTATTCCTTCCTTAGCCTGATTCAGTTAGAGTTATTACTTTCTTAGCCTGGTTAAGTTGGAATTTTCCTTCCTTAGCCTGATTCAGTTAGAGTTATGACTTTCTTAGCCTGATTCAGTTAGAGTTACTACTTTGTTAGCCTGGTTCAGTCAGAGTTATTCCATCCTTAGCCTGATCAATTAGAGATATTAATTTCTTATCCTGGTTCAATTAGACTTATTACTTTCTTAGCCTGGTTCAATCGGAGTTATTCCTTTTGTAGCCTGATTCAGTTAGAGTTATTACATTTGTAGCCTAATCAGTTAGAATTATTACCTCCTTAGCCTGGTTCAGTTAGAGTTATTCCTTCCTTAGCCTGATTCAGTTACAGTTGTTACTTTCTTAGCCTGGTTCAGTTAGAGTTATTGTTTTCTTAGCCTGGTTCAGTTAGAGTTATTCCTTCTTTATCCTAATTCAGTTAGAGTTATTACTTTTTTAGCCTGATTCAGTTAGATTTCTTCCTTCCTTAATCTGATTCATTTAGAGTTATTACTTTCTTAGCCTACTTCAATTAGAGTTATTCCTTCCTTAGCGTGATTCAGTTAGTGTTATTACTTTCTTAGCCTGATTCAGTTAGAGTAATTCCTTCCTTAGCCTGATTCAGTTAGAGTTATTACTTTCTTAGCCTGATTCAATTAGAGTTATTCCTTCCTTAGCTTGATTTAGTTAGAGTTATTACTTTCTTAGCCTGGTTCAGTTAGAGTTATTACATTTGTAGCCTGATTCAGTTAGAGTTATTACTTTCTTAGCCTGGTTCAGTTAGAGTTTTTCCTTCCTTAGCCTGATCCAGTTAGAGTTATTACTTTCTTAGCCTGGTTCAGTTAGACTTATTACTTTCTTAGCCTGGTTCAGTCAGAGTTATTTCTTTTGTAGCCTGATTCAGTTACAGTCATTACCTTCTTAGCCTGGTTCAGTTAGAGTTATTACTTTTGTAGCCTGATTTAGTTAGAGTTATTATTTTCTTAGCCTGGTTCAGTTAGAGTTATTCCTTCCTTAGCTTAATTCAGTTAGAGTTATTCTTTCCTTAGCGTGATTCAGTTAGAGTTATTACTTTCTTATCCTGATTCAGATAGAGTTATTCCTTCCTTAGCCTGATTCAGTTAGAATTATAACTTTCTTAGCCTGATTAAGTTAGAGTTATTAGTTTCTTAGCCTGGATCAGTTAGAGTTATTCCTTCCTTAGTCTTATTCAGTTAGAGATATTACTTTCTTAGCCTGGTTCAGTTAGAATTATTACTTTCTTAGCCTGCTTCAGTCAGAGTTATTCGTTTTGTAGCCTGATTCAGTTAGAGTTATTACTTTTTTAGCCTCGTTCAGTTAGAGATATTATTCTAATCAAGCTAAGGTAGGAATAACCGTACTATTAGTTTCTTAGCCTGGTTCAATTAGAGTTATTCCTTCTTTAGCCTGACTCAGTTAGAGTTATTACTTTAATGAAGCAAAGGAAGGAATAACCGTAATATTACTTTCTCAGTCTGGTTCAGTTAGAGTTATTCCTTCCTTAGCATGATTCAGTTAGACTTATTACTTTCTTAGCCTGGTTCAGTTAGAGTTATTCCTTCCTTAGCCTAATTCAGTTAGAGTTATTACTTTCTTAGCATGGTTCACTTAGAGTTATTCCTTCCTTAGCCTGATTCAGTTAGAGTTATTCCTTCCTTAGCCTGATTCAGTTAGAGTTATTACTTTCATAGCCTGGTTCAGTTAGAGTTATTACTTTTGCAGCCTGATTTAGTTAGAATTATTACTTTCTTAGCCTGGTTCAGTTAGAATTATTCCTTCCTTAGCCTGATTCAGTTAGGGTTATTACTTTCTTAGCCTGGTTCAGTCAGAATTATTCCTTTTGTAGCCTGATCTAGTTAGAGTCATTACCTTCTTAGCCTGGTTCAGTTAGAGTTATTACTTTTGTAGCATGATTCAGTTAGAGTTATTACTTTCTTAGCCTGGTTCAGTCAGAGTTATTCCTTTTGTAGCCTGATTCAGTTAGAGTTATTACTTTCTTAGCCTCGTTCAGTTAGAGTTATTACTTTAATCAAGCTAAGGAAGGAATAACCGTACTACTAGTTTCTTAGCATGGTTCAATTAGAGTTGTTCCTTCCTTAGCCTGACTCAGTTAGAGTTATTACTTTAATTAAGCAAAGGAAGGAATAACCGTAATATTACTTTCTTAGTCTGGTTCAGTCAGAGTTATTCCTTCCTTAGCCTGATTCAGTTAGAGTTATTACTTTCTTAACCTGGTTCAGTTAGAGTTATTACTTTTGTAGCCTGATTCAGTTAGAGTTATTTCTTTCTTAGCCTGGTTCAGTTAGAGTTTTTCCTTCCTTAGCCTGATCCAGATAGAGTTATTACTTTCTTAGACTGGTTCAGTTAGACTTATTATTTTCTTTGCCTGGTTCATTCAGAGTTATTCCTTTTGTAGCCTGATTCAGTTAGAGTCATTTCCTTCTTAGCCTGGTTCAGTTAGAGTTATTAATTTTGTAGCGTGTTTCAGTTAGAGATATTATTTTCTTACCATGTTTCAGTTAGAGTTATTCCTTCCTTAGCCTAATTCAGTTAGAGTTAAAACTTTCTTAGCCTGGTTCAGTTAGAGATATTCTTTCCTTAGCCTGATTCAGTTAGAGTTATTACTTTCTTAGCCTGGTTAAGTTGGAGTTTTCCTTCCTTAGCCTGATTCAGTTAGAGTTGTTACTTTCTTAGCCTGATTCAGTTAGAGTTATTACTTTCTTAGCCTGGTTCAGTCAGAGTTATTCCATCCTTAGCCTGATCAGTTAGAGATATTACTTTCTTATCCTGGTTCAGTTAGACTTATTACTTTCTTAGCCTGGTTCAGTCGGAGTTATTCCTTTTGTAGCCTGATTCAGTTAGAGTTATTACTTTTGTAGCCTAATCAGTTAGAGTTATTACCTTCTTAGCCTTGTTCAATTAGAGTTATTCCTTCCTTAGCCTGATTCAGTTAGAGTTGTTACTTACTTAGCCTGGTTCAGTTAGAGTTATTATTTTCTTAGCCTAATTCAGTTAGATTTCTTCCTTCCTTAGTCCGATTCATTTAGAGCTATTACTTTCTTAGCCTACTTCAATTAGAGTTATTCCTTCCTTAGCGTGATTCAGTTAGTGTTATTACTTTCTTAGCCTGGTTCAGTTAGAGTTATTCCTTCCTTATCCTGATTCAGTTAGAGTTATTACTTTCTTAGCTTGGTTAAGTTGGAGTTATTCCTTCCTTTGCCTGATTCAGTTAGATTTATTACTTTCTTAGCCTGATCCTGTTAGAGTTATTACTTTCTTATCTTGGTTCAGTTAGAGTTATTCCTTCCTTAGCCTGATTCAGTAAGAGTTATTACTTCCTTAGCCTGATACAGTTAGAGTTATTCCTTCCTTAGCTTGATTCAGTTAGAGTTATTACTTTCTTATCTTGGTTCAGTTAGAGTTATTCCTTCCTTAGTCTGATTCAGTAGGAGTTATTACTTTCTTAGCCTGATTCAGTTCGAGTTATTACTTTCTTAGCCTGGTTCAGTCAGAGTTATTGCATCCTTAGCCTGATCAGTTAGAGATATTACTTTCTTATCCTGGTTCAGTTAGAGTTATTATTTTCTTAGCCTGGTTCAGTTAGATTTATTCCTTCTTTATCCTAATTCAGTTAGAGTTATTACTTTCTTAGCCTGATTCAGTTAGATTTCTTCCTTCCTTAATCTGACTCATTTAGAGTTATTACTTTCTTAGCCTACTTCAATTAGAGTTATTCCTTCCTTAGCGTGATTCAGTTAGTGTTGTTACTTTCTTAGCCTGATTAAGTTAGAGTTATTCCTTCCTTAGCCTGATTCAGTTAGAGTTATTACTTTCTTAGCCTGATTCAGTTAGAGTTATTCCTTCCTTAGCTTGATTCAGTTAGAGTTATTTCTTTCTTATCCTGGTTCTGTTAGAGTTATTCCTTCCTTAGCCTGATTCAGTTAGAGTTATTATTTTCTTAGATTGGTTCAGTTAGAGTTATTACTTCCTTAGCCTGATTCAGTTAGAGTTATTACTTTCTTAGTCTGGTTCAGTTAGAGTTACTCCTTCCTTACCCTGATTCAGTTAGAGTTATTACCTTCTTAGCTTGGTTAAGTTGGAGTTATTCCTTCCTTAGCCTGATTCAATTAAAGTTATTACTTTCTTAGCCTGATTCAGTTAGAGTTACTACTTTCTTAGCCTGGTTCAGTTAGAGGTATTCCTTCCTTAGCCTGATTCAGTTACAGTTGTTACATTTTTAGCCTGGTTCAATTAGAGTTATTATTTTATTAGCCTGGTTCAGTTAGAGTTATTCCTTCCTTAGCCTAATTCAGTTACAGTTATTACTTTCTTAGCCTGGTTCAGTTAGAGTTATTCCTTCCTTAGCATAATTCAGTTAGATTTATTACTTTCTTGACCTGATTCAATTAGAGTTATTCCTTCCTTAGCCTGATTCAGTTAGAGTTATTATTTTCTTAGATTGGTTCAGTTAGAGTTATTCCTTCCTTAGCCTGATTCAGTTAGAGTTATTACTTTCTTAGCCTGGATCAGTTAGAGTTACTCCTTCCTTAGCCTGATTCAGTTACAGTTATTACTTTCTTAGCCTCATTCAGTTAGAGTTATTCCCTGCTTAGCCTGATTCGGTAGAGTTATTACTTTCTTATCCTGGTTCAGTTATAGTTATTCTTTCCTTATCCTGGTTCAGTTAGAGTTATTCCTTCTTTAGCGTGATTCAGTTAGAGTTATTATTTTCTTAGTCTGATTCAGTTAGAGTTATTCCTTCCTTAGCCTGATCCATTTAGAGTTATTACTTTCTTAGCCTGATTCAGTTAGTGTTATTCCTTTCTTAGTCTGATTCAGTTAGGGTTTTTACTTTCTTAGCCTGATTCAGTTAGAGTTATTCCTTCCTTAGTCAGAATCATTTAGAGTTGTTATTTTCTTAGTCTGGTTCAGTTAGAGTTATTACTTTCTTAGCCTGATTCAGTTAGAGTTGTTATTTTCTTAGTCTTGTTCAGTTAGAGTTATTACTTTCTTTCCCTGGTTCAGTTAGAGTTATTCCTTCCTTAGCCTAATTCAATTAAAGTTATTACTTTCTTAGCCTGATTCAGTTTGAATTATTCCTTCCTTAGTCTGGTTCAGTTAGATTTATTACTTTCTTAGCCTGGTTTATTTACAGTTATTCCTTTCTTAGCATAATTCAGTTAGAGATATTACTTTCTTAGCGTGATTCAAGTAGAGTTATTCCTTCCTTAGCCTGATTCAGTTAGAATTATTACTTACTTAGCCTGGTTCAGTCAGATTTATTTCTTCATTCGCCTGATTCAGTTAGAGTTATTCCTTCCTTAGTCTGATTCAGTTAGAGTTATTACTTTCTTAGCCTGGTTCAGTCAGATTTATTTCTTCCTTCGCCTGATTCAGTTAGAGTTATTCCTTCCTTAGCCTGATTCAGTTAGAGTTATTACTTCCTTAGCCTGATTCATTTAGAGTTATTCCTTCCTTAGTCTGATTCAGTTAGGTTTATTACTTTCGTAGCTTGGTTCAGTTAGAGTTATTCCTTTCTTAGCCTGATTCGGTTAGAGTTATTACTTTCTTAGCCTGGTTCAGTTAGAGTTATTACCTTCTTAGCCTGGTTCAGTTAGAGTTATTCCTTCCTTAGCCTGATTAGTTAGAGTTATTACTTTCTTAGCCTGATTCAGTTAGAGGTATTCCATCCTTAGCTTGATTTAGTTAGAGTTATTACTTTCTTAGCCTAGTTCAATTAGAGTTATTCCTTCCTTAGCCTGATACAGGTTTGAGTTATTATTTTCTTAGCCTGGTTCAGTTAGACTTATTACTTTCTTAGCCTGGTTGAGTTAGAGTTATTCCTTTTGTAGCCTGATTCAGTTAGAGTTATTACCTTCTTAGCATGGTTCAGTTAGAGTTATTACTTTTGTAGCCTGATTCATTTATTGTTTTTACTTTCTTAGCGTGGTTCAGTTAGAGTTATTACTTTCTTAGCCTGGTTCAGTTAGAGTTATTCTTCTTAGTTTGATTCAGTTAGAATTACTACTTTCTTAGCCTGATTCAGTTAGAGTTATTCCTTCTTTAGCTTGATTCAGTTAGAGTTATTATTTTCTTATCCTGGTTCAGTTAGAGTTATTCCTTCCTTAGCTTGATTAAGTTAGAATTATTATTTTCTTAGCCTGGTGCAGTTAGAGTTATTCCTTCCTTAGCCTGATTCAGTTAGATTTCTTACTTTCTTAGCCTGATTCAATTAGGGTTATTCCTTCCTTAGCCTGATTCATTTAGAGTTATTACTTTCTTAGCCTGGTTAAGTTGGAGTTATTCCTTCCTTAGCCTGATTCAGTTAGAGTTATTACTTTCTTAGCCTGAATCAGTTAGAGTTATTAATTTCTTAGCCTGGTTCAGTCAGAGTTATTCCTTGCTTAGCCTGATTCAGTTAGAGATATTACTTTCCTAGCTTGGATCAGTTAGACTTATTACTTTCTTAGCCTGCTTCAGTCAGAGTTAATCCTTTTGTAACCTGATTCAGTTAGAGTTATTAGTTTTGTAGCCTGATTCATTTAGAGTTATTACCTTCTTAGCCTGGTTCAGTTAGAGTTATTACTTTCTTAGCCTGGTTCAGTTAGAGTTATTCCTTCCTAACCAAATCCTGTGAGAGTTAGTACTTTCTTAGCCTGGTTTAGTTAGAGTTATTCCTTCCTTAGTCTGATTCTGTTAGAGTTTTTACTTTCTTAGCCTGGTTCACTTAGAGTTATTCCTTCCTTAGTCTGATTCAGTTAGAATTATTTCTTCCTTAGTCTGATTCAGTTAGATTTATTACTTTCTTAGCCTGGTTCAGTTAGATTTATTCCTTCCTTAGCCTGATTCGGTTAGAGTTATTACTTTCTAGCCTGGTTCAGTTAGAGTTATTCTTTCCTTATCCTGGTTCAGTTAGAGTTATTCCTTCCTTAGCGTGATTCAGTTAGAGTTATAACTTTCTTAGCCTGATCCACTCAGAGTTATTCCTTCCTTTGCCTCATTAAGTTAGAGTTATTACTTTCTTAGCCTGATTCAGTTAGAGATATTAGTTTCTTAGCCTGGTTCAGTTAGACTTATTACTTTCTTAGCCTGGTTCAGTAAGAGTTATTCCTTTTGTAGCCTGATTCGATTAGAGTTATTACTTTCTTAGCATCGTTCAGTTAGAGTTATTACTTTAATCAAGCTAAGGAAGGAATAACCGTACTATTAGTTTCATAGCCTGATTCTAGAGTTATTCCTTCCTTAGCCTGACTCAGTTAGAGTTATTACTTTCTTAGCCTGGTTCAGTTAGAGTTATTACTTCTGTAGCCTGATTCAGTTAGAGTTATTACTTTCTTAGCCTGGTTCAGTTAGAGTTTTTCCTTCCTTAGCCTGATCCAGTTAGAGTTATTACTTTCTTAGCCTGGTTCAGTTAGACTTATTACTTTCTTAGCCTGGTTCAGTCAGAGTTATTTCTTTTGTAGCCTGATTCAGTTACAGTCATTACCTTCTTAGCCTGGTTCAGTTAGAGTTATTACTTTTGTAGCCTGATTTAGTTAGAGTTATTATTTTCTTAGCCTGGTTCAGTTAGAGTTATTCCTTCCTTAGCCTAATTCAGTTAGAATTATTGCTTTCTTAGCCTGATTCAGTTAGATTTCTTCCTTCCTTAGTCTGATTCATTTAGAGTTATTACTTTCTTAGCCTACTTCAATTAGAGTTATTCCTTCCTTAGCGTGATTCAGTTAGTGTTATTACTTTCTTAGCCTGATTCAGTTAGAGTTATTCCTTCCTTAGCCTGATTCAGTTAGAGTTATTACTTTCTTAGCCTGATTCAGTTAGAGTAATTCGTTCCTTAGCTTGATTCAGTTAGAGTTATTTCTTTCTTATCCTGGTTCAGTTAGAGTTATTCCTTCCTTAGCCTGATTCCGTTAGAGATATAACTTTCTTAGCCTGATCCACTCAGAGTTATTCCTTCCTTAGCGTGATTCAGTTAGAGTTATTACTTTCTTATCCTGATTCAGATAGAGTTATTCCTTCCTTAGCCTGATTCAGTTAGAGTTATAACTTTCTTAGCCTGATTCAGTTTGAGTTATTACTTTCTTAGCGTTGGTTTTTCAGAGTTATTCCTTCCTTAGTCTTATTCAGTTAGAGATATTACTTTCTTAGCCTGGTTCAGTTAGAATTATTACTTTCTTAGCCTCGTTTAGTTAGAGTTATTACTTTAATCAAGCTAAGGAAGGAATAACCGTACTATTAGTTTCTTAGCCTGGTTCAATTAGAGTTATTCCTTCTTTAGCCTGACTCAGTTAGAGTTATTACTTTAATGAAGCAAAGGAAGGAATAACCGTACTATTACTTTCTTAGCCTGGTTCAGTCAGAGTTATTACTTTCTTAGCCTGGTCCAGTTTGAGTTATTCCTTCCTTAGCCTAATTCAGTTAGAGTTATTCCTTCCTTAGCGTGATTCAGTTAGAGTTACTCCTTCCTTAGCGTGATTCAGTTAGAGTTATTACTTTCTTAGCCTGATTCAGTTAGAGTTATTCCTTCTTTAGCTTGATTCAGTTAGAGTTATTACTTTCTTATCCTGGTTCAGTTAGAGTTATTCCTTCCTTAGCCTGATTCAGTTAGAGTTATTACTCTCTTAGCCTGGATCAGTTAGAGTTATTCCTTCCTTAGTCTTATTCAGTTAGAGATATTACTTTCTTAGTCTGGTTCAGTTAGAGTTATTACTTTCTTAGCCTCGTTGAGTTAGAGATATTACTTTAATCCAGCTAAGGAAGGAATAACCGTACTATTAGTTTCTTAGCCTGGTTGAATTAGAGTTATTCCTTCCTTAGCCTGACTCAGTTAGAGTTATTACTTTAATGAAGCAAAGGAAGGAATAACCGTACTATTACTTTCTTAGTCTGGTTCAGTTAGAGTTATTCCTTCCTTAGTCTGATTCCGTTAGAGATATTACTTTCTTAGCCTGGTTCAGTTAGAGTTATTCCTTCCTTAGCCTAATTCGGTTAGAGTTATTACTTTCTTAGCATGGTTCACTTAGAATTATTCCTTCCTTAGCCTGATTCAGTTAGAGTTATTCGTTCCTTAGCCTGATTCAGTTAGAGTTATTACTTTCATAGCCTGGTTCAGTTAGAGTTATTACTTTTGTTGCCTGATTTAGTTAGAGTTATTACTTTCTTAACCTGGTCCAGTTTGAGTTATTCCTTCCTTAGTCTGATTCGGTTAGAGTTATTACTTTCTTAGCCTGGTTCAGTTAGACTTATTACTGTTGTAGCCTGATTCAATTAGAATTATTACTTTCTTACCCTGGTTCAGTTAGAGTTATTCCTTAGTCCTGAGTTAGCCTGATTCAGTTAGGGTTATTACTCTCTTAGCCTGGTTCAGTTAGACTTATTACTTTCTTAGCCTGGTTCAGTCAGAATTATTCCTTTTGTAGCCTGATCTAGTTAGAGTCATTACCTTCTTAGCCTGGTTCAGTTAGAGTTATTACTTTTGTAGCCTGATTCAGTTAGAGTTATTACTTTCTTAGCCTGGTTCAGTCAGAGTTATTCCTTTTGTAGCCTGATTCTGTTAGAGTTATTACTTTCTTAGCCTCGTTCAGTTAGAGATATTACTTTAATCAAGCTAAGGAAGGAATAACCGTACTATAAGTTTCTTAGCCTGGTTCAATTACAGTTATTCCTTCCTTAGCCTGACTCAGTTAGAGTTATTACTTTAATTAAGCAAAGGAAGGAATAACCGTAATATTACTTTCTTTGTCTGGTTCAGTCAGAGTTATTCCTTCCTTAGCCTGATTCAGTTAGAGTTATAACTTTCTTAGCCTGGTTCAGTTAGAGTTATTACTTTTGTAGCCTGATTCAGTTAGAGTTATTACTTTCTTAGTCTGATTCAGTTAGAGTTTTTCCTTCCTTAGCCTGATCCAGTTAGAGTTATTACTTTCTTAGCCTGGTTCAGTTAGACTTATTATTTTCTTTGCCTGGTTCATTCAGAGTTATTCCTTTTGTAGCCTGATTCAGTTAGAGTTACTCCCTACTTAGCCTGATTCAATTAGAGTTATTAATTTCTTCTCCTGGTTCAGTTAGAGTTATTCCTTCCTTAGCCTAATTCAGTTAGAGCTATTCCTTCCTTAGCTTGATTCAGTTACAGTTATTACTTTCTTATCCTGGTTCAGTTAGAGTTATTCCTTCCTTAGCCTGATTCAGTTAGAGTTATTACTTTCTTAGCCTGATTCAGTTAGAGCTATTCCTTCCTTAGCTTGAGTCAGTTACAGTTATTACTTTCTTATCCTGGTTCAGTTAGAGGTATTCCTTCCTTAGCCTGATTCAGTTAGAGTTACTATTTTCTTAGCCTGGTTCAGTTAGATTTATTGCTTCCTTAGCCTGATTCAGTTACAGTTATTACTTTCTTAGCCTGGTTCAGTTAGGGTTATTCCTTCCTTAGCATAATCCAATTAGAGTTATTACTTTCTTGGCCTGATTCATTTAGAGTTATTCCTTCCTTAGCCTGATTCAGTTACAGTTATTACTTTCTTAGCCTGATTCAGTTAGAGTTATTACTTTTGTAGCCTGATTCAGTTAGAGTTATTGCTTTCTTACCCTGATTCAGTTAGTGTTATTCCTTCCTTAGCTTGATTCAATTAGAGTTATTACTTTCTTAGTCTGGTTCAGTTAGAGTTATTCCTTCCTTAGCCTGATTCAGTTAGAGTTATTCTTTTCTTAGCCTGGTTCAGTTAGAGTTATTCCTTCCTTAGCCTGATTCAGTTAGAGTTATTACTTTCTTAGCCTGGTTCAGTTAGAGTTATTACTTTTGTAGCCTGCTTCAGTTAGAGTTATTAGTTTCTTAGAATGGTTCAGTTAGACTTATTACTTTGTTAGCCTGGTTCAGTCAGAGTTATTCCTTTTGTAGCCTGATTCAGTTAGAGTCATTACCTTCTTAGCCTGTTTCAGTTAGATTTATTACTTTTGTAGCCTGATTTAGTTACAGTTATTATTTTCTTAGCCTGGTTCAGTTAGAGTTATTCCTTCCTTAGCCTAATTCAGTTAGAGTTATTCCTTCCTTAGCGTGATTCAGTTAGGGTTATTACTTCTTAGCCTGATTCAGTTAGAGTTATTCTTTCCTTAGCTTGATTCAGTTAGAGTTATTATTTCCTTATCCTGGTTCAGTTAGAGTTATACCTTCCTTAGCCTGATTCAGTTAGCGTTACTACTTTCTTAGCCTGGTTCAGTTAGAGTTATTCCTTCTTTAGCGTAATTCAGTTAGAGTTATTACTTCCTTAGCCTGATTCAGTTAGAGTTTTTCCTTCCTTAGTCTGATTCAGTTAGAGTTATTACTTTCTTAGCCTGGTTAAGTCAGAGTTATTCCTTTTGTAGCCTGATTCATTTAGAGTTATTACATTCTTAGCCTGGTTCAGTTAGAGTTATCCCTTCCTTAGCCTAATTCAGTTAGAGTTATTACTTTCTTAGCCTGGTTCAATTAGAGTTGTTACTTTATTAGCCTGGTTCAGTTAGAGTTATTACTTTCTTAGGCTGGTTCATTTAGAGTTATTCCTTCCTTAGCCTAATTCAGTTAGAGTTATTACTTTCTTAGCCTGATTCAGTTAGAGTTATTCCTTCCTTAGTCTGATTCAGTTAGAGTTATTACTTTCTTAGCCTGGTTCAGTTAGATTTATTCTTTCCTTATCCTGGTTCAATTAGAGTTATTCCTTCCTTAGCGTGATTCACTTACAGTTATTACTTTCTTACCCTGATTCTGTTAGAGTTATTCCTTCCTTTGCCTGATTCAGTTAGAATTATTACTTTCTTAGCCTGGTTCAGTTAGAGTCATTCCTTCCTTACCCTGATTCAGTTAGGTTTATTATTTTCTTAGCCTGGTTCAGTTAGAATTATTCCTTCCTTAGCCTGATTCAGTTAGAGATATTACTTTCTTAGCCTGGTTCAGTTATACTTATTACTTTCTTAGCCTGGTTGAGTCAGAGATATTCCTTTTGTAGCCTGATTCAGTCAGAGTTATTACTTTGTTAGCCTCGTTCTGTTAGATTCATTACTTTAATCAAGCTAAGGAAGGAATAACCGTACTATTAGTTTCTTACCCTGGTTCAATTAGAGTTATTCCTTCCTTAGCCTGTCTCAGTTAGAGTTATTACTTTAATGAAGCAAAGGAAGGAATAACCGTAATATTACTTTCTTAGTCTGGTTCAGTTAGAGTTATTCCTTCCTTAGCCTGATTCAGTTAGAGTTATTACTTTCTTAGCCTGGTTCAGTTAGAGTTATTACTTCCTTAGCCTGATTCAGTTAGAGTTATTACTTTCTTAACCTCGATCAGTTAGAGATATTACTTTAATCAAGCTAAGGAAGGAATAACCGTACTATTAGTTTCTTAGCCTGGTTCAATTGCAGTTATTCCTTCGTTAGCCTGACTCAGTTAGAGTTATTATTTTAATGAAGCAAAGGAAGGAATAACCGTAATATTACTTTCTTAGTCTGGTTCAGTTAGAGTTATTCCTTCCTTAGCCTGATTCAGTTAGAGTTATTACTTTCTTAGCCTGGTTCAGTTAGAGTTATTACTTTTGTAGCCTGATTCAGTTAGAGTTATTACTTTCTTAGCCTGGTTCAGTTAGAGTTATTACTTTTGTAGCCTGATTCAGTCAGAGTTATTACTTTCTTAGCCTCGTTCAGTTAGATTCACTACTTTAATCAAGCTAAGGAAGGAATAACCGTACTATTAGTTTCTTAGCCTGGTTCAATTAGAGTTATTCCTTCCTTAGCCTGACTCAGTTAGAGTTATTACTTTAATTAAGCAAAGGAAGCAAAAATATTACTTTCTCAGTCTGGTTCAGTTAGAGTTCTTCATTCCTTAGCCTGATTCAGTTAGAGTTATTACTTTCTTAGTCTGGTTCAGTTAGAGATTTTCCTTCCTTATCCTGGTTCAGTTAGAGTTATACCTTCCTTAGCCTGATTCAGTTAGAGTTACTACTTTCTTAGCGTGGTTCAGTTAGAGTTATTCCTTCTTTAGTGTAATTCAGTTAGAGTTATTACTTCCTTAGCCTGATTCAGTTAGAGTTCTTCCTTCCTTAGTCTGATTCATTTAGAGTTATTACTTTCTTAGCCTGGTTCAATTAGAGTTATTCCTTCCTTAGCATAATTTAGTTAGAGTTATTACTTTCTTAGCCTGATACAATTAGAGTTATTACTTTCTTAGCCTGATTCAATTAGAGATATTCCTTCCTTAGCCTGATTCAGTTAGAGTTATTACTTTCTTAGCCTGGTTCAGTTAGAGTTATTCCTTTTGTAGCCTGATTCACTAAGAGTTATTACTTTCTTAGCCTGGTTCAGTTAGAGTTATTCCTTTTGTAGCCTGATTCATTAAGAGTTATTACTTTCTTAGCCTGGTTCAGTTAGAGTTATTCCTTCCTTAGCCTAATTCAATTAGAGTTATTACTTTCTTAGCTTCGTTAATTTGGAGTTATTCCTTGCTTAGCCTGATTCAGTTAGAGTTATTACTTTCTAAGCCTGATTCAGTTAGAGTTAGTCCTTCCTTAGCGTGATTCATTTAGAGTTATTACTTTCTTAGCCTGATTCATTAGAGTTATTCCTTCCTTAGCTTGATTCAGTTGGAGTTATTCCTTCCTTAGCCTGATTCAGTTAGAGTTACTACTTTCTTAGCCTGGTTCAGTTAGATTTATTCCTTCCGTAACCTGATTCAGTTAGTACTTTCTAAGCTTTCTAAGCCAGTACTTTCTAAGCCTGGTTCAGTTAGACAAATTACTTTCTTAGCCTGGTTCAGTCATAGTTATTCCTTTTGTAGCCTGATTCAATTAGAGTTATTACTTTCTTAGCCTCGTTCAGTTAGAGTTATTACTTTAATCAAGCTAAGGAAGGAATAACCGTACTACTAGTTTCTTAGCATGGTTCAATTAGAGTTGTTCCTTCCTTAGCCTGACTCAGTTAGAGTTATTACTTTAATGAAGCAAAGGAAGGAATAACCGTACTATTACTTTCTTAGTCTGGTTCAGTTAGAGTTATTCCTTCCTTAGTCTGATTCCGTTACAGTTATTACTTTCTTAGCCTGGTTCAGTTAGAGTTATTCCTTCCTTAGCCTAATTCATTTAGAGTTATTACTTTCTTAGCATGGTTCACTTAGAGTTATTCCTTCCTTAGCCTGATTCAGTTAGAGTTATTACTTTCTTAGCCTGGTTCAGTTTGAGTTATTACTTTTGTAGCCTGATTTAGTTAGAGTTATTACTTTCTTAGCCTGGTCCAGTTTGAGTTATTCCTTCGTTAGTCTGATTCAGTTAGGGTTATTACTTTCTTAGCCTGGTTCAGTTAGACTTATTACTTTCTTAGCCTGGTTAAGTCAGAGTTATTCCTTTTCTAGCCTGATTCATTTAGAGTCATTACCTTCTTAGCCTGGTTCAGTTAGAGATATTACTTTTGTAGCCTGATTCAGTTAGAGTTATTACTTTCTTAGCCTGGTTCAGTTAGAGTTATTCCTTCCTTAGCCTAATTCAGTTAGAGTTATTCCTTCCTTAGCCTGATTCAGTTAGAGTTGTTACTTTATTAGCCTGGTTCAGTTAGAGTTATTACTTTCTTAGGCTGGTTCATCTAGAGTTATTCTTTCCTTAGCCTAATTCAGTTAGAGTTATTAATTTCTTAGCCTGATTCAGTTAGAGTTATTACTTTCTTAGCTTGGTTAACTTGGAGTTTTACTTCCTTAGCCTGATTCAGTTAGAGATATTACTTTCTTAGCCTGGTTCAGTTAGACGTATTACTTTCTTAGCCTGGTTGAGTCAGAGATATTCCTTTTGTAGCCTGATTCAGTAAGAGTTATTATTTTCTTAGCCTCGTTCAGTTAGATTCATTACTTTAATCAAGCTAAGGAAGGAATAACCGTACTATTAGTTTCTTACCCTGGTTCAATTAGAGTTATTCCTTCCTTAGCCTGTCTCAGTTAGAGTTATTACTTTAATGAAGCAAAGGAAGGAATAACCGTAATATTACTTTTTTAGTCTGGTTCAGTTAGAGTTATTCCTTCCTTAGCCTGATTCAGTTAGAGTTATTACTTTCTTAGCCTGGTTCAGTTAGAGTTATTACTTCCTTAGCCTGATTCAGTTAGACTTATTGCTTTCTTAGCCTGGTTGAGTCAGAGATATTCCTTTTGTAGCCTGATTCAGTCAGAGTTATTACTTTATTAGCCTCGTTCAGTTAGATTCATTAGTTTAATCAAGCTAAGGAAGGAATAACCGTACTATTAGTTTCTTAGCCTGGTTCAATTAGAGTTATTCCTTCCTTAGCCTGTCTCAGTTAGAGTTATTACTTTAATGAAGCAAAGGAAGCAAAAATATTACTTTCTCAGTTTGGTTCATTTAGAGTTATTCCTTCCTTAGCCTGATTCAGTTAGAATTATTACTTTCTTAGCCTGATTCAGTTAGAGTTATTCCTTCCTTAGTCTGATTCAGTTAGAGTTATTATTTTCTTAGCCTGGTTCAGTTAGATTTGTTACTTTCTTAACCTGGTTCAGTTACAGTTATTCCTTCCTTAGCCTGATTCAGTTATAGTTACTACTTTCTTAGCCTGGTTCAGTTAGACTTATTACTTTCTGAGCCTGGTTCAGTCAGAGTTATTCCTTTTGTAGCCTGATCCAGTTAGAGTCATTAGCTCCTTAGCCTGCTTCAGTTAGAGTTATTACTTTTGTAGCGTGATTCAGTTAGAGTTATTGTTTTCTTACTCTGGTTCAGTTATAGTTATTCATTCCTTAGCCTAATTCAGTTAGAGTTAAAACTTTCTTAGCCTGGTTCAGTTAGAGATATTTCTTCCTTAGCCTGATTCAGTTAGAGTTATTACTTTCTTAGACTGATTCAGTTAGAGTTATTCCTTCCTTAGCTTGATTCAGTTAGAGTTATTACTTTCTTATCTTGGTTCAGTTAGAGTTATTCCTTCCTTAGTCTGATTCAGTTAGGGTTATTCCTTCCTTAGCCTGATTCAGTTAGAGTTTTTACTTTCTTAGCCTGGTTAAGTTGGAGTTTTCCTTCCTTAGCCTGATTCAGCTAGAGTTATTACTTTCTTAGCCTGGTTCAGTTAGAGTTATTACTTTCTTAGCCTGGTTCAGTCAGAGTTATTCTATCCTTAGCCTGATCAGTTAGAGATATTACTTTCTTATCCTGGTTCAGTTAGAATTATTATTTTCTTAGTCTGCTTTAGTCGGAGGTATTCCGTTTGTAGCCTGATTCAGTTAGAGTTATTACTTTTGTAGCCTAATCAGTTAGAATTTATTACCTTCTTAGCCTGGTTCAGTTAAAGTTATTTCTTCCTTAGCCTGATTCAGTTACAGTTCTTACTTTCTTAGCCTGGTTCAGTTAGAGTTATTATTTTCTTAGCCTGGTTCAGTTAGAGTTATTCCTTCTTTATCCTAATTCACTTAGAGTTATTACTTTCTTAGACTGATTCAGTTAGAGTTGTTACATTTTTAGCATGGTTCAGTTAGAGTTATTACTTTCTTAGCCTGGTTCAGTTAGAGTTATTCCTTCCTTAGCCTAATTCAGTTAGAGTTATTACTTTTTTGGTCTGATTCAATTAGAGTTATTCCTTCCTTAGCCTGATTCAGTTACAGTTATTACTTTCTTAGCCTGGTTCAGTTAGAGTTATTCCTTGCTTAGCATAATTCAGTTAGATTTATTACTTTCTTGGCCTGATTCAATTAGAGTTATTCCTTCCTTAGCCTGATTCATTTACAGTTGTTACTTTCTTAGCCTGGTTCAGATATAGTTATTAATTTCTTAGCCTGGTTCAGTTAGAGTTATTCCTTCTTTATCCTAATTCAGTTAGAGTTATTACTTTCTTAGCCTGATTCAGTTAGATTTCTTCGTTCCTTAATCTGATTCATTTAGAGTTATTACTTTCTTAGCCTACTTCAATTAGAGTTATTCCTTCCTTAGCGTGATTCAGTTAGTGTTATTACTTTCTTAACCTGATTCAGTTAGAGTTATTCCTTCCTTAGCCTGATTCAGTTAGAGTTATTATTTTCTTAGATTGGTTCAGTTAGAGTTATTCCTTCCTTAGCCTGATTCAGTTAGAGTTATTACTTTCTTAGCCTGGTTCAGTTAGAGTTACTCCTTCCTTAGCGTGATTCAGTTAGAGTTATTACTTTCTTAGCCTGGTCCAGTTTGAGTTATTCCTTCGTAAGTCTGATTCAGTTAGGGTTATTACTTTCGTAGCCTGGTTCAGTTAGACTTATTACTTTCTTAGCTTGGTTAAGTCAGAGTTATTCCTTTTGTAGCCTGATTCATTTAGAGTCATTACCTTCTTAGCCTGGTACAGTTAGAGATATTACTTTTGTAGCCTGATTCAGTTAGAGTTATTACTTTCTTAGCCTGGTTCAGTTAGGGTTATTCCTTCCTTAGCCTAATTCAGTTAGAGTTATTACTTTCTTAGCCTGGTTCAGTTAGAGTTATTCCTTCCTTAGCCTGATTCAGTTAGAGTTGTTACTTTATTAGCCTGGTTCAGTTAGAGTTATTACTTTCTTAGGCTGGTTCATCTAGAGTTATTCTTTCCTTAGCCTAATTCAGTTAGAGTTATTACTTTCTTAGCCTGATTCAGTTTGAGTTATTCCTTCCTTAGTCTGATTCGGTTAGAGTTATTACTTTCTTAGCCCAGTTCAGTTAGATTTATTCTTTCCTTATCCTGGTTCAGTTAGAGTTATTCCTTCCTTAGCGTGATTCAGTTACAGTTATTACTTTCTTACCCTGATTCTGTTAGAGTTATTCTTTCCTTTGCCTGATTCAGTTAGAGTTATTACTTTCTTAGCCTGATTCAATTAGAGTTATTCCTTCCTTAGCCTGATTCATTTACAGTTGTTACTTTCTTAGCCTGGTTCAGATATAGTTATTATTTTCTTAGCCTGGTTCAGTTAGAGTTATTCCTTCTTTATCCTAATTCAGTTAGAGTTATTACTTTCTTAGCCTGATTCAGTTAGATTTCTTCGTTCCTTAATCTGATTCATTTAGAGTTATTACTTTCTTAGCCTACTTCAATTAGAGTTATTCCTTCATTAGCGTGATTCAGTTAGTTTTATTACTTTCTTAGCCTGATTCAATTAGAGTTATTCCTTCCTTAGCCTGATTCAGTTAGAGTTATTACTTCCTTAGCATGATTCAGTTAGAGTTATTCCTTCCTTAGCCTGATTCAGTTAGAGTTATTATTTTCTTAGATTGGTTCAGTTAGAGTTATTCCTTCCTTAGCCTGATTCAGTTAGAATTATTAGTTTCTTAGCCTGGTTCAGTTAGAGTTACTCCTTCCTTAGCCTGATTCAGTTAGAGTTATTACCTTCTTAGCTTGGTTAAGTTGGAGTTATTCCTTCCTCAGCCTGATTCAATTAAAGTTATTACTTTCTTAGCCTGATTCAGTTAGAGTTACTACTTTCTTAGCCTGGTTCAGTTACAGGTATTCCTTCCTTAGCCTGATTCAGTTAGAGTTGTTACATTTTTAGCATGGTTCAGTTAGAGTTATTACTTTCTTAGCCGAATTCAGTTAGAGTTATTACTTTGTTGGTGTGATTCAATAAAGTTATTTCTTCCTTAGCCTGATTCAGTTATAGTTATTACTTTCTTAGCCTGGTTCAGTTAGAGTTATTCCTTCCTTAGCATAATTCATTTAGATTTATTAGTTTCTTGGCCTGATTCAATTAGAGTTATTCCTTCCTTAGCCTGATTCAGTTACATTTGTTACTTTCTTAGCCTGTTTCAGATAGAGTTATTATTTTCTTAGCCTGGTTCAGTTAGAGTTATTCCTTCTTTATCCCAATTCAGTTAGAGTTATTACTTTCTTAGCCTGATTCAGTTAGATTTCTTCGTTCCTTAATCTGATTCATTTAGAGTTATTACTTTCTTAGCCTACTTCAATTAGAGTTATTCCTTCCTTAGCGTGATTCAGTTAGTGTTATTACTTTCTTAGCCTGATTCAGTTAGAGTTATTCCTTCCTTAGCCTGATTCAGTTAGAGTTATTTTTTTCTTAGATTGGTTCAGTTAGAGTTATTCCTTCCTTAGCCTGATTCAGTTAGAGTTATTACTTTCTTAGCCTGGTTCAGTTAGAGTTACTCCTTCCTTAGCGTGATTCACTTAGAGTTATTACTTTCTTAGCCTGGTCCAGTTTGAGTTATTCCTTCGTTAGTCTGATTCAGTTAGGGTTATTACTTTCTTAGCCTGGTTCAGTTAGACTTATTACTTTCTTAGCCTGGTTAAGTCAGAGTTATTCCTTTTGTAGCCTGATTCATTTAGAGTCATTACCTTCTTAGCCTGGTTCAGTTAGAGATATTACTTTGTAGCCTGATTCAGTTAGAGTTATTACTTTCTTAGCCTGGTTCAGTTAGGGTTATTCCTTCCTTAGCCTAATTCAGTTAGAGTTATTACTTTCTTAGCCTGGTTCAGTTAGAGTTATTCCTTCCTTAGCCTGATTCAGTTAGAGTTGTTACTTTATTAGCCTGGTTCAGTTAGAGTTATTACTTTCTTAGGCTGGTTCATCTAGAGTTATTCTTTCCTTAGCCTGATTCATTTAGAGTTATTACTTTCTTAGCCTGATTCAGTTAGTGTTATTCCTTTCTTAGCCTGATTCAGTTAGAGTTATTCCTTCCTTAGCCTGATTCAGTTAGAGTTGTTACTTTATTAGCCTGGTTCAGTTAGAGTTATTACTTTCTTAGGCTGGTTCATCTAGAGTTATTCTTTCCTTAGCCTAATTCAGTTAGAGTTATTACTTTCTTAGCCTAGTTCAGTTAGATTTATTCTTTCCTTATCCTGGTTCAGTTAGAGTTATTCCTTCCTTAGCGTGATTCAGTTACAGTTATTACTTTCTTACCCTGATTCTGTTAGAGTTATTCTTTCCTTTGCCTGATTCAGTTTGAGTTATTACTTTCTTAGCCTGATTCAATTAGAGTTATTCCTTCCTTAGCCTGATTCATTTACAGTTGTTACTTTCTTAGCCTGGTTCAGATATAGTTATTATTTTCTTAGCCTGGTTCAGTTAGAGTTATTCCTTCTTTATCCTAATTCAGTTAGAGTTATTACTTTCTTAGCCTGATTCAGTTAGATTTCTTTGTTCCTTAATCTGATTCATTTAGAGTTATTACTTTCTTAGCCTACTTCAATTAGAGTTATTCCTTCATTAGCGTGATTCAGTTAGTTTTATTACTTTCTTAGCCTGATTCAATTAGAGTTATTCCTTCCTTAGCCTGATTCAGTTAGAGTTATTACTTTCTTAGCCTGATTCAGTTAGAGTTATTCCTTCCTTAGCTTGATTCAGTTAGAGTTATTTCTTTCTTATCCTGGTTCTGTTAGAGTTTTTCCTTCCTTAGCCTGATTCAGTTAGAGTTATTATTTTCTTAGATTGGTTCAGTTAGAGTAATTCCTTCCTTAGCCTGATTCAGTTAGAATTATTACTTTCTTAGCCTGGTTCAGTTAGAGTTACTCCTTCCTTAGCCTGATTCAGTTAGAGTTATTACCTTCTTAGCTTGGTTAAGTTGGAGTTATTCCTTCCTCAGCCTGATTCAATTAAAGTTATTACTTTCTTAGCCTGATTCAGTTAGAGTTACTACTTTCTTAGCCTGGTTCAGTTACAGGTATTCCTTCCTTAGCCTGATTCAGTTAGAGTTGTTACATTTTTAGCATGGTTCAGTTAGAGTTATTACTTTCTTAGCCGAATTCAGTTAGAGTTATTACTTTCTTGGTGTGATTCAATAAAGTTATTCCTTCCTTAGCCTGATTCAGTTATAGTTATTACTTTCTTAGCCTGGTTCAGTTAGAGTTATTCCTTCCTTAGCATAATTCATTTAGATTTATTACTTTCTTGGCCTGATTCAATTAGAGTTATTCCTTCCTTAGCCTGATTCAGTTACATTTGTTACTTTCTTAGCCTGTTTCAGATAGAGTTATTATTTTCTTAGCCTGGTTCAGTTATAGTTATTCCTTCTTTATCCCAATTCAGTTAGAGTTATTACTTTCTTAGCCTGATTCAGTTAGATTTCTTCGTTCCTTAATCTGATTCATTTAGAGTTATTACTTTCTTAGCCTACTTCAATTAGAGTTATTCCTTCCTTAGCGTGATTCAGTTAGTGTTATTACTTTCTTAACCTGATTCAGTTAGAGTTATTCCTTCCTTAGCCTGATTCAGTTAGAGTTATTATTTTCTTAGATTGGTTCAGTTAGAGTTATTCCTTCCTTAGCCTGATTCAGTTAGAGTTATTACTTTCTTAGCCTGGTTCAGTTAGAGTTACTCCTTCCTTAGCCTGATTCAGTTAGAGTTATTACCTTCTTAGCTTGGTTAAGTTGGAGTTATTCCTTCCTCAGCCTGATTCAATTAAAGTTATTACTTTCTTAGCCTGATTCAGTTAGAGTTACTACTTTCTTAGCCTGGTTCAGTTACAGGTATTCCTTCCTTAGCCTGATTCAGTTAGAGTTGTTACATTTTTAGCATGGTTCAGTTAGAGTTATTACTTTCTTAGCCGAATTCAGTTAGAGTTATTACTTTGTTGGTGTGATTCAATAAAGTTATTTCTTCCTTAGCCTGATTCAGTTATAGTTATTACTTTCTTAGCCTGGTTCAGTTAGAGTTATTCCTTCCTTAGCATAATTCATTTAGATTTATTAGTTTCTTGGCCTGATTCAATTAGAGTTATTCCTTCCTTAGCCTGATTCAGTTACATTTGTTACTTTCTTAGCCTGTTTCAGATAGAGTTATTATTTTCTTAGCCTGGTTCAGTTAGAGTTATTCCTTCTTTATCCCAATTCAGTTAGAGTTATTACTTTCTTAGCCTGATTCAGTTAGATTTCTTCGTTCCTTAATCTGATTCATTTAGAGTTATTACTTTCTTAGCCTACTTCAATTAGAGTTATTCCTTCCTTAGCGTGATTCAGTTAGTGTTATTACTTTCTTAGCCTGATTCAGTTAGAGTTATTCCTTCCTTAGCCTGATTCAGTTAGAGTTATTTTTTTCTTAGATTGGTTCAGTTAGAGTTATTCCTTCCTTAGCCTGATTCAGTTAGAGTTATTACTTTCTTAGCCTGGTTCAGTTAGAGTTACTCCTTCCTTAGCGTGATTCACTTAGAGTTATTACTTTCTTAGCCTGGTCCAGTTTGAGTTATTCCTTCGTTAGTCTGATTCAGTTAGGGTTATTACTTTCTTAGCCTGGTTCAGTTAGACTTATTACTTTCTTAGCCTGGTTAAGTCAGAGTTATTCCTTTTGTAGCCTGATTCATTTAGAGTCATTACCTTCTTAGCCTGGTTCAGTTAGAGATATTACTTTGTAGCCTGATTCAGTTAGAGTTATTACTTTCTTAGCCTGGTTCAGTTAGGGTTATTCCTTCCTTAGCCTAATTCAGTTAGAGTTATTACTTTCTTAGCCTGGTTCAGTTAGAGTTATTCCTTCCTTAGCCTGATTCAGTTAGAGTTGTTACTTTATTAGCCTGGTTCAGTTAGAGTTATTACTTTCTTAGGCTGGTTCATCTAGAGTTATTCTTTCCTTAGCCTGATTCATTTAGAGTTATTACTTTCTTAGCCTGATTCAGTTAGTGTTATTCCTTTCTTAGCCTGATTCAGTTAGAGTTATTCCTTCCTTAGCCTGATTCAGTTAGAGTTGTTACTTTATTAGCCTGGTTCAGTTAGAGTTATTACTTTCTTAGGCTGGTTCATCTAGAGTTATTCTTTCCTTAGCCTAATTCAGTTAGAGTTATTACTTTCTTAGCCTAGTTCAGTTAGATTTATTCTTTCCTTATCCTGGTTCAGTTAGAGTTATTCCTTCCTTAGCGTGATTCAGTTACAGTTATTACTTTCTTACCCTGATTCTGTTAGAGTTATTCTTTCCTTTGCCTGATTCAGTTTGAGTTATTACTTTCTTAGCCTGATTCAATTAGAGTTATTCCTTCCTTAGCCTGATTCATTTACAGTTGTTACTTTCTTAGCCTGGTTCAGATATAGTTATTATTTTCTTAGCCTGGTTCAGTTAGAGTTATTCCTTCTTTATCCTAATTCAGTTAGAGTTATTACTTTCTTAGCCTGATTCAGTTAGATTTCTTCGTTCCTTAATCTGATTCATTTAGAGTTATTACTTTCTTAGCCTACTTCAATTAGAGTTATTCCTTCATTAGCGTGATTCAGTTAGTTTTATTACTTTCTTAGCCTGATTCAATTAGAGTTATTCCTTCCTTAGCCTGATTCAGTTAGAGTTATTACTTTCTTAGCCTGATTCAGTTAGAGTTATTCCTTCCTTAGCTTGATTCAGTTAGAGTTATTTCTTTCTTATCCTGGTTCTGTTAGAGTTTTTCCTTCCTTAGCCTGATTCAGTTAGAGTTATTATTTTCTTAGATTGGTTCAGTTAGAGTAATTCCTTCCTTAGCCTGATTCAGTTAGAATTATTACTTTCTTAGCCTGGTTCAGTTAGAGTTACTCCTTCCTTAGCCTGATTCAGTTAGAGTTATTACCTTCTTAGCTTGGTTAAGTTGGAGTTATTCCTTCCTCAGCCTGATTCAATTAAAGTTATTACTTTCTTAGCCTGATTCAGTTAGAGTTACTACTTTCTTAGCCTGGTTCAGTTACAGGTATTCCTTCCTTAGCCTGATTCAGTTAGAGTTGTTACATTTTTAGCATGGTTCAGTTAGAGTTATTACTTTCTTAGCCGAATTCAGTTAGAGTTATTACTTTCTTGGTGTGATTCAATAAAGTTATTCCTTCCTTAGCCTGATTCAGTTATAGTTATTACTTTCTTAGCCTGGTTCAGTTAGAGTTATTCCTTCCTTAGCATAATTCATTTAGATTTATTACTTTCTTGGCCTGATTCAATTAGAGTTATTCCTTCCTTAGCCTGATTCAGTTACATTTGTTACTTTCTTAGCCTGTTTCAGATAGAGTTATTATTTTCTTAGCCTGGTTCAGTTATAGTTATTCCTTCTTTATCCCAATTCAGTTAGAGTTATTACTTTCTTAGCCTGATTCAGTTAGATTTCTTCGTTCCTTAATCTGATTCATTTAGAGTTATTACTTTCTTAGCCTACTTCAATTAGAGTTATTCCTTCCTTAGCGTGATTCAGTTAGTGTTATTACTTTCTTAACCTGATTCAGTTAGAGTTATTCCTTCCTTAGCCTGATTCAGTTAGAGTTATTATTTTCTTAGATTGGTTCAGTTAGAGTTATTCCTTCCTTAGCCTGATTCAGTTAGAGTTATTACTTTCTTAGCCTGGTTCAGTTAGAGTTACTCCTTCCTTAGCGTGATTCAGTTAGAGTTATTACTTTCTTAGCCTGGTCCAGTTTGAGTTATTCCTTCGTTAGTCTGATTCAGTTAGGGTTATTACTTTCTTAGCCTGGTTCAGTTAGACTTATTACTTTCTTAGCCTGGTTAAGTCAGAGTTATTCCTTTTGTAGCCTGATTCATTTAGAGTCATTACCTTCTTAGCCTGGTTCAGTTAGAGATATTACTTTTGTAGCCTGATTCAGTTAGAGTTATTACTTTCTTAGCCTGGTTCAGTTAGGGTTATTCCTTCCTTAGTCTAATTCAGTTAGAGTTATTACTTTCTTAGCCTGATTCAGTTAGAGTTATTCCTTCCTTAGCTTGATTCAGTTAGAGTAATTAATTTCTTATCCTGGTTCAGTTAGAGTCATTCCTTCCTTACCCTGATTCAGTTAGGTTTATTATTTTCTTAGCCTGGTTCAGTTAGAATTATTCCTTCCTTAGCCTGATTCAGTTAGAGTTATTACTTTCTTAGCTTGGTTAAGTTGGAATTTTCCTTCCTTAGCCTGATTCAGTTAGAGATATTACTTTCTTAGCCTGGTTCAGTTAGACTTATCACTTTCTTAGCCTGGTTGAGTCAGAGATATTCCTTTTGTAGCCTGATTCAGTCAGAGTTATTACTTTCTTAGCCTCGTTCTGTTAGATTCATTACTTTAATCAAGCTAAGGAAGGAATAACCGTACTATTAGTTTCTTAGCCTGGTTCAATTAGAGTTATTCCTTCCTTAGCCTGTCTCAGTTAGAGTTATTACTTTAATGAAGCAAAGGAAAGAATAACCGTAATATTACTTTCTTAGTCTGGTTCAGCTAGAGTTATTCCTTCCTTAGCCTGATTCAGTTAGAGTTATTAGTTTCTTAGCCTGGTTCAGTTAGAGTTATTACTTAATTAGCCTGATTCAGTTAGAGTTATTACTTTCTTAGCCTCGCTCAGTTAGAGATATTACTTTAATCAAGCTAAGGAAGGAATAACCGTACTATTAGTTTCTTAGCCTGGTTCAATTACAGTTATTCCTTCCTTATCCTGACTCAGTTAGAGTTATTATTTTAATGAAGCAAAGGAAGGAATAACCGTAATATTACTTTCTTAGTCTGGTTCAGTTAGAGTTATTCCTTCCTTAGCCTGATTCAGTTAGAGTTATTACTTTCTTATCCTGGTTCAGTTAGAGTTATTACTTTTGTAGCCTGATTCAGTTAGAGTTATTACTTTCTTAGCCTGGTTCAGTTAGACTTATTACTTTCTTAGCCTGGTTGAGTCAGAGATATTCCTTTTGTAGCCTGATTCATTCAGAGTTATTACTTTCTTAGCCTCGTTCAGTTAGATTCATTACTTTAATCAAGCTAAGGAAGGAATAACCGTTCTATTAGTTTCTTAGCCTGGTTCAATTAGAATTATTCCTTCCTTAGCCTGTCTCAGTTAGAGTTATTACTTTAATGAAGCAAAGGAAGCAAAAATATTACTTTCTCAGTCTGGTTCAGTTAGAGTTCTTCACTCCTTAGCCTGATTCAGTTAGAGTTATTACTTTCTTTGTCTGGTTCAGTTAGAGTTTTTCCTTCCTTATCCTGGTTCAGTTAGAGTTATACTTTCCTTAGCCTGATTCAGTTAGAGTTATTAATTTCTTAGCTTGGTTCAGTTAGAGTTATTTCTTCCTTAGCCTGATTCAGTTAGAGTTCTTCCTTCCTTAGCCTGATACAATTAGAGTTATTACTTTCTTAGCCTGATTCAAATAGAGATATTCCTTCCTTAGCCTGATTCAGTTAGAGTTATTACTTTCTTAGCCTGATTCAGTTAGAGTTATTCCTTCCTTAGACTGATTCGGTTAGAGTTAATACTTTCTTAGCCTGGTTCAGTTAGAGTTATTCCTTTTGTAGCCTGATTCACTAAGAGTTATTACTTTCTTATCCTGGTTCAGTTAGAGTTATTCCTTCCTTAGCCTAATTCAATTACAGTTATTACTTTCTTACCTTCGTTAATTTGGAGTTATTCCTTGCTTAGCCTGATTCAGTTAGAGTTATTACTTTCTAAGACTGATTCAGTTAGAGTTAGTCCTTCCTTAGCCTAATTCATTTAGAGTTAGTCCTTATTTAGCCTGATTCATTTAGAGTTATTACTTTCTTAGCCTAATTCATTAGAGTTATTCCTTCCTTAGCTTGATTCAGTTGGAGTTATTCCTTCCTTAGCCTGATTCAGTTAGAGATATTACTTTCTAAGCCTCTTTCAGTTAGACTAATTACTTTCTTAGCCTGGTTCAGTCAGAGTTATTCCTTTTGTAGCCTGATTCAATTAGAGTTATTACTTCCTTAGCCTCGTTCAGTTAGAGTTATTACTTTAATCAAGCTAAGGAAGGAATAACCGTACTACTAGTTTCTTAGCATGGTTCAATTAGAGTTGTTCCTTCCTTAGCCTGACTCAGTTAGAGTTATTACTTTAATGAAGCAAAGGAAGGAATAACCGTACTATTACTTTCTTATTCTGGTTCAGTTAGAGTTATTCCTTCCTTAGCCTGATTCCGTTAGAGTTATTACTTTCTTAGCCTGGTTCAGTTAGAGTTATTCCTTCCTTAGCCTAATTCAGTTAGAGTTATTACTTTCTTAGCGTGGTTCACTTAGAGTTATTCCTTCCTTAGCCTGATTCAGTTAGAGTTATTACTTTCTTAGCCTGGTTCAGTTTGAGTTATTACTTTTGTAGCCTGATTTATTTACAATTATTACTTTCTTAGCCTGGTCCAGTTTGAGTTATTCCTTCCTTAGTTTGATTCAGTTAGAGTTTTTCCTTCCTTATCCTGGTTCAGTTAGAGTTATACTTTCCTTAGCCTGATTCAGTTAGAGTTATTACTTTCTTAGCTTGGTTCAGTTAGAGTTATTTCTTCCTTAGCCTGATTCAGTTAGAGTTCTTCCTTCCTTAGTCTGATTCATTTAGAGTTATTACTTTCTTAGCCTGGTTCAATTAGAGTTATTCCTTCCTTAGCATAATTCAGTTACAGTTATTACTTTCTTAGCCTGATACAATTAGAGTTATTACTTTCTTAGCCTGATTCAAATAGAGATATTCCTTCCTTAGCCTGATTCAGTTAGAGTTATTACTTTCTTAGCCTGATTCAGTTAGAGTTATTCCTTCCTTAGACTGATTCGGTTAGAGTTAATACTTTCTTAGCCTGGTTCAGTTAGAGTTATTCCTTTTGTAGCCTGATTCACTAAGAGTTATTACTTTCTTATCCTGGTTCAGTTAGAGTTATTCCTTCCTTAGCCTAATCCAATTAGAGATATTACTTTCTTACCTTCGTTAATTTGGAGTTATTCCTTGCTTAGCCTGATTCAGTTAGAGTTATTACTTTCTAAGCCTGATTCAGTTAGAGTTAGTCCTTCCTTAGCCTGATTCATTTAGAGTTAGTCCTTCCTTAGCCTGATTCATTTAGAGTTATTACTTTCTTAGCCTGATTCATTAGAGTTATTCCTTCCTTAGCTTGATTCAGTTGGAGTTATTCCTTCCTTAGCCTGATTCAGTTAGAGATATTACTTTCTAAGCCTCGTTCAGTTAGACTAATTACTTTCTTAGCCTGGTTCAGTGAGAGTTATTCCTTTTGTAGCCTGATTCAATTAGAGTTATTACTTCCTTAGCCTCGTTCAGTTAGAGTTATTACTTTAATCAAGCTAAGGAAGGAATAACCGTACTACTAGTTTCTTAGCATGGTTCAATTAGAGTTGTTCCTTCCTTAGCCTGACTCAGTTAGAGTTATTACTTTAATGAAGCAAAGGAAGGAATAACCGTACTATTACTTTCTTAGTCTGGTTCATTCAGAGTTATTCCTTCCTTAGCCTGATTCCTTTAGAGTTATTACTTTCTTAGCGTGGTTCACTTAGAGTTATTCCTTCCTTACCCTGATTCAGTTAGAGTTATTACTTTTTTAGCCTCGTTCAGTTTGAGTTATTACTTTTGTAGCCTGATTTAGTTAGAATTATTACTTTCTTAGCCTGGTCCAGTTTGAGTTATTCCTTCCTTAGTCTGATTCAGTAAGAGTTATTACTTTCTTAGCTTGGTTCAGTTAGACTTATTACTTTCTTAGCCTGGTTAAGTCAGAGTTCTTCCTTTTGTAGCCTGATTCATTTAGAGTCATTACCTTCTTAGCCTGGTTCAGTTAGAGATATTACTTTTGTAGCCTGATTCAGTTAGAGTTATTACTTTCTGAGCCTGGTTCAGTTAGATTTATTCTTTCCTTAGCCTAATTCAGTTAGAGTTATTACTTTCTTAGCCTGATTCAGTTAGAGTTATTCCTTCCTTAGTCTGATTCAGTTAGAGTTATTACTTTCTTAACCTAGTTCAGTTAGATTTATTCTTTCCTTATCCTGGTTCAGTTAGAGTTATTCCTTCCTTAGCGTGATTCAGTTACAGTTATTACTTTCTTACCCTGATTCTGTTAGAGTTATTCTTTCTTTTGCCTGATTCAGTTAGAGTTATTACTTTCTTATCCTGGTTCAGTTAGAGTCATTCCTTCCTTAGCCTGATTCAGTTAGAGTTATTACTTTCTTAGCTTGGTTAACTTGGAGTTTTCCTTCCTTAGCCTGATTCAGTTAGAGATATTAATTTCTTAGCCTGGTTCAGTTAGACTTATTACTTTCGTAGCCTGGTTGAGTCAGAGATATTCCTTTTGTAGCCTGATTCAGTCAGAGTTATTACTTTCTTAGCCTCGTTCAGTTAGATTCATTACTTTAATCAAGCTAAGGAAGGAATAACCGTACTATTAGTTTCTTAGCCTGGTTCAATTAGAGTTATTCCTTCCTTAGCCTGTCTCAGTTAGAGATATTACTTTAATCAAGCTACGGAAGGAATAACCGTACTATTAGTTTCTTAGCCTGGTTCAATTACAGTTATTCCTTCCTTAGCCTGACTCAGTTAGCGTTATTACTTTAATGAAGCAAAGAAAGGAAAAACCGTAATATTACTTTCTTAGTCTGGTTCAGTTAGAGTTATTCCTTCCTTAGCCTGATTCAGTTAGAGTTATTACTTTCTTAGCCTGGTTCAGTTAGAGTTATTTTTTTTGTAGCCTGATTCAGTTAGAGTTATTACTTTCTTAGCCTGTATCAGTTAGAGTTATTACTTTAATGAAGCAAAGGAAGCAAAAATATTACTTTCTGAGTCTGGTTCAGTTAGATTTCTTCATTCCTTAGCCTGATTCAGTTAGAGTTATTACTTTCTTAGCCTGGTTCAGTGACAGTTATTACTTCCTTAGCCTAATTCACTTAGAGTTATTACTTTGTAACATGGTTTACTTAGAGTTATTCCTTCCTTAGCCTGATTCAGTTAGAGTTATTCCTTTTTTAGCCTGGTTCAGTTAGAGTTTTTCCTTCCTTAGCCTGATTCATTTAGAGTTGTTAGTTTCTTAGCCTGCTTCAGTTAGAGTTACTACTTTCTTAGCGTCGTTCAGTTAGAGTTATTCCTTCTTTAGCGTAATTCAGTTAGAGTTATTAGTTCCTTAGCCTGATTCAGTTAGAGTTCTTCCTTCCTTATTCTGATTCATTTAGAGTTATTACTTTCTTAGCCTGGTTCAATTAGAATTATTCCTTCCTTAGCATAATTCAGTTAGAGTTATTACTTTCTTAGCCTGATACAATTAGAGTTATTACTTTCTTAGCCTGATTCATTAGAGTTATTCCTTCCTTAGCTTGATTCAGTTGGAGTTATTCCTTCGTTAGCCTGATTCAGTTAGAGTTACTACTTTCTTAGCCTGGTTCAGTTAGAGTTATTCCTTCCTTAGCCTGATTCAGTTAGAGATATTACTTTCTAAGCCTGGTTCAGTTAGACTAATCACTTTCTTAGCCTCGTTCAGTTAGAGTTATTACTTTAATCAAGCTAAGGAAGGAATAACCGTACTACTAGTTTCTTAGCATGGTTCAATTAGAGTTGTTCCTTCCTTAGCCTGACTCAGTTAGAGTTATTACTTTAATGAAGCAAAGGAAGGAATAACCGTATTATTACTTTCTTAGTCTGGTTCAGTTAGAGTTATTCCTTCCTTAGCCTGATTCCGTTAGAGTTATTACTTTCTTAGCCTGGTTCAGTTAGAGTTATTCCTTCCTTAGCCTGATTCAGTTAGAGTTATTACTTTCTTTGCCTGGTTCAGTTTGAGTTATTACTTTTGTAGCCTGATTTAGTTAGAGTTATTACTTTCTTAGCCTGGTCCAGTTTGAGTTATTCCTTCCTTAGTCTGATTCAGTTAGAGTTATTACTTTCTTAGCCTGGTTCAGTTAGACTTATTATTTTCTTAGCCTGGTTAAGTCAGAGTTATTCCTTTTGTAGCCTGATTCATTTAGAGTCATTACCTTCTTAGCCTGGTTCAGTTAGAGATATTACTTTTGTAGCCTGATTCAGTTAGAGTTATTACTTTCTTAGCCTGGTTCAGTTAGAGTTATTCCTTCCTTAGCCTAATTCAGTTAGAGTTATTACTTTCTTAGCCTGGTTCAGTTACAGTTATTCCTTCCTTAGCCTGATTCAGTTACAGTTACTACTTTCTTAGCCTGGTTCAGTTAGACTTATTACTTTCTTAGCCTGGTTCAGCCAGAGTTATTCCTTTTGTAGCCTGATTCAGTTAGAGTTATTATTTTATTACCCCTGGTTCAGTTAGAGCTATTCCTTCCTTAGCCTAATTCAGTTAGAGTTGAAACTTTCTTAGCCTGGTTCAGTTAGAGATATTCCTTCCTTAGCTTGATTCGGTTAGAGTTATTACTTTCTTATCTTGGTTCAGTTAGAGTTATTCCTTCCTTAGCCTGATTCAGTAAGAGTTATTACTTTCTTAGCCTGGTTCAGTTAGAGTTATTCCTTCCTTAGCCTGATTCAGTTAGAGTTATTACTTTTTAGCCTGGTTAAGTTGGAGTTTTCCTTCCTTAGCCTGATTCAGTTAGAGTTATGACTTTCTTAGCCTGATTCAGTTAGAGTTATTACTTTCTTAGCCTGGTTCAGTCAGAGTGACTCCATCCTTAGCCTGATCAGTTAGAGATATTACTTTCTTATCCTGGTTCAGTTAGACTTATTACTTTCTTAGCCTGGTTCAGTCGGAGTTATTCCTTTTGTAGCCTGATTGAGTTAGAGTTATTACTTTTGTAGCCTAATCAGTTAGAATTATTACCTTCTTAGCCTGGTTCAGTTACAGTTATTCCTTCCTTAGCCTGATTCAGTTACAGTTGTTACTTTATTAGCCTGGTTCAGTTAGAGTTATTATTTTCTTATCCTGGTTCAGTTAGAGTTATTTCTTCTTTATCCTAATTCAGTTAGAGTTATTACTTTCTTAGCCTGATTCAGTTAGATTTCTTCCTTCCTTAAACTGATTCATTTAGAGTTATTATTTTCTTAGCCTACTTCAATTAGAGTTATTCCTTCCTTAGCGTGATCCAGTTAGTGTTATTACTTTCTTAGCCTGATTCAGTTAGAGTTATTCCTTCCTTAGCCTGATTCAGTTAGAGTTATTACTTTCTTAGCCTGATTCAGTTAGAATAATTCCTTCCTTAGTCTGATTCAGTTAGAGTTATTATTTTCTTAGATTGGTTCAGTTAGAGTTATTCCTTCCTTAGCCTAATTCAGTTAGGGTTATTACTTTCTTAGCCTGGTTCAGTTAGAGTTACTCCTTCCTTAGCCTGATTCAGTTAGATTTATTACCTTCTTAGCTTGGTTAAGTTGGAGTTATTCCTTCCTTAGCCTGGTTCATCATCATCATCATCATCATCATCATCATCATCATCATCATCATCATCATCATCATCATCATCATCATCATCATCATCATCATCATCATCATCATCATCACCACCACCACCACCACCACCACCACCACCACCATCATCATCATCATCATCATCATCATCATCATCATCATCATCCTCAAGCAGCCATGGGCTACGGAGGTCCAACCAGACCACGCAGTTTAATTCTCCAAGCATATCTGTCCTGAGCTACATCTGCTGCATCAGGCCACTGCACACCAATTCTAACAAGGTCCTGTTTGACATTGTCTGCCCACCGCATCCTAGGTCTCCCCCTCCTTCTGAGGCCTCTAGGCACACTGTTCATAACCCTATTCGCCAATCTATAATTATCCATACGGGCAACATGGCCAAACCAGCGGAGTCTCTCTCTGCACAATATGCTGCTTAAAGGAGGTTGCAGACTCCTTTGCCTAACCTCATCATTAGTTACAAAGTTAAACCACCTAATACCCAAGATACTGCGTAAGCATCTAGAATCAAAAGCATCTAGTTTCCTGTTATCTTGTTTACACAGCGTTCAAATTTCACTACCATAACTAACCCTAGAAAGAACCAAACTCTTATACAGTCTAATTTTAGTCTTTAGGTGTATACGCCTATTTCTCCACAATCTCCATAGATTCTTAAAAGTCCCGGCAGCAATACCTATTCGTCTGTTAATCTCATGCCGCACATTACCAGTATCAGTCACATAGCTCCCAAGATAATTAAACTGTGACACCTGCTCAAGACTGCAACCATTCAGATTAACTGAATCACAACCTGCCTGACAAATTTTCATCACTTTAGTTTTCTCTCTGTTTATAACCAAACCTACTCTACTACCAGTCTCATCAACAGCTCGAATGAAAGAGTTCATCTCATCAACATCATTTGCCAAAAGGGCTAAATCATCAGCATAATCTAAATCAGAAATTTTCGTATCTCCAGCCCATTTAAGGCCAAAATCTTTCCCTTGACGTGAATTTCGCATAACATAATCAACAACCAAACTAAAGAGAAAAGGAGACAAAATGCACCCTTGTCGAACACCAGAAGTAATGCTAAACCAATTGTTACAAGACTTACCAACTCTCACACATGACTCAGTGTTATTATAGAGAGCTTTCATTATGTTAACTAACTTGTCTGGTATACCATATGATCTCACAATCAACCACAAATTATGACGATCAACAGAGTCGAAAGCCTTTTTGAAATCAACAAAGCTAGCAACCAAAGGTTTCTGAAACTCTAAACATTTCTCAAGAATCTGCCTAAGTGAAAATATTTGATCCACACATCCCCTCTAGGGGCGGGGGTGGCTCAGTCGGTAGCGCGCCAGGCTCGTAATCTGTAGTTCCCAGGTTCGAGTCCCAGCTGGGTCAGCGTTGAGATTTATCTCCGCAAAATTCCCCGCCCTGCCCACGGTCAGTAGGGGACACCGATGGGCTTGGAAAGGCCGCCGTCCGTCGGATGGGACGTTAAGCCGTGGCCCCGTGTGCGGGAGAGCCATACCCTGTGCACGTTAAAGAACACGCTGGATGGCCTTGACGGGAGGCTACCATCTGTCTCCCAACAGCTGTTCCAGTGGGTCCCCTCCCCCAACCTTCTCTGAGCCTTCGGGGTCCATGTGACCTGGCCATTTAGCCCATGGTGTGCAAAAAAGTGCCGCTCAGAGGTAAAACAACCCAAACAACAACACATCCCCTACCATTTCTGAATCCACATTGCTCATCACGCAATTGCCTGTCAACCAGATTCTTAATTCTATTAAGCACAATCATGGAAAGAACTTTACCTGGAACAGAGAGTAGGCTGATACCCCTATAGTTATCACAAGAACTGCGATCACCTCTTTTGAAAATAGGGATAATAATAGCTCTGGTAAAATCTTTAGGAACCATGCCTTTATCATAAAAGTTATTCAAAATTTCAGTCATCCAAGTGGTAACCAAAACATTCCCAGCTTTGAGCATTTCTGTAGTTATTTCTTCTACCCCTGGGGATTTATGAAGTTTCAGTTTAGAGATAGCCAAACTAACTTCAGATTGTGTTATAGGGCCAACATTAAAGCTGCCAATGCATCTATCATCATTACAAACAATGGGAGTAGAACTAACCACATTGTTTAGAACATCACTGAAATGCTCAGCCCACCTAGCCATGAGAGAATCCTCACCTTCTATAACCTTACCTTGTTTATCCTTCAATCCCTGTATGCCTGTCCGTTTTCTACCACATAAAACATTAACTATCTGGTACAGCTCTCTGCTGTTGTGCTGCCTAACTGCTTCCTCAGCTTTGTCAGCCAAGCTATCAAGCCAAAGATTTTTATCAGTAGCTAACTGATCCTTTACACGTTTATTAAGCTCTCTGTAATATTTTCTATTAGGACTAGTAGGGTACTGATTAAGGACATTCCTGCAGTTCCTTCTTTCTGAAATAAGCTCAATTGCCTTATTACTCAAATAATTCTGCCTCCTCTGCTCCTTTCTTCCTAAAAGAGTACTGTTAGTTTCCAAAAAAGCCTGTTTAAAATGGCCCCATTCTTCCTCAACTTCAGTATTAAGCAAACCATGACCGTCATAATGACTAAGTAACCTATCATGGTAAGCTTTAGCTATAACAGGGTCATTCAGAGCTTCAGTATCAAAGGTAAATTTTTTAACTCTAGCACAACACTTTTTAAGTTTAAGTTGCAAGACACTTTTAACAGCCTGATTCAATTAAAGTTATTATTTTCTTATCCTGATTCAGTTAGAGTTACTACTTTCTTAGCCTGGTTCAGTTAGAGATATTCCTTCCTTAGCCTGATTCAGTTAGAATTCAGTTGTTACTTTCTAAGCCTGGTTCAGTTAGAATTATTACTTTCTTAGCCTGATTCAGTTTGAATTATTCCTTCCTTAGCCTGGTTCAGTTAGAGTTATTCTTTCCTTATTCTGGTTGAGTTAGAGTTATTCCTTCCTTAGCGTGATTCAGTTACAGTTATTACTTTCTTAGACTGATTCAATTAGGGTTATTCCTTCCTTAGCCTGATTCAGTTAGAGTTATTACTTTCTTAGCCTGATTCAATTAGAGTTATTCCTTCCTTAGCTTGATTCAGTTAGAGTTATTCCTTTTTTATCCTGGTTCAGTTAGAGTTATTCCTTCCTTAGTCTGATTCATTTAGAGTTATTATTTTCTTAGCCTGGTTCAGTTAGAGTTATTACTTTCTTAGCCTGGTTCAGTTACAGTTATTCCTTCCTTAGCCTGATTCAGTTAGAGTTACTACTTTCTTAGCCTGGTTCAGTTAGACTTATTACTTTCTGAGTCTGGTTCAGTCAGAGTTATTCCTTTTGTAGCCTGATCCAGTTAGAGTCATTAGCTTCTTAGCCTGGTTCAGTTAGAGTTATTACTTTTGTAGCGTGATTCAGTTAGAGTTATTGTTTTCTTACCCTGGTTCAGTTAGAGTTATTCCTTCCTTAGCCTAATTCAGTTAGAGTTAAAACTTTCTTAGCCTGGTTCAGTTAGAGATATTCCTTCCTTAGCCTGATTCAGTTAGAGTTATTACTTTCTTAGCCTGATTCAGTTAGAGGTATTACTTTCTTAGCCTGGTTCAGTCAGAGTTATTCTATCCTTAGCCTGATCAGTTAGAGATATTATTTTCTTATCCTGGTTCAGTTAGACTTATTACTTTCTTAGCCTCGTTCAGTCGGAGGTATTCCTTTTGTAGCCTGATTCAGTTAGAGTTATTACTTTTGTAGCCTAATCAGTTAGAATTATTACCTTCTTAGCCTGGTTCAGTTAGAGTTATTCCTTCCTTAGCCTGATTCAGTCACAGTTGTTACTTTCTTAGCCTGGTTCATTTAGAGTTATTATTTTCTTAGCCTGGTTCAGTTAGAGTTATTCCTTCTTTATCCTAATTCAGTTAGAGTTATTACTTTCTTAGACTGATTCAGTTAGAGTTGTTACATTTTTAGCATGGTTCAGTTAGAGTCATTACTTTCTTAGCCTGGTTCAGTTAGAGTTATTCCTTCCTTAGCCTAATTCAGTTAGAGTTATTACTTTCTTGGTCTGATTCAATTAGAGTTATTCCTTCCTTAGCCTGATTCAGTTACAGTTATTACTTTCTTAGCCTGGTTCAGTTAGAGTTATTCCTTGCTTAGCATAATTCAGTTAGATTTATTACTTTCTTGGCCTGATTCAATTAGAGTTATTCCTTCCTTAGCCTGATTCAGTTACAGTTGTTACTTTCTTAGCCTGGTTCAGATAGAGTTATTATTTTCTTAGCCTGGTTCAGTTAGAGTTATTCCTTCTTTATTCTAATTCAGTTAGAGTTATTACTTTCTTAGCCTGATTCAGTTAGATTTCTTCGTTCCTTAATCTGATTCATTTAGAGTTATTACTTTCTTAGCCTACTTCAATTAGAGTTATTCCTTCCTTAGCGTGATTCAGTTAGTGTTATTACTTTCTTAACCTGATTCAGTTAGAGTTATTCCTTCCTTAGCCTGATTCAGTTAGAGTTATTATTTTCTTAGATTGGTTCAGTTAGAGTTATTCCTTCCTTAGCCTGATTCAGTTAGAGTTATTACTTTCTTAGCCTGGTTCAGTTAGAGTTATTCCTTCCTTAGCCTGATTCAGTTAGAGTTATTATTTTCTTAGATTGGTTCAGTTAGAGTAATTCCTTCCTTAGCCTGATTCAGTTAGAATTATTACTTTCTTAGCCTGGTTCAGTTAGAGTTACTCCTTCCTTAGCCTGATTCAGTTAGAGTTATTACCTTCTTAGCTTGGTTAAGTTGGAGTTATTCCTTCCTCAGCCTGATTCAATTAAAGTTATTACTTTCTTAGCCTGATTCAGTTAGAGTTAATACTTTTTTAGCCTGGTTCAGTTACAGGTATTCCTTCCTTAGCCTGATTCAGTTAGAGTTGTTACATTTTTAGCATGGTTCAGTTAGAGTTATTACTTTCTTACCCGAATTCAGTTAGTGTTATTACATTCTTGGTCTGATTCAATTAGAGTTATTCCTTCCTTAGCCTGATTCAGGTACAGTTATTACTTTCTTAGCCTGGTTCAGTTAGAGTTATTCCTTCCTTAGCCTGATTCAGTTACATTTGTTACTTTCTTAGCCTGGTTCAGATACAGTTATTATTTTCTTAGCCTGGTTCAGTTAGAGTTATTCCTTCTTTATCCTAATTCAGTTAGAGTTATTACTTTCTTAGCCTGATTCAGTTAGATTTCTTCGTTCCTTAATCTGATTCATTTAGAGTTATTACTTTCTTAGCCTACTTCAATTAGAGTTATTCCTTCCTTAGCGTGATTCAGTTAGTGTTATTACTTTCTTAGCCTGATTCAGTTAGAGTTATTATTTTCTTAGATTGATTCAGTTAGAGTTATTCCTTCCTTAGCCTGATTCAGTTAGAGTTATTACTTTCTTAGCCTGGTTCAGTTAGAGTTATTCCTTCCTTAGCATAATTCAGTTAGATTTATTTCTTTCTTGGCCTGATTCAATTAGAGTTATTCCTTCCTTAGCCTGATTCAGTTACAGTTATTACTTTCTTAGCCTCATTCAGTTAGAGTTATTCCCTCCTGAGCCTGATTCGGTAGAGTTATTACTTTCTTAGCCTGGTTCAGTTATAGTTATTCTTTCCTTATCCTGGTTCAGTTAGAGTTATTCCTTCCTTAGCGTGATTCAGTTAGAGTTATTACTTTCTTAGCCTGATTCAGTTAGAGTTATTCCTTCCTTAGCCTGATTCATTTAGAGTTATTACTTTCTTAGCCTGATTCAGTTAGTGTTATTCCTTTCTTAGCCTGATTCAGTTAGAGTTATTCCTTCCTTTGCCTGATTCAATTAGAATTACTACTTTCTTAGCCTGATTCAGTTAGAGTTATTCCTTCCTTAGTCAGATTCAGTTAGAGTTGTTATTTTCTTAGTGTGGTTCAGTTAGAGTTATTACTTTCTTAGCCTGATTCAGTTAGAGTTGTTATTTTCTTAGTCTGGTTCAGTTAGAGTTATTACTTTCTTAGCCTGGTTCAGTTAGAGTTATTCCTTCCTTAGCCTAATTCAGTTAGAGTTATTACTTTCTTAGCCTGATTCAGTTTGAATTATTCCTTCCTTAGTCTGATTCAGTTAGATTTATTACTTTCTTAGCCTGGTTTATTTACAGTTATTCCTTCCTTAGCATAATTCAGTTAGAGATATTACTTTCTTAGCCTGATTCAAGTAGAGTTATTCCTTCCTTAGCCTGATTCAGTTAGAATTATTACTTTCTTAGCCTGATTCAGTTAGAGTTATTCCTTCCTTAGTCTGATTCAGTTAGAGTTAATACTTTCTTAGCCTTGTTCACTTAGTGTTATTCTTTACTTAGACTGATTCAGTTAGAATTATTCCTTCCTTAGTCTGATTTGGTTAGAGTTATTACTTTCTTAGCCTGGTTCAGTTATAGTTATTCCTTCCTTAGCCTGAATCGGTTAGAGTTATTACTTTCTTAGCCTGATTCAGTTAGGGTTATTCCTTCCTTAGCCTGATTCAGTTAGAGTTATTACTCTCTTAGCCTAATTCAATTAGAGTTATTCCTTCCTTAGCTTGATTCAGTTAGAGTTATTCCTTTTTTATCCTGGTTCAGTTAGAGTTATTCCTTCCTTAGTCTGATTCATTTAGAGTTATTATTTTCTTAGCCTGGTTCAGTTAGAGTTATTACTTTCTTAGCCTTGTTCAGTTACAGTTATTCCTTCCTTAGCCTGATTCAGTTAGAGTTACTACTTTCTTAGCCTGGTTCAGTTAGACTTATTACTTTCTGAGTCTGGTTCAGTCAGAGTTATTCCTTTTGTAGCCTGATCCAGTTAGAGTCATTAGCTTCTTAGCCTGGTTCAGTTAGAGTTATTACTTTTCTAGCGTGATTCAGTTAGAGTTATTGTTTTCTTACCCTGGTTCAGTTAGAGTTATTCCTTCCTTAGCCTAATTCAGTTAGAGTTAAAACTTTCTTAGCCTGGTTCAGTTAGAGATATTCCTTCCTTAGCCTGATTCAGTTAGAGTTGTTACTTTCTTAGCCTGGTTAAGTTGGAGTTTTCCTTCCTTAGCCTGATTCAATTAGAGTTATTACTTTCTTAGCCTGATTCAGTTAGAGGTATTACTTTCTTAGCCTGGTTCAGTCAGAGTTATTCTATCCTTAGCCTGATCAGTTAGAGATATTATTTTCTTATCCTTGTTCAGTTAGACTTATTACTTTCTTAGCCTCGTTCAGTCGGAGGTATTCCTTTTGTAGCCTGATTCAGTTAGAGTTATTACTTTTGTAGCCTAATCAGTTAGAATTATTACCTTCTTAGCCTGGTTCAGTTAGAGTTATTCCTTCCTTAGCCTGATTCAGTCACAGTTGTTACTTTCTTAGCCTGGTTCAGTTAGAGTTATTATTTTCTTAGCCTGGTTCAGTTAGAGTTATTCCTTCTTTATCCTAATTCAGTTAGAGTTATTACTTTCTTAGACTGATTCAGTTAGAGTTGTTACATTTTTAGCATGGTTCAGTTAGAGTCATTACTTTCTTAGCCTGGTTCAGTTAGAGTTATTCCTTCCTTAGCCTAATTCAGTTAGAGTTATTACTTTCTTGGTCTGATTCAATTAGAGTTATTCCTTCCTTAGCCTGATTCAGTTACAGTTATTACTTTCTTAGCCTGGTTCAGTTAGAGTTATTCCTTGCTTAGCATAATTCAGTTAGATTTATTACTTTCTTGGCCTGATTCAATTAGAGTTATTCCTTCCTTAGCCTGATTCAGTTACAGTTGTTACTTTCTTAGCCTGGTTCAGATAGAGTTATTATTTTCTTAGCCTGGTTCAGTTAGAGTTATTCCTTCTTTATCCTAATTCAGTTAGAGTTATTACTTTCTTAGCCTGATTCAGTTAGATTTCTTCGTTCCTTAATCTGATTCATTTAGAGTTATTACTTTCTTAGCCTACTTCAATTAGAGTTATTCCTTCCTTAGCGTGATTCAGTTAGTGTTATTACTTTCTTAACCTGATTCAGTTAGAGTTATTCCTTCCTTAGCCTGATTCAATTAGAGTTATTATTTTCTTAGATTGGTTCAGTTAGAGTTATTCCTTCCTTAGCCTGATTCAGTTAGAGTTATTACTTTCTTAGCCTGGTTCAGTTAGAGTTATTCCTTCCTTAGCCTGATTCAGTTAGAGTTATTATTTTCTTAGATTGGTTCAGTTAGAGTAATTCCTTCCTTAGCCTGATTCAGTTAGAATTATTACTTTCTTAGCCTGGTTCAGTTAGAGTTACTCCTTCCTTAGCCTGATTCAGTTAGAGTTATTACCTTCTTAGCTTGGTTAAGTTGGAGTTATTCCTTCCTCAGCCTGATTCAATTAAAGTTATTACTTTCTTAGCCTGATTCAGTTAGAGTTAATACTTTTTTAGCCTGGTTCAGTTACAGGTATTCCTTCCTTAGCCTGATTCAGTTAGAGTTGTTACATTTTTAGCATGGTTCAGTTAGAGTTATTACTTTCTTAGCCGAATTCAGTTAGTGTTATTACTTTCTTGGTGTGATTCAATTAGAGTTATTCCTTCCTTAGCCTGATTCAGGTACAGTTATTACTTTCTTAGCCTGGTTCAGTTAGAGTTATTCCTTCCTTAGCCTGATTCAGTTACATTTGTTACTTTCTTAGCCTGGTTCAGATACAGTTATTATTTTCTTAGCCTGGTTCAGTTAGAGTTATTCCTTCCTTAGCGTGATTCAGTTAGAGTTATTACTTTCTTAGCCTACTTCAATTAGAGTTATTCCTTCCTTAGCGTGATTCAGTTAGAGTTATTACTTTCTTAGCCTGGTTCAGTTAGAGTTATTCCTTCCTTAGCATAATTCAGTTAGATTTATTTCTTTCTTGGCCTGATTCAATTAGAGTTATTCCTTCCTTAGCCTGATTCAGTTACAGTTATTACTTTCTTAGCCTCATTCAGTTAGAGTTATTCCCTCCTGAGCCTGATTCGGTAGAGTTATTACTTTCTTAGACTGGTTCAGTTATAGTTATTCTTTCCTTATCCTGGTTCAGTTAGAGTTATTCCTTCCTTAGCGTGATTCAGTTAGAGTTATTCCTTCCTTAGCCTGATTCATTTAGAGTTATTACTTTCTTAGCCTGATTCAGTTAGTGTTATTCCTTTCTTAGCCTGATTCAGTTAGAGTTATTCCTTCCTTTGCCTGATTCAATTAGAATTATTACTTTCTTAGCCTGATTCAGTTAGAGTTATTCCTTCCTTAGTCAGATTCAGTTAGAGTTGTTATTTTCTTAGTCTGGTTCAGTTAGAGTTATTCCTTCCTTAGCCTGATTCATTTAGAGTTATTACTTTCTTAGCCTGATTCAGTTAGAGTTATTATTTTCTTAGATTGATTCAGTTAGAGTTATTCCTTCCTTAGCCTGATTCAGTTAGAGTTATTACTTTCTTAGCCTGGTTCAGTTAGAGTTATTCCTTCCTTAGCATAATTCAGTTAGATTTATTTCTTTCTTGGCCTGATTCAATTAGAGTTATTCCTTCCTTAGCCTGATTCAGTTACAGTTATTACTTTCTTAGCCTCATTCAGTTAGAGTTATTCCCACCTGAGCCTGATTCGGTAGAGTTATTACTTTCTTAGCCTGGTTCAGTTATAGTTATTCTTTCCTTATCCTGGTTCAGTTAGAGTTATTCCTTCCTTAGCGTGATTCAGTTAGAGTTATTACTTTCTTAGCCTGATTCAGTTAGAGTTATTCCTTCCTTAGCCTGATTCATTTAGAGTTATTACTTTCTTAGCCTGATTCAGTTAGTGTTATTCCTTTCTTAGCCTGATTCAGTTAGAGTTATTCCTTCCTTTGCCTGATTCAATTAGAATTATTACTTTCTTAGCCTGATTCAGTTAGAGTTATTCCTTCCTTAGTCAGATTCAGTTAGAGTTGTTATTTTCTTAGTCTGGTTCAGTTAGAGTTATTACTTTCTTAGCCTGGTTCAGTTAGAGTTATTCCTTCCTTAGCCTAATTCAGTTAGAGTTATTACTTTCTTAGCCTGATTCAGTTTGAATTATTCCTTCCTTAGTCTGATTCAGTTAGATTTATTACTTTCTTAGCCTGGTTTATTTACAGTTATTCCTTCCTTAGCATAATTCAGTTAGAGATATTACTTTCTTAGCCTGATTCAAGTAGAGTTATTCCTTCCTTAGCCTGATTCAGTTAGAATTATTACTTTCTTAGCCTGATTCAGTTAGAGTTATTCCTTCCTTAGTCTGATTCAGTTAGAGTTAATACTTTCTTAGCCTTGTTCACTTAGTGTTATTCTTTACTTAGACTGATTCAGTTAGAATTATTCCTTCCTTAGTCTGATTTGGTTAGAGTTATTACTTTCTTAGCCTGGTTCAGTTATAGTTATTCCTTCCTTAGCCTGAATCGGTTAGAGTTATTACTTTCTTAGCCTGATTCAGTTAGGGTTATTCCTTCCTTAGCCTGATTCATTTAGAGTTATTACTCTCTTAGCCTGATTCAATTACAGTTATTCCTTCCTTAGCTTGATTCAGTTAGAGTTATTCCTTTTTTATCCTGGTTCAGTTAGAGTTATTCCTTCCTTAGTCTGATTCATTTAGAGTTATTATTTTCTTAGCCTGGTTCAGTTAGAGTTATTACTTTCTTAGCCTGGTTCAGTTACAGTTATTCCTTCCTTAGCCTGATTCAGTTAGAGTTACTACTTTCTTAGCCTGGTTCAGTTAGACTTATTACTTTCTGAGTCTGGTTCAGTCAGAGTTATTCCTTTTGTAGCCTGATCCAGTTAGAGTCATTAGCTTCTTAGCCTGGTTCAGTTAGAGTTATTACTTTTGTAGCGTGATTCAGTTAGAGTTATTGTTTTCTTACCCTGGTTCAGTTAGAGTTATTCCTTCCTTAGCCTAATTCAGTTAGAGTTAAAACTTTCTTAGCCTGGTTCAGTTAGAAATATTCCTTCCTTAGCCTGATTCAGTTAGAGTTGTTACTTTCTTAGCCTGGTTCAGTTAGAGTTATTACTTTCTTCGCCTGGTTCAGTTAGAGTTATTCCTTCCTTAGCCTGATTCAGTTAGAGTTATTACTTTCTTAGCCTGGTTAAGTTGGAGTTTTCCTTCCTTAGCCTGATTCAGTTAGAGTTATTACTTTCTTAGCCTGGTTCAGTCAGAGTTATTCTATCCTTAGCCTGATCAGTTAGAGATATTATTTTCTTATCCTGATTCACTTAGACTTATTACTTTCTTAGCCTCGTTCAGTCGGAGGTATTCCTTTTGTAGTCTGATTCAGTTAGAGTTATTACTTTTGTAGCCTAATCAGTTAGAATTATTACCTTCTTAGCCTGGTTCAGTTAGAGTTATTCCTTCCTTAGCCTGATTCAGTCACAGTTGTTACTTTCTTAGCCTGGTTCAGTTAGAGTTATTATTTTCTTAGCCTGGTTCAGTTAGAGTTATTCCTTCTTTATCCTAATTCACTTAGAGTTATTACTTTCTTAGACTGATTCAGTTAGAGTTGTTACATTTTTAGCATGGTTCAGTTAGAGTCATTACTTTCTTAGCCTGGTTCAGTTAGAGTTATTCCTTCCTTAGCCTAATTCAGTTAGAGTTATTACTTTCTTGGTCTGATTCAATTAGAGTTATTCCTTCCTTAGCCTGATTCAGTTACAGTTATTACTTTCTTAGCCTGGTTCAGTTAGAGTTATTCCTTGCTTAGCATAATTCAGTTAGATTTATTACTTTCTTGGCCTGATTCAATTAGAGTTATTCCTTCCTTAGCCTGATTCAGTTACAGTTGTTACTTTCTTAGCCTGGTTCAGATAGAGTTATTATTTTCTTAGCCTGGTTCAGTTAGAGTTATTCCTTCTTTATCCTAATTCAGTTAGAGTTATTACTTTCTTAGCCTGATTCAGTTAGATTTCTTCGTTCCTTAATCTGATTCATTTAGAGTTATTACTTTCTTAGCCTACTTCAATTAGAGTTATTCCTTCCTTAGCGTGATTCAGTTAGTGTTATTACTTTCTTAGCCTGATTCAGTTAGAGTTATTCCTTCCTTAGCCTGATTCAGTTAGAGTTATTACTTTCTTAGCCTGATTCAGTTAGAGTTATTCCTTCCTTAGTCTGATTCAGTTAGAGTTAATACTTTCTTAGCCTTGTTAACTTAGTGTTATTCTTTACTTAGACTGATTCAGTTAGAATTATTCCTTTCTTAGTCTGATTTGGTTAGAGTTATTACTTTCTTAGCCTGGTTCAGTTATAGTTATTCCTTCCTTAGCCTGAATCGGTTAGAGTTATTACTTTCTTAGCCTGATTCAGTTAGGGTTATTCCTTCCTTAGCCTGATTCAGTTAGAGTTATTACTCTCTTAGCCTGATTCAATTAGAGTTATTCCTTCCTTATCTTGATTCATTTAGAGTTATTCCTTTTTTATCCTGGTTCAGTTAGAGTTATTCCTTCCTTAGTCTGATTCATTTAGAGTTATTATTTACTTAGCCTGGTTCAGTTAGAGTTATTACTTTCTTAGCCTGGTTCAGTTACAGTTATTCCTTCCTTAGCCTGATTCAGTTAGAGTTACTACTTTCTTAGCCTGGTTCAGTTAGACTTATTACTTTCTGAGTCTGGTTCAGTCAGAGTTATTCCTTTTGTAGCCTGATCCAGTTAGAGTCATTAGCTTCTTAGCCTGGTTCAGTTAGAGTTATTACTTTTGTAGCGTGATTCAGTTAGAGTTATTGTTTTCTTACCTTGGTTCAGTTAGAGTTATTCCTTCCTTAGCCTAATTCAGTTAGAGTTAAAACTTTCTTAGCCTGGTTCAGTTAGAGATATTCCTTCCTTAGCCTGATTCAGTTAGAGTTGTTACTTTCTTAGCCTGGTTCAGTTAGAGTTATTACTTTCTTCGCCTGGTTCAGTTAGAGTTATTCCTTCCTTAGCCTGATTCAGTTAGAGTTATTACTTTCTTAGCCTGGTTAAGTTGGAGTTTTCCTTCCTTAGCCTGATTCAGTTAGAGTTATTACTTTCTTAGCCTGGTTCAGTCAGAGTTATTCTATCCTTAGCCTGATCAGTTAGAGATATTATTTTCTTATCCTGATTCACTTAGACTTATTACTTTCTTAGCCTCGTTCAGTCGGAGGTATTCCTTTTGTAGCCTGATTCAGTTAGAATTATTACCTTCTTAGCCTGGTTCAGTTAGAGTTATTCCTTCCTTAGCCTGATTCAGTCACAGTTGTTACTTTCTTAGCCTGGTTCAGTTAGAGTTATTATTTTCTTAGCCTGGTTCAGTTAGAGTTATTCCTTCTTTATCCTAATTCAGTTAGAGTTATTACTTTCTTAGACTGATTCAGTTAGAGTTGTTACATTTTTAGCATGGTTCAGTTAGAGTCATTACTTTCTTAGCCTGGTTCAGTTAGAGTTATTCCTTCCTTAGCCTAATTCAGTTAGAGTTATTACTTTCTTGGTCTGATTCAATTAGAGTTATTCCTTCCTTAGCCTGATTCAGTTACAGTTATTACTTTCTTAGCCTGGTTCAGTTAGAGTTATTCCTTGCTTAGCATAATTCAGTTAGATTTATTACTTTCTTGGCCTGATTCAATTAGAGTTATTCCTTCCTTAGCCTGATTCAGTTACAGTTGTTACTTTCTTAGCCTGGTTCAGATAGAGTTATTATTTTCTTAGCCTGGTTCAGTTAGAGTTATTCCTTCTTTATCCTAATTCAGTTAGAGTTATTACTTTCTTAGCCTGATTCAGTTAGATTTCTTCGTTCCTTAATCTGATTCATTTAGAGTTATTACTTTCTTAGCCTACTTCAATTAGAGTTATTCCTTCCTTAGCCTGATTCAGTTAGAGTTATTACTTTCTTAGCCTGATTCAGTTAGAGTTATACCTTCCTTAGCTTGATTCGGTTAGAGTTATTTCTTTCTTATCCTGGTTCTGTTAGAGTTATTCCTTCCTTAGCCTGATTCAGTTAGAGTTATTATTTTCTTAGATTGGTTCAGTTAGAGTTATTCCTTCCTTAGCCTGATTCAGTTAGAATTATTACTTTCTTAGCCTGGTTCAGTTAGAGTTACTCCTATCTTAGCCTGATTCAGTTAGAGTATTACCTTCTTAGCTTGGTTAAGTTGGAGTTATTCCTTCCTCAGCCTGATTCAATTAAAGTTATTACTCTCTTAGCCTGATTCAGTTAGAGTTAATACTTTCTTAGCCTGGTTCAGTTACAGGTATTCCTTCCTTAGCCTGATTCAGTTAGAGTTGTTACATTTTTAGCATGGTTCAGTTAGAGTTATTACTTTCTTAGCCGAATTCAGTTAGAGTTATTACTTTCTTGGTCTGATTCAATTAGAGTTATTCCTTCCTTAGCCTGATTCAGTTAGAGTTATTATTTTCTTAGATTGGTTCAGTTAGAGTTATTCCTTCCTTAGCCTGATTCAGTTAGAGTTATTACTTTCTTAGCCTGGTTCAATTAGAGTTATTCCTTCCCTAGCATAATTCAGTTAGATTTCTTTCTTTCTTGGCCTGATTCAATTAGAGTTATTCCTTCCTTAGCCTGATTCAGTTACAGTTATTACTTTCTTAGCCTCATTCAGTTAGAGTTATTCCCTCCTGAGCCTGATTCGGTAGAGTTATTACTTTCTTAGCCTGGTTCAGTTATAGTTATTCTTTCCTTATCCTGGTTCAGTTAGAGTTATTCCTTCCTTAGCGTGATTCAGTTAGAGTTATTACTTTCTTAGCCTGATTCAGTTAGAGTTATTCCTTCCTTAGCCTGATTCATTTAGAGTTATTACTTTCTTAGCCTGATTCAGTTAGTGTTATTCCTTTCTTAGCCTGATTCAGTTAGAATTATTCCTTCCTTTTCCCTGATTCAATTAGAATTATTACTTTCTTAGCCTGATTCAGTTAGAGTTATTCCTTCCTTAGTCAGATTCTGTTAGAGTTGTTATTTTCTTAGTCTGGTTCAGTTAGAGTTATTACTTTCTTAGCCTGATTCAGTTAGAGTTGTTATTTTCTTAGTCTGGTTCAGTTAGAGTTATTACTTTCTTAGCCTGGTTCAGTTAGAGTTGTTATTTTCTTAGTCTGGTTCAGTTAGAGTTATTACTTTCTTAGCCTGATTCAGTTAGAGTTGTTATTTTCTTAGTCTGGTTCAGTTAGAGTTATTACTTTCTTAGCCTGGTTCAGTTAGAGTTATTCCTTCCTTAGCCTAATTCAGTTAGAGTTATTACTTTCTTAGCCTGATTCAGTTTGAATTATTCCTTCCTTACTCTGATTCAGTTAGATTTATTACTTTCTTAGCCTGGTTTATTTACAGTTATTCCTTCCTTAGCATAATTCAGTTAGAGATATTACTTTCTTAGCCTGATTCAAGTAGAGTTATTCCTTCCTTAGCCTGATTCAGTTAGAATTATTACTTTCTTAGCCTGATTCAGTTAGAGTTATTCCTTCCTTAGTCTGATTCAGTTAGAGTTAATACTTTCTTAGCCTTGTTCACTTAGAGTTATTCTTTACTTAGACTGATTCAGTTAGAATTATTCCTTCCTTAGTCTGATTTGGTTAGAGTTATTACTTTCTTAGCCTGGTTCAGTTATAGTTATTCCTTCCTTAGCCTGAATCGGTTAGAGTTATTACTTTCTTAGCCTGATTCAGTTTGGATTATTCCTTCCTTATTCTGATTGAGTTAGAGTTATTATTTTCTTAGCCTGGTTCAGTTAGAGTTATTACCTTCTTAGCCTGGTTCAGTTAGAGTTATTCCTTCCTTAGCCTGATTCAGTTAGAGTTATTACTTTCTTAGCCTGATTCAGTTAGAGTTATTTAATCCTTAGCTTGATTCAGTTAGAGTTATTACTTTCTTACCCTAGTTCAATTAGAGTTATTCCTTCCTTAGCCTGATTCAGGTTTGAGTTATTATTTTCTTAGCCTGGTTCAGTTACAATTATTCGCTCTTTAGCCTGATTCAGTTAGATTTATTACTTTCTTAGCCTGGTTCAGTTAGAGTTATTCCTTCCTTAGTCTGATTCAGTTAGAGTTATTACTTTCTTAGCCTGATTGATTTAGAGTTATTCCTTCCTTAGTCTGATTCAGTTAGGTTTATTAATTTCGTAGCCTGGTTCAGTTAGAGTTATTCCTTTCTTAGCCTGATTCGGTTAGAGTTATTACTTTCTTAGCCTGGTTCAGTTAGAGTTATTACTTTCTTAGCCTGATTCATTTAGAGTTATTCCATCCTTAGCTTGATTCAGTTAGAGTTATTACTTTCTTAGCCTAGTTCAATTAGAGTTATTCCTTGCTTAGCCTGATTCAGGTTTGAGTTATTATTTTCTTAGCCTGGTTCAGTTACAATTATTCGTTCTTTAGCCTGATTCAGTTACAATTATTACTTTCTTAGCCTGATTCAGTTAGAGTTATTCCTTCCTTAGCTTGATTCAGTTAGAGTTATTACTTTCTTATCCTGGTTCAGTTAGAGTTATTCCTTCCTTAGCCTGATTAAGTTAGAGTTATTATTTTTTAGCATGGTGCAGTTAGAGTTATTCCTTCCTTAGCCTGATTCAGTTAGATTTATTATTTTCTTAGCCTGATTCAGTTAGGGTTATTCCTTCCTTAGCCTGATTCATTTAGAGTTATTTCTTTCTTACCCTGGTTAAGTTGGATTTATTCCTTACTTAGCCTGATTCAGTTAGAGTTATTACTTTCTTAGCCTGATTTAGTTAGAGTTGTTAATTTCTGAGCCTGGTTCAGTCAGAGTTATTCCTTCCTTAGCCTGATTCAGTTAGAGATATTACTTTCCTAGCTTGGTTCAGTTAGACTTATTACTTTCTTAGCCTGGTTCAGTCAAAGTTAATCCTTTTGTAACCTGATTCAGTTAGAGTTATTACTTTTGTAGCCTGATTCATTTAGAGTTATTACCTTCTTAGCCTGGTTCAGTTAGAGTTATTCCTTCCTTAGTCTGATTCAGTTAGAGTTTTTACTTTCTTAGCCTGGTTCACTTAGAGTTATTCGTTCCTTAGTCTGATTCAGTTAGAGTTATTTCTTCCTTAGTCTGATTCAGTTAGAATTATTACTTTCTTAGCCTGGTTCAGTTAGATTTATTCCTTCCTTAGCCTGATTCGGTTAGAGTTATTACTTTCTAGCCTCTTTCAGTTAGAGTTATTATTTCCTTATCCTGGTTCATTTAGAGTTATTCCTCCCTTAGCGTGATTCAGTTAGAGTTATAACTTTCTTAGCCTGATCCACTCAGAGTTATTCCTTCCTTTGCCTCATTCAGTTAGAGTTATTACTTTCTTTGCCTGATTCAATTAGAGTTATTCCTTCCTTAGCTTGATTCAGTTAGAGTCATTACTTTCTTATCCTGGTTCAGTTAGAGTTATTCCTTCCTTAGCCTAATTCAGTTAGAGTTATTATTTTCTTAGCCTGGTTCATTTAGAATTATTCCTTCCTTAGCCTGATTCAGTTAGAGTTATTACTATCTTAGCTTGGTTAAGTTGGAGTTATTCCTTCCTTAGCCTGATTCAGTTAGAGTTATTACTTTCTGAGCCTGATTCAGTTAGAATTATTACTTTCTTAGCCTGGATCAGTTAGAGTTATTCCTTCATTAGCCTGATTCAGTTAGAGAAATTAGTTTCTCAGCCTGGTTCAGTTAGACTTATTGCTTTCTCAGCCTGGTTCAGTCAGAGTTATTCCTTTTGTAGCCTGATTCAATTAGAATTATTACTTTCTTAGCCTCGTTCAGTTAGAGTTATTACTTTAATCAAGATAAGGAAGGAATAACCGTACTATTAGTTTCTTAGCCTGATTCTAGAGTTATTCCTTCCTTAGCCTGACTCAGTTAGAGTTATTACTTTAATGATGCAAAGGAAGGAATAACCGTAATATTACTTTCTTAGACTGGTTCAGTTAGAGTTATTCCTTCCTTAGCCTGATTCAGTTAGAGATATTACTTTCTAAGCCTGGTTCAGTTAGACTAATTACTTTCTTAGCCTGGTTCAGTCAGAGTTATTCCTTTTGTAGCCTGATTCAATTAGAGTTATTATTTTCTTAGCCTCGTTCAGTTAGTGTTATTACTTTAATCAAGCTAAGGAAGGAATAACCGTACTATTAGTTTCTTAGCATGGTCCAATTAGAGTTATTCCTTCCTTAGCCTGACTCAGTTAGATTTACTACTTTAATGAAGCAAAGGAAGGAATAACCGTACTATTACTTTCTTAGTCTGGTTCAGTTAGAGTTATTCCTTCCTTAGCCTGATTCCGTTAGAGATATTACTTTCTTAGCCTGGTTCAGTTAGATTTATTCCTTCCTTAGCCTAATTCAGTTAGAGTTATTACTTTCTTAGCATGGTTCACTTAGAGTTATTCCTTCCTTAGCCTGATTCAGTTAGTGTTATTACTTTCTTAGCCTATTTCAGTTTGAGTTATTACTTTTGTAGCCTGAATTAGTTAGAGTTATTACTTTCTTAGCCAGGTCCAGTTTGAGTTATTCCTTCCTTAGTCTGATTCAGTTAGAGTTATTACTTTCTTAGCCTGGTTCAGTTAGACTTATTACTTTCTTAGCCTGGTTAAGTCAGAGTTATTCCTTTTGTAGCCTGATTCAGTTAGAGTTATTACTTTCTTAGCGTGGTTCAGTTAGAGTCATTCCTTCCTTAGCCTGATTCAGTTAGAGTTGTTACTTTATTAGCCTGGTTCAGTTAGAGTTATTACTTTCTTAGGCTGGTTCATTTAGAGTTATTCCTTCCTTAGCCTAATTCAGTTAGAGTTATTACTTTCTTAGCCTGATTCAGTTAGAGTTATTCCTTCCTTAGTATGATTCAGTTAGAGTTATTACTTTCTTAGCCTGGTTCAGTTAGAGTTATTCTTTCCTTATCCTGGTTCAATTAGAGTTATTCCTTCCTTAGCGTGATTCAGTTACAGTTATTATTTTCTTACCCTGATTCTGTTAGAGTTATTCCTTCCTTTGCCTGATTCAGTTAGAGTTATTACTTTCTTAGCCTGATTCAGTTAGAGTTATTCCTTCCTTAGCTTGATTCAATTAGAGTTATTACTTTCTTATCCTGGTTCAGTTAGAGTCATTCCTTCCTTACCCTGATTCAGTTAGGTTTATTATTTTCTTAGCCTGGTTCAGTTATAATTATTCCTTCCTTAGCCTGATTCAGTTAGAGTTATTACTTTCTTAGCTTGGTTAAGTTGGAGTTTTCCTTCCTTAGCCTGATTCAGTTAGAGATATTACTTTCTTAGCCTGGTTCAGTTAGACTTATTACTTTCTTAGCCTGGTTGAGTCAGAGATATTCCTTTTGTAGCCTGATTCAGTCAGAGTTATTACTTTCTTAGCCTCGTTCAGTTAGATTCATTACTTTAATCAAGCTAAGGAAGGAATAACCGTACTATTAGTTTCTTAGCCTGGTTCAATTAGAGTTATTCCTTCCTTAGCCTGTCTCAGTTAGAGTTATTACTTTAATGAAGCAAAGGAAGGAATAACCGTAATATTACTTTCTTAGTCTGGTTCAGTTAGAGTTATTACTTTCTTAGCCTGGTTCAGTTAGAGTTATTACTTCCTTAGCCTGATTCAGTTAGAGTTATTACTTTCTTAGCCTCGCTCAGTTAGAGATATTACTTTAATCAAGCTAAGGAAGGAATAACCGTACTATTAGTTTCTTAGCCTGGTTCAATTACAGTTATTCCTTCCTTAGCCTGACTCAGTTAGAATTATTACTTTAATGAAGCAAAGGAAGGAATAACCGTAATATTACTTTCTTAGTCTGGTTCAGTTAGAGTTATTCCTTCCTTAGCCTGATTCAGTTAGAGTTATTACTTTCTTAGCCTGGTTCAGTTAGAGTTATTACTTTTGTAGCCTGATTCAGTTAGAGTTATTACTTTCTTAGCCTGGTTCAGTTAGAGTTTATCCTTCCTTAGCCTGTCTCAGTTAGAGTTATTACTTTAATGAAGCAAAGGAAGCAAAAATATTACTTTCTCAGTCTGGTTCAGTTAGAGTTCTTCATTCCTTAGCCTGATTCAGTTAGAGTTATTACTTTCTTAGTCTGGTTCAGTTAGAGTTTTTCCTTCCTTATCCTGGTTCAGTTAGAGTTATACCTTCCTTAGCCTGATTCTGTTAGAGTTATTACTTTCTTATCCTGGTTCAGTTAGAGTTATTCCTTCCTTAGCCTGATTCAGTTAGATTTGTTACTTTCTTAGCCTGCTTCAGTTAGAGTTACTACTTTCTTAGCGTGGTTCAGTTAGAGTTATTCCTTCTTTAGCGTAATTCAGTTAGAGATATTACTTCCTTAGCCTGATTCAGTTAGAGTTAGTCCTTCCTTAGCCTGATTCATTTAGAGTTATTACTTTCTTAGCCTGATTCATTATAGTTTTTCCTTCCTTAGCTTGATTCAGTTGGAGTTATTCCTTCCTTAGCCTGATTCAGTTAGAGTTACTACTTTCTTAGCCTGGTTCAGTTAGAGTTATTCCTTCCTTAGCCTGATTCAGTTAGAGATATTACTTTCTAAGCCTGGTTCAGTTAGACTAATTACTTTCTTAGCCTGGTTCAGTCAGAGTTATTCCTTTTGTAGCCTGATTCAATTAGAGTTATTACTTTCTTAGCCTCGTTCAGTTAGAGTTATTACTTTAATCAAGCTAAGGAAGGAATAACCGTACTACTAGTTTCTTAGCATGGTTCAATTAGAGTTGTTCCTTCCTTAGCCTGACTCAGTTAGAGTTAAGGAAGGAATAACCGTACTATTAGTTTCTTAGCCTGGTTCAGTTAGAGATATTACTTTTGTAGCCTGATTCAGTTAGAGATATTACTTTCTAAGCCTGGTTCAGTTAGACTAATTACTTTCTTAGCCTGGTTCAGTCAGAGTTATTCCTTTTGTAGCCTGATTCAATTAGAGTTATTACTTTCTTAGCCTCGTTCAGTTAGAGTTATTACTTTAATCAAGCTAAGGAAGGAATAACCGTACTACTAGTTTCTTAGCATGGTTCAATTAGAGTTGTTCCTTCCTTAGCCTGACTCAGTTAGAGTTAAGGAAGGAATAACCGTACTATTAGTTTCTTAGCCTGGTTCAGTTAGAGATATTATTTTTGTAGCCTGATTCAGTTAGAGTTATTACTTTCTTAGCCTGGTTCAGTTAGAGTTATTCCTTTCTTAGCCTGATTCAGTTAGAGTTATTCCTTCCTTAGCCTGATTCAGTTAGAGTTATTACTTTCTTAGCTTGGTTAAGTTGGAGTTTTCCTTCCTTAGCCTGATTCAGTTAGAGATATTAATTTCTTAGCCTGGTTCAGTTAGACTTATTACTTTCTTAGCCTGGTGAAGTCAGAGATATTCCTTTTGTAGCCTGCTTCAGTCAGAGTTATTACTTTCTTAGCCTAGTTCAGTTAGATTCATTACTTTAATCAAGCTAAGGAAGGAATAACCGTACTATTAGTTTCTTAACCTGGTTCAATTCGAGTTATTCCTTCCTTAGCCTGTCTCAGTTAGAGTTATTATTTTAATGAAGCAAAGGAAGGAATAACCCTAATAATACTTTCTTAGTCTTGTTCAGTTAGAGTTATTCCTTCCTTAGCCTGATTCAGTTAGAGTTATTACTTTCTTAGCCTGGTTCAGTTAGTGTTATTACTTCCTTAGCCTGATTCATTAGAGTTATTACTTTCTTAGCCTCGTTCAGTTAGAGATATTACTTTAATCAAGCTACGGAAGGAATAACCGTACTCTTAGTTTCTTAGCCTGGTTCAATTACAGTTATTCCTTCCTTAGCCTGACTCAGTTAGAGTTATTACTTTAATGAAGCAAAGGAAGGAAAAACCGTAATATTACTTTCTTAGTCTGGTTCAGTTAGAGTTTTCCTTCCTTAGCCTGATTCAGTTAGAGTTATTACTTTCTTAGCCTGGTTCAGTTAGAATTATTAGTTTTGTAGCCTGATTCAGTTAGAGTTATTACTTTCTTAGCCTGGTTCAGTTAGAGTTTTTCCTTCCTTAGCCTGTCTCAGTTAGAGTTATTACTTTAATGAAGCAAAGGAAGCAAAAATATTACTTTCTGAGTCTGGTTCAGTTAGAGTTCTTCATTCCTTAGCCTGATTCAGTTAGAGTTATTACTTTCTTAGCCTGGTTCAGTGAGAGTTATTACTTCCTTAGCCTAATTCACTTAGAGTTATTACTTTCTAACATGGTTTACTTAGAGTTATTCCTTCCTTAGCCTGATTCAGTTAGAGTTATTCCTTTTTTAGCCTGGTTCAGTTAGAGTTTTTCCTTCCTTAGCCTGATTCAGTTAGAGTTGTTAGTTTCTTAGCCTGCTTCAGTTAGAGTTACTACTTTCTTAGCGTCGTTCAGTTAGAGTTATTCCTTCTTTAGCGTAATTCAGTTAGAGCTATTACTTCCTTAGCCTGATTCAGTTAGAGTTCTTCCTTCCTTAGTCTGATTCATTTAGGGTTATTACTTTCTTAGCCTGATACAATTAGAGTTATTACTTTCTTAGCCTGATACAATTAGAATTATTACTTTCTTATCCTGATTCATTACAGTTAGTCCTTCCTTAGCCTGATTCAGTTAGAGTTACTACTTTCTTAGCCTGGTTCAGTTAGAGTTATTCCTTCCTTAGCCTGATTCAGTTAGAGATATTACTTTCTTAGCCTGGTTCAGTTAGAGTTACTCCTTCCTTAGCCTGATTCAGTTAGATTTATTACCTTCTTAGCTTGGTTAAGTTGGAGTTATTCCTTCCTTAGCCTGATTCAATTAAAGTTATTATTTTCTTATCCTGATTCAGTTAGAGTTACTACTTTCTTAGCCTGGTTCAGTTAGAGATATTCCTTCCTTAGCCTGATTCAGTTAGAGTTGTTACTTTCTTAGCCTGGTTCAGTTAGAATTATTACTTTCTTAGCCTGATTCAGTTTGAATTTTTCCTTCCTTAGCCTGGTTCAGTTAGAGTTATTCTTTCCTTATTCTGGTTGAGTTAGAGTTATTCCTTCCTTAGCGTGATTCAGTTACAGTTATTACTTTCTTAGACTGATTCAGTTAGGGTTATTCCTTTCTTAGCCTGATTCAGTTAGAGTTATTACTTTCTTAGCCTGATTCAATTAGAGTTATTCCTTCCTTAGCTTGATTCAGTTAGAGTTATTCCTTTTTTATCCTGGTTCAGTTAGAGTTATTCCTTCCTTAGTCTGATTCATTTAGAGTTATTATTTTCTTAGCCTGGTTCAGTTAGATTTATTACTTTCTTAGCCTGGTTCAGTTACAGTTATTCCTTCCTTAGCCTGATTCAGTTAGAGTTAATACTTTCTCAGCCTGGTTCAGTTAGACTTATTACTTTCTGAGTCTGGTTCAGTCAGAGTTATTCCTTTTGTAGCCTGATCCAGTTAGAGTCATTAGCTTCTTAGCCTGGTTCAGTTAGAGTTATTACTTTTGTAGCGTGATTCAGTTAGAGTTATTGTTTTCTTACCTTGGTTCAGTTAGAGTTATTCCTTCCTTAGCCTAATTCAGTTAGAGTTAAAACTTTCTTAGCCTGCTTCAGTTAGAGATATTCCTTCCTTAGCCTGATTCAGTTAGAGTTGTTACTTTCTTAGCCTGGTTCAGTTAGAGTTATTACTTTCTTATCTTGGTTCAGTTAGAGTTATTCCTTCCTTAGTCTGATTCAGTAAGAGTTATTACTTTCTTAGCCTGGTTCAGTTAGAGTTATTCCTTCCTTAGCCTGATTCAGTTAGAGTTATTACTTTCTTAGCCTGGTAAAGTTGGAGTTTTCCTTCCTTAGCCTGATTCCTTTAGAGTTATAACTTTCTTAGCCTGATTCAGTTAGAGTTATTACTTTCTTAGCCTGGTTCAGTCAGAGTTATTCTATCCTTAGCCTGATCAGTTAGAGATATTATTTTCTTATCCTGGTTCTGTTAGAGTTATTCCTTTTTTAGCCTGATTCATTTAGAGTTATTATTTTCTTAGATCGGTTCAGTTAGAGTTATTCCTTCCTTAGCCTGATTCAGTTAGAATTATTACTTTCTTAGCCTGGTTCAGTTAGAGTTACTCCTTCCTTAGCCTGATTCAGTTAGAGTTATTACCTTCTTAGCTTGGTTAAGTTGGAATTATTCCTTCCTCAGCCTGATTCAATTAAAGTTATTACTTTCTTAGCCTGATTCAGTTAGAGTTACTACTTTCTTAGCCTGGTTCAGTTACAGGTATTCCTTCCTTAGCCTGATTCAGTTAGAGTTGTTACATTTTTAGCATGGTTCAGTTAGAGTTATTACTTTCTTAGCCGAATTCAGTTAGAGTTATTACTTTCTTGGTCTGATTCAATTAGAGTTATTCCTTCCTTAGCCTGATTCGGGTACAGTTATTACTTTCTTAGCCTGGTTCAGTTAGAGTTATTCCTTCCTTAGCATAATTCATTTAGATTTATTACTTTCTTGGCCTGATACAATTAGAGTTATTCCTTCCTTAGCCTGATTCAGTTACATTTGTTATTTTCTTAGCCTGGTTCAGATAGAGTTATTATTTTCTTAGCCTGGTTCAGTTAGAGTTATTCCTTCTTTATCCTAATTCAGTTAGAGTTATTACTTTCTTAGCCAGATTCAGTTAGATTTCTTCGTTCCTTAATCTGATTCATTTAGAGGTATTACTTTCTTAGCCTACTTCAATTAGAGTTATTCCTTCCTTAGCCTGATTCGGGTACAGTTATTACTTTCTTAGCCTGGTTCAGTTAGAGTTATTCCTTCCTTAGCATAATTCATTTAGATTTATTACTTTCTTGGCCTGATACAATTAGAGTTATTCCTTCCTTAGCCTGATTCAGTTACATTTGTTATTTTCTTAGCCTGGTTCAGTTAGTGTTATTACTTTCTTAGCCTGATTCAGTTAGAGTTATTCCTTCCTTAGCCTGATTCAGTTAGATTTATTATTTTCTTAGATTGGTTCAGTTAGAGTTATTCCTTCCTTAGCCTGATTCAGTTAGATTTATTTCTTTCTTGGCCTGATTCAATTAGAGTTATTCCTTCCTTAGCCTGATTCAGTTACAGTTATTACTTTCTTAGCCTCATTCAGTTAGAGTTATTCTTTCCTGAGCCGGATTCGTTAGATTTATTACTTTCTTAGCCTGGTTCAGTTAGAGTTTTTCTTTCCTTATCCTGGTTCAGTTAGAGTTATTCCTTCCTTAGCGTGATTCAGTTAGAATTATTACTTTCTTAGCCTGATTCAGGTAGAGTTATTCCTTCCTTAGCCTGATTCATTTAGATTTATTACTTTCTTAGCCTGATTCAGTTAGTGTTATTCCTTTCTTATCATGATTCAGTTAGAGTTATTCCTTCCTTTGCCTGATTCAATTAGAATTATTACTTTCTTAGCCTGATTCAGTTAGAGTTATTCCTTCCTTAGTCAGATTCAGTTAGAGTTGTTATTTTCTTAGTCTGGTTCAGTTAGAGTTATTACTTTCTTAGCCTGATTCAGTTAGAGTTGTTATTTTCTTAGTCTGGTTCAGTTAGAGTTATTACATTCTTAGCCTGGTTTATTTACAGTTATTCCTTCCTTAGCATAATTCAGTTAGAGATATTACTTTCTTAGCCTGATTCAAGTAGAGTTATTCCTTCCTTAGCCTGGTTCAGATGGAATTATTACTTTCTTAGCCTGATTCAGTTAGAGTTATTCCTTCCTTAGTCTGATTCAGTTAGAGTTAATACTTTCTTACCCTTGTTCACTTAGAGTTATTCTTTACTTAGACTGATTCAGTTAGAATTATTCCTTCCTTAGTCTGATTTGGTTAGATTTATTACTTTCTTAGCCTGGTTCAGTTATAGTTATTACTTTCTTAGCCTGATTCAATTAGAGTTATTCCTTCCTTAGCTTGATTCAGTTAGAGTTATTCCTTTTTTATCCTGGTTCAGTTATAGTTATTCCTTCCTTAGTCTGATTCATTTAGAGTTATTATTTTCTTAGCCTGGTTCAGTTAGATTTATTACTTTCTTAGCCTGGTTCAGTTACAGTTATTCCTTCCTTAGCCTGATTCAGTTAGAGTTAATACTTTCTCAGCCTGGTTCAGTTAGACTTATTACTTTCTGAGTCTGGTTCAGTCAGGGTTATTCCTTTTGTAGCCTGATCCAGTTAGAGTCATTAGCTTCTTAGCCTGGTTCAGTTAGAGTTATTACTTTTGTAGCGTGATTCAGTTAGAGTTATTGTTTTCTTACCTTGGTTCAGTTAGAGTTATTCCTTCCTTAGCCTAATTCAGTTAGAGTTAAAACTTTCTTAGCCTGCTTCAGTTAGAGATATTCCTTCCTTAGCCTGATTCAGTTAGAGTTGTTACTTTCTTAGCCTGGTTCAGTTAGAGTTATTACTTTCTTATCTTGGTTCAGTTAGAGTTATTCCTTCCTTAGTCTGATTCAGTAAGAGTTATTACTTTCTTAGCCTGGTTCAGTTAGAGTTATTCCTTCCTTAGCCTGATTCAGTTAGAGTTATTACTTTCTTAGCCTGGTAAAGTTGGAGTTTTCCTTCCTTAGCCTGATTCCTTTAGAGTTGTAACTTTCTTAGCCTGATTCAGTTAGAGTTATTACTTTCTTAGCCTGGTTCAGTCAGAGTTATTCTATCCTTAGCCTGATCAGTTAGAGATATTATTTTCTTATCCTGGTTCTGTTAGAGTTATTCCTTTTTTAGCCTGATTCATTTAGAGTTATTATTTTCTTAGATCGGTTCAGTTAGAGTTATTCCTTCCTTAGCCTGATTCAGTTAGAATTATTACTTTCTTAGCCTGGTTCAGTTAGAGTTACTCCTTCCTTAGCCTGATTCAGTTAGAGTTATTACCTTCTTAGCTTGGTTAAGTTGGAATTATTCCTTCCTCAGCCTGATTCAATTAAAGTTATTACTTTCTTAGCCTGATTCAGTTAGAGTTACTACTTTCTTAGCCTGGTTCAGTTACAGGTATTCCTTCCTTAGCCTGATTCAGTTAGAGTTGTTACATTTTTAGCATGGTTCAGTTAGAGTTATTACTTTCTTAGCCGAATTCAGTTAGAGTTATTACTTTCTTGGTCTGATTCAATTAGAGTTATTCCTTCCTTAGCCTGATTCGGGTACAGTTATTACTTTCTTAGCCTGGTTCAGTTAGAGTTATTCCTTCCTTAGCATAATTCATTTAGATTTATTACTTTCTTGGCCTGATACAATTAGAGTTATTCCTTCCTTAGCCTGATTCAGTTACATTTGTTATTTTCTTAGCCTGGTTCAGATAGAGTTATTATTTTCTTAGCCTGGTTCAGTTAGATTTCTTCGTTCCTTAATCTGATTCATTTAGAGGTATTACTTTCTTAGCCTACTTCAATTAGAGTTATTCCTTCCTTAGCCTGATTCGGGTACAGTTATTACTTTCTTAGCCTGGTTCAGTTAGAGTTATTCCTTCCTTAGCATAATTCATTTAGATTTATTACTTTCTTGGCCTGATACAATTAGAGTTATTCTTTCCTTAGCCTGATTCAGTTACATTTGTTATTTTCTTAGCCTGGTTCAGTTAGTGTTATTACTTTCTTAGCCTGATTCAGTTAGAGTTATTCCTTCCTTAGCCTGATTCAGTTAGAGTTATTATTTTCTTAGATTGGTTCAGTTAGAGTTATTCCTTCCTTAGCCTGATTCAGTTAGATTTATTTCTTTCTTGGCCTGATTCAATTAGAGTTATTCCTTCCTTAGCCTGATTCAGTTACAGTTATTACTTTCTTAGCCTCATTCAGTTAGAGTTATTCTTTCCTGAGCCGGATTCGTTAGATTTATTACTTTCTTAGCCTGGTTCAGTTAGAGTTTTTCTTTCCTTATCCTGGTTCAGTTAGAGTTATTCCTTCCTTAGCGTGATTCAGTTAGAATTATTACTTTCTTAGCCTGATTCAGGTAGAGTTATTCCTTCCTTAGCCTGATTCATTTAGATTTATTACTTTCTTAGCCTGATTCAGTTAGTGTTATTCCTTTCTTATCATGATTCAGTTAGAGTTATTCCTTCCTTTGCCTGATTCAATTAGAATTATTACTTTCTTAGCCTGATTCAGTTAGAGTTATTCCTTCCTTAGTCAGATTCAGTTAGAGTTGTTATTTTCTTAGTCTGATTCAGTTAGAGTTATTACTTTCTTAGCCTGATTCAGTTAGAGTTGTTATTTTCTTAGTCTGGTTCAGTTAGAGTTATTACATTCTTAGCCTGGTTTATTTACAGTTATTCCTTCCTTAGCATAATTCAGTTAGAGATATTACTTTCTTAGCCTGATTCAAGTAGAGTTATTCCTTCCTTAGCCTGGTTCAGATGGAATTATTACTTTCTTAGCCTGATTCAGTTAGAGTTATTCCTTCCTTAGTCTGATTCAGTTAGAGTTAATACTTTCTTACCCTTGTTCACTTAGAGTTATTCTTTACTTAGACTGATTCAGTTAGAATTATTCCTTCCTTAGTCTGATTTGGTTAGAGTTATTACTTTCTTAGCCTGGTTCAGTTATAGTTATTATTTCCTTAGCCTGAATCGGTTAGAGTTATTACTTTCTTAGCCTGATTCAGTTTGGATTATTCCTTCCTTAGTCTGATTCAGTTAGAGTTATTATTTTCTTAGCCTGGTTTATTTAGAGTTATTCCTTCCTTAGCATAATTCAGTTAGTGTTATTACTTTCTTAGACTGATTCAAGTAGAGTTATTCCTTCCTTAGCCTGATTCAGTTACAATTATTACTTTCTTAGCCTGATTCAGTTAGAGTTATTCCTTCCTTAGTCTGATTCAGTTAGAGTTATTACTTTCTTAGACTGGTTAAGTTAGATTCATTTCTTCCTTCGCCTGATTCAGTTAGAGTTATTCCTTCCTTAGGCTGATTCAGTTAGAGTTATTACTTTCTTAGCCTGATTCCTTTAGAGTTATTCCTTCCTTAGTCTGATTCAGTTAGGTTTATTAATTTCGTAGCCTGGTTCAGGTAGAGTTATTCCTTTCTTAGCCTGATTCAGTTAGAGTTATTACTTTCTTAGCCTGGTTCAGTTAGAGTTATTACTTTCTTAGCCTGGTTCAGTTAGAGTTATTCCTTCCTTAGCCTGATTCAGTTAGAGTTATTACTTTCTTAGCCTGATTCAGTTAGAGTTATTCCATCCTTAGCTTGATTCAGTTAGAGTTATTACTTTCTTAGCCTAGTTCAATTAGAGTTATTCCTTCCTTAGCCTGATTCAGGTTTGAGTTATTATTTTCTTAGCCTGGTTCAGTTACAATTATTCGTTCTTTAGCCTGATTCAGTTAGATTTATTACTTTCTTAGCCTGGTTCAGTTAGAGTGATTACTTTTGTAGTCAGATTCGGTTAGAGTTATTACTTTCTTAGCCTGGTTCAGTTATAGTTATTCCTTCCTTAGCCTGATTCGGTTAGAGTTATTACTTTCTTAGCCTGATTCAGTTTGGATTATTCCTTCCTTAGTCTGATTCAGTTAGAGTTATTATTTTCTTAGCCTGGTTTATTTAGTGTTATTCCTTCCTTAGCATAATTCAGTTAGTGTTATTACTTTCTTAGACTGATTCAAGTACAGTTATTCCTTCCTTAGCCTGATTCAGTTAGAATTATTACTTTCTTAGCCTGATTCAGTTAGAGTTATTCCTTCCTTAGTCTGATTCAGTTAGAGTTATTACTTTCTTAGCCTGGTTCAGTTAGATTTATTTCTTCCTTCGCCTGATTCAGTTAGAGTTATTCTTTCGTTAGCCTGATTCAGTTAGAATTATTACTTTCTGAGCCTGATTCATTTAGAGTTATTCCTTCCTTAGTCTGATTCAGTTAGGTTTATTAATTTCGTAGCCTGGTTCAGTTAGAGTTATTCCTTTCTTAGCCTGATTCGGTTAGAGTTATTACTTTACTAGCCTGTTCAGTTAGAGTTATTACTTTCTTAGCCTGATTCAGTTAGAGTTATTCCATCCTTAGCTTGATTCAGTTAGAGTTATTACTTTCCTAGCCTAGTTCAATTAGATTTATTCCTTCCTTAGCCTGATTCAGGTTTGAGTTATTATTTTCTTAGCCTGGTTCAGTTACAATTATTCGTTCTTTAGCCTGATTCAGTTAGATTTATTACTTTCTTAGCCTGGTTCAGTTAGAGTTATTACTTTTGTAGTCAGATTCAGTTAGAGTTATTACTTTCTTAGCCTGGTTCAGTTAGAGTTGTTATTTCCTTTGCCTGATTCCTTTAGAGTTATTGCTTTCTTAGCCGTGTTCAGTTAGACTTATTACTTTCTTAGCCTGGTTGAGGTAGAGTTATTCCTTTTGTAGCCTGATTCATTTAGAGTTATTACCTTCTTAGCCTGGTTCAGTTAGAGTTATTACTTTTGTAGCCTGATTCAGTTATAGTTTTTACTATCTTAGCGAGGTTCAGTTAGAGTTATTACTTTCTTAGCCTGGTTCAGTTAGAGTTATTCTTCTTAGTTTGATTCAGTTAGAATTATTACTTTCTTAGCCTGATTCAGTTAGAGTTATTCCTTCCTTAGCTTGATTCAGTTAGAGTTATTACTTTCTTATCCTGGTTCAGTTAGAGTTATTCCTTCCTTAGCCTGATTAAGTTAGAGTTATTATTTTTTAGCCTGGTGCATTTAGAGTTATTCCTTCCTTAGCCTGATTCAGTTAGATTTATTACTTTCTTAGCCTGATTCAGTTAGGGTTATTCCTTCCTTAGCCTGATTCATTTAGAGTTATTACTTTCTTAGCCTGGTTAAGTTGGAGTTATTCCTTCCTTAGCCTGTTTCAGTTAGAGTTATTACTTTCTTAGCCTGATTTATTTAGAGTTGTTAATTTCTGAGCCTGGTTCAGTCTGAGTTATTCCTTCCTTAGCCTGATTCACTTAGAGATATTACTTTCCTAGCTTGGTTCAGTTAGACTTATCACTTTCTTAGCCTGGTTCAGTCAAAGTTAATCCTTTTGTAACCTGATTCAGTTAGAGTTATTACTTTTGTAGCCTGATTCATTTAGAGTTATTACCTTCTTAGCCTGGTTCAGTTAGAGTTATTACTTTTGTAGCCTGATTCAGTTAGAGTTATTAATTTCTTAGCCTGGTTCAGTTAGAGTTATTCCTTCCTAACAAAATCCTGTTAGAGTTATTACTTTCTTAGCCTGGTTCAGTTAGAGTTATTCCTTCCTTAGTCTGATTCAGTTAGAGTTTTTACTTTCTTAGCCTGGTTCACTTTGAGTTATTCCTTCCTTAGTCTGATTCAGTTAGAGTTATTTCTTCCTTAGTCTGATTCAGTTAGAGTTATTACTTTCTTAGCCTGGTTCAGTTAGATTTATTCCTTCCTTAGCCTGATTCGGTTAGAGTTATTACTTTCTAGCCTGGTTCAGTTAGAGTTATTCCTCCCTTAGCGTGATTCAGTTAGAGTTATAACTTTCTTAGCCTGATCCACTCAGAGTTATTCCTTCCTTTGCCTCATTCAGTTAGAGTTATTACTTTCTTTGCCTGATTCAATTAGAGTTATTCCTTCCTTAGCTTGATTCAGTTAGAGTCATTACTTTCTTATCCTGGTTCAGTTAGAGTTATTCCTTCCTTAGCCTGATTCAGTTAGAGTTATTATTTTCTTAGCCTGGTTCATTTAGAATTATTCCTTAATTAGCCTGATTCAGTTAGAGTTATTACTTTCTTACCCTGGTGCAGTTAGAGTTATTCCTTCCTTAGCCTGATTCAGTTAGAGTTATTACTTTCTTTGCTTGGTTAAGTTGGAGTTATTCCTTCCTTAGCCTGATTCAGTTAGAGTTATTACTTTCTTAGCCTGGATCAGTTAGAGTTATTCCTTCATTAGCCTGATTCAGTTAGAGATATTAGTTTCTGAGCCTGGTTCAGTTAGACTTATTACTTTCTTAGCCTGGTTCAGTAAGAGTTATTCCTTTTGTAGCCTGATTCAGTTAGAGTTATTACTTTCTTAGCCTGATTCAGTTAGAGTTATTCCTTCCTTAGTCAGATTCAGTTAGAGTTGCTATTTTCTTAGTCTGGTTCAGTTAGAGTTATTACTTTCTTAGCCTGATTCAGTTAGAGTTGTTATTTTCTTAGTCTGGTTCAGTTAGAGTTATTACATTCTTAGCCTGGTTTATTTACAGTTATTCCTTCCTTAGCATAATTCAGTTAGAGATATTACTTTCTTAGCCTGATTCAAGTAGAGTTATTCCTTCCTTAGCCTGGTTCAGATGGAATTATTACTTTCTTAGCCTGATTCAGTTAGAGTTATTCCTTCCTTAGTCTGATTCAGTTAGAGTTAATACTTTCTTAGCCTTGTTCACTTAGAGTTATTCTTTACTTAGACTGATTCAGTTAGAATTATTCCTTCCTTAGTCTGATTTGGTTAGAGTTATTACTTTCTTAGCCTGGTTCAGTTATAGTTATTCCTTCCTTAGCCTGAATCGGTTAGAGTTATTACTTTCTTAGCCTGATTCAGTTTGGATTATTCCTTCCTTAGTCTGATTCAGTTAGAGTTATTATTTTCTTAGCCTGGTTTATTTAGAGTTATTCATTCCTTAGCATAATTCAGTTAGTGTTATTACTTTCTTAGACTGATTCAAGTAGAGTTATTCCTTCCTTAGCCTGATTCAGTTAAAATTATTACTTTCTTAGCCTGATTCAGTTAGAGTTATTCTTTCCTTAGTCTGATTCAGTTAGAGTTATTACTTTCTTAGACTGGTTCAGTTAGATTCATTTCTTCCTTCGCCTGATTCAGTTAGAGTTATTCCTTCCTTAGCCTGATTCAGTTAGAGTTATTACTTTCTTAGCCTGATTCCTTTAGAGTTATTCCTTCCTTAGTCTGATTCAGTTAGGTTTATTAATTTCGTAGCCTGGTTCAGGTAGAGTTATTCCTTTCTTAGCCTGATTCAGTTAGAGTTATTACTTTCTTAGCCTGGTTCAGTTAGAGTTATTACCTTCTTAGCCTGGTTCAGTTAGAGTTATTCCTTCCTTAGCCTGATTCAGTTAGAGTTATTATTTTCTTAGCCTGGTTCATTTAGAATTATTCCTTAATTAGCCTGATTCAGTTACAGTTATTACTTTCTTACCCTGGTGCAGTTAGAGTTATTCCTTCCTTAGCCTGATTCAGTTAGAGTTATTATTTTCTTAGCTTGGTTAAGTTGGAGTTATTCCTTCCTTAGCCTGATTCAGTTAGAGTTATTACTTTCTTAGCCTGGATCAGTTAGAGTTATTCCTTCATTAGCCTGATTCAGTTAGAGATATTAGTTTCTGAGCCTGGTTCAGTTAGACTTATTACTTTCTTAGCCTGGTTCAGTAAGAGTTATTCCTTTTGTAGCCTGATTCAGTTAGAGTTATTACTTTGTTAGCCTCATTCAGTTAGAGTTATTACTTTAATCAAGCTAAGGAAGGAATAACCGTACTATTAGTTTCTTAGCCTGATTCTAGAGTTATTCCTTCCTTAGCTTGGTTCAGTTAGATTTATTCCTTCCTTAGCGTGATTCAGTTAGAGTTATAACTTTCTTAGCCTGATCCACTCAGAGTTATTCCTTCCTTTGCCTCATTCAGTTAGAGTTATTACTTTCTTAGCCTACTTCAATTAGAGTTATTCCTTCCTTAGCGTGATTCAGTTAGTGTTATTACTTTCTTAGCCTGATTCAGTTAGAGTTATTCCTTCCTTAGCCTGATTCAGTTAGAGTTATTATTTTCTTAGATTGGTTCAGTTAGAGTTATTCCTTCCTTAGCCTGATTCAGTTAGAGTTATTACTTTCTAAGCCTGGTTCAGTTAGAGTTATTCCTTCCTTAGCATAATTCAGTTAGATTTATTTCTTTCTTGGCCTGATTCAATTAGAGTTATTCCTTCCTTAGCCTTATTCAATTACAGTTATTACTTTCTTAGCCTCATTCAGTTAGAGTTATTCCCTCCTGAGCCTGATTCGGTAGAGTTATTACTTTCTTAGCCTGGTTCAGTTATAGTTATTCTTTCCTTATCCTGGTTCAGTTAGAGTTATTCCTTCCTTAGCGTGATTCAGTTAGAGTTATTACTTTCTTAGCCTGATTCAGTTAGAGTTATTCCTTCCTTAGCCTGATTCAGTTAGGTTTATTAATTTCCTAGCCTGGTTCAGTTAGAGTTATTCCTTTCTTAGCCTGATTCGGTTAGAGTTATTACTTTCTTAGCCTGGTTCAGTTAGAGTTATTACCTTCTTAGCCTGGTTCAGTTAGAGTTATTCCTTCCTTAGCCTGATTCAGTTAGAGTTATTACTTTCTTAGCCTGATTCACTTAGAGTTATTCCATCCTTAGCTTGATTCAGTTAGAGTTATTACTTTCTTAGCTTGGTTAAGTTGGAGTTTTACTTCCTTAGCCTGATTCAGTCAGAGTTATTACTTTCTTAGCCTCGTTCAGTTAGATTCATTACTTTAATCAAGCTAAGGAAGGAATAACCGTACTATTAGTTTCTTAGCCTGGTTCAATTAGAGTTATTCCTTCCTTAGCCTGTCTCAGTTAGAGTTATTACTTTAATGAAGCAAAGGAAGGAATAACCGTAATATTACTTTCTTAGTCTGGTTCAGTTAGAGTTATTACTTTCTTAGCCTGTTTCAGTTAGAGTTATTACTTCCTTAGCCTGATTCAGTTAGAGTTATTACTTTCTTAGCCTCGGTCAGTTAGAGATATTACTTTAATCAAGCTAAGGAAGGAATAACCGTACTAATAGTTTCTTAGCCTGGTTCAATTCGAGTTATTCCTTCCTTAGCCTGTCTCAATTAGAGTTATTACTTTAATGAAGCAAAGGAAGGAATAACCGTAATATTACTTTCTTAGTCTGGTTCAGTTAGAGTTATTCCTTCCTTAGCCTGATTCAGTTAGAGTTATTACTTTCTTAGCCTGGTTCAGTTAGAGTTATTACTTTTGTAGCCTGAATCAGTTAGAGTTATTACTTTCTTAGCCTGGTTCAGTTAGAGTTTTACCTTCCTTAGCCTGTCTCAGTTAGAGTTATTACTTTAATGAAGAAAAGGAAGCAAAAATATTACTTTCTGAGTCTGGTTCAGTTAGAGTTCTTCATTCCTTAGCCTGATTCAGTTAGAGTTATTACTTTCTTAGCCTGGTTCAGTGAGAGTTATTACTTCCTTAGCCTAATTCACTTAGAGTTATTACTTTCTAACATGGTTTACTTAGAGTTATTCCTTCCTTAGCCTGATTCAGTTAGAGTTATTCCTTTTTTAGCCTGGTTCAGTTAGAGTTTTTCCTTCCTTAGCCTGATTCAGTTAGAGTTGTTAGTTTCTTAGCCTGCTTCAGTTAGAGTTACTACTTTCTTAGCGTCGTTCAGTTAGAGTTATTCCTTCTTTAACGTAATTCAGTTAGAGTTATTACTTCCTTAGCCTGATCCAGTTAGAGTTCTTCCTTCCTTAGTCTGATTCATTTAGGGTTATTACTTTCTTAGCCTGGTTCAATTAGAATTATTCCTTCCTTAGCATAATTCAGTTAGAGTTATTACTTTCTTAGCCTGATACAATTAGAGTTATTACTTTCTTAGCCTGATTCATTAGAGTTAGTCCTTCCTTAGCCTGATTCAGTTAGAGTTACTACTTTCTTAGCCTGGTTCAGTTAGAGTTATTCCTTCCTTAGCCTGATTCAGTTAGAGATATTACTTTCTAAGCCTGGTTCAGTTTGACTAATTACTTTCTTAGCCTGGTTCAGTCAGAGTTATTCCTTCTGTAGCCTGATTCAATTAGAGTTATTACTTTCTTAGCCTCGTTCAGTTAGAGTTATTACTTTAATCAAGCTAAGGAAGGAATAACCGTACTACTAGTTTCTTAGCATGGTTCAATTAGAGTTGTTCCTTCCTTAGCCTGACTCAGTTAGAGTTATAACTTTAATGAAGCAAAGGAAGGAATAACCGTACTATTACTTTCTTAGTCTGGTTCAGTTAGAGTTATTCCTTCCTTAGCCTGATTCCGTTAGAGTTATTACTTTCTTAGCCTGGTTCAGTTAGAGTTATTCCTTCCTTAGCCTAATTCAATTAGAGTTATTACTTTCTTAGCATGGTTCACTTAGAGTTATTCCTTCCTTAGCCTGATTCTGTTAGAGTTATTACTTTCTTAGCCTGGTTCAGTTTGAGTTATTACTTTTGTAGCCTGATTTAGTTAGAGTTATTACTTTCTTAGCCTGGTCCAGTTTGAGTTATTCCTTCCTTAGTCTGATTCAGTTAGAGTTATTACTTTCTTAGCCTGGTTCAGTTAGACTTATTACTTTATTAGCCTGGTTAAGTCAGAGTTATTCCTTTTGTAGCCTGATTCATTTAGAGTTATTACTTTCTTAGCCTGGTTCAGTTAGAGTTATTCCTTCCTTAGGCTAATTCAGTTAGAGTTATTACTTTCTTAGCCTGGTTCAGTTAGAGTTATTCCTTCCTTAGCCTGATTCAGTTAGAGTTGTTACTTTATTATCCTGGTTCAGTTAGAGTTATTACTTTCTTAAGGCTGGTTCATTTAGAGTTATTCCTTCCTTAGCCTAATTCAGTTAGAGTTATTACTTTTTAAGCCTGATTCAGTTAGAGTTATTCCTTCCTTAGTCTGATTCAGTTAGAGTTATTACTTTCTTAGCCTAGTTCAGTTAGAGTTATTCTTTCCTTTTCCTGGTTCAGTTAGAGTTATTCCTTCCTTAGCGTGATTCAGTTACAGTTATTACTTTCTTACCCTGATTCTGTTAGAGTTATTCTTTCCTTTGCCTGATTCAGTTAGAGTTATTACTTTCTTAGCCTGATTCAATTAGAGTTATTCCTTCCTTAGCTTGATTCAGTTAGAGTTATTACTTTCTTATCCTGGTTCAGTTAGAGTCATTCCTTCCTTAGCCTGATTCAGTTAGGTTTATTATTTTCTTAGCCTGGTTCAGTTAGAATTATTCCTTCCTTAGCCTGATTCAGTTAGAGTTATTACTTTCTTAGCTTGGTTAAGTTGGAGTTTTCCTTCCTTAGCCTGATTCAGTTAGGTTTATTATTTTCTTAGCCTGGTTCAGTTAGAATTATTCCTTCCTTAGCCTGGTTCAGTCAGAGTTATTCCTTTTGTAGCCTGATTCAATTAGAGTTATTACTTTCTTAGCCTCGTTCAGTTAGAGTTATTACTTTAATCAAGCTAAGGAAGGAATAACCGTAGTACTAGTTTCTCAGCATGGTTCAATTAGAGTTGTTCGTTCCTTAGCCTGACTCAGTTAGAGTTATTACTTTAATGAAGCAAAGGAAGGAATAACCGTATTATTACTTTCTTAGTCTGGTTCAGTTAGAGTTATTCCTTCCTTAGCCTGATTCCGTTAGAGTTATTACTTTCTTAGCCTGGTTCAGTTAGAGTTATTCCTTCCTTAGCCTAATTCAGTTAGAGTTATTACTTTCTTAGCATGGTTCACTTAGAGTTATTCCTTCCTTAGCCTGATTCATTTAGAGTTATTACTTTCTTAGCCTGGTTCAGTTTGAGTTATTACTTTTGTAGCCTGATTTAGTTAGAGTTATTACTTTCTTAGCCTGGTCCAGTTTGAGTTATTCCTTCGTTAGTCTGATTCAGTTAGAGATATTACTTTCTTAGCCTGGTTCAGTTAGAGTTTTCTTTCCTTTGCCTGATTCAGTTAGAGTTATTACTTTCTTAGCCTGATTCAATTAGAGTTATTCCTTCCTTAGCTTGATTCAGTTAGAGTTATTACTTTCTTATCCTGGTTCAGTTAGAGTCATTCCTTCCTTAGCCTGATTCAGTTAGGTTTATTATTTTCTTAGCCTGGTTCAGTTAGAATTATTCCTTCCTTAGCCTGATTCAGTTAGAGTTATTACTTTCTTAGCTTGGTTAAGTTGGAGTTTTCCTTCCTTAGCCTGATTCAGTTAGAGATATTACTTTCTTAGCCTGGTTCAGTTAGACTTATTACTTTCTTAGCCGGGTTGAGTCAGAGATATTCCTTTTGTAGCCTGATTCAGTCAGAGTTATTACTTTCTTAGCCTCGTTCAGTTAGATTCATTACTTTAATCAAGCTAAGGAAGGAATAACCGTACTATTAGTTTCTTAGCCTAGTTCAATTAGAGTTATTCCTTCCGTAGCCTGTCTCAGTTAGATTTATTACTTTAATGAAGCAATGGAAGGAATAACCTTAATAATACTTTCTTAGTCTGGTTCAGTTAGAGTTATTCCTTCCTTAGCCTGATTCAGTTAGAGTTATTACTTTCCTAGCCTGGTTCAATTAGAATTATTCCTTCCTTAGCATAATTCAGTTAGAGTTATTACATTCTTAGCCTGATACAATTAGAGTTATTACTTTCTTAGCCTGATACAATTAGAGTTATTACTTTCTTAGCCTGATTCATTACAGTTATTCCTTCCTTAGCTTGATTCAGTTGGAGTTATTCCTTCCTTAACCTGATTCAGTTAGAGTTACTACTTTCTTAGCCTGGTTCAGTTAGAGTTATTCCTTCCTTAGCCTGATTCAGTTAGAGATATTACTTTCTAAGCCTGGTTCAGTTAGACTAATTACTTTCTTAGCCTGGTTCAGTGAGAGTTATTCCTTTTGTAGCCTGATTCAATTAGAGTTATTACTTTCTTAGCCTCGTTCACTTAGAGTTATTACTTTAATCAAGCTAAGGAAGGAATAACCGTACTACTAGTTTCTTAGCATGGTTCAATTAGAGTTGTTCCTTCCTTAGCCTGACTCAGTTAGAGTTATTACTTTAATGAAGCAAAGGAAGGAATAACCGTACTATTACTTTCTTAGTCTGGTTCAGTTAGAGTTATTCCTTCCTTAGCCTGATTCAGTTAGAGTTATTCCTTTTTTAGCCTGGTTCAGTTAGAGTTTTTCCTTCCTGAGCCTGATTAATTTAGAGTTGTTTCTTTCTTAGCCTGCTTCAGTTAGAGTTACTACTTTCTTAGCGTGGTTCAGTTAGAGTTATTCCTTCTTTAGCGTAATTCAGTTAGAGCTATTACTTCCTTAGCCTGATTCAGTTAGAGTTCTTCCTTCCTTAGTCTGATTCATTTAGAGTTATTACTTTCTTAGCCTGGTTCAATTAGAATTATTCCTTCCTTAGCATAATTAAGTTAGAGTTATTACTTTCTTAGCCTGATACAATTAGAGTTATTAGTTTCTTAGCCTGATTGAATTAGAGATATTCCTTCCTTAGCCTGATTCAATTAGAGTTATTACTTTCTTAGCCTGGTTCAGTTAGAGTTATTACTTTCTTAGCCTGGTTCGGTTACAGTTATTCCTTCCTTAGCCTGATTCAGTTAGAGTTACTACTTTCTTAGCCTGGTTCAATTAGACCTATTACTTTCTTAGCCTGGTTCAGTCAGAGTTATTCCTTTTCTAGCCTGATTTAGTTAGAGTCATTACCTTCTTAGCCTGGTTCAGTTAGAGTTATTACTTTCTTATCTTGATTCAGTTAGAGATATTCCTTCCTTAGCCTGATTCAGTTAGAGTTGTTACTTTCTTAGCCTGGATCAGTTAGAGTTATTATTTTCTTAGCCTGGTTCAGTTAGAGTTATTCCTTCTTTATCCTAATTCAGTTAGAGTTAATACTTTCTAAGCCTGATTCAGTTAGATTTCTTCCTTCCTTAGTCTGATTCATTTAGAGTTATTACTTTCTTAGCCTACTTCAATTAGAGTTACTCCTTCCTCAGCCTGATTCAGTTAGAGTTATTACTTTCTTAGCCTGATACAATTAGAGATATTACTTTCTTAGCCTGATTCAATTAGAGATATTCCTTCCTTAGCCTCATTCAGTTAGAGTTATTACTTTCTTAGCCTCGTTCAGTTAGAGTTATTACTTTAATCAAGCTAAGGAAGGAATAACCGTACTATTAGTTTCTTAGCATGGATCAATAAGAGTTATTCATTCCTTAGCCTGACTCAGTTAGAGTTATTACTTTAATGAAGCAAAGGAAGGAATAACCGTACTATTACTTTCTTAGTCTGGTTCAGTTAGAGTTATTCCTTCCTTAGCCTGATTCCGTTAGAGTTATTACTTTCTTAGCCTGGTTCAGTCAGAGTTATTCCATCCTTAGCCTGATCAGTTAGAGATATTACTTTCTTATCCTGGTTAAGTTAGAGCTATTACTTTCTTAGCCTGGTTCGGTCGGAGTTATTCCTTTTGTAGCCTGATTCAGTTAGAGTTATTACTTTTGTAGCCTAATCAGTTAGAGTTATTACCTTCTTAGCCTGGTTCAGTTAGAGTTATTCCTTCCTTAGCCTGATTCAGTTACAGTTGTTACTTTCTTAGCCTGGATCAGTTAGAGTTATTATTTTCTCAGCCTGGTTCAGTTAGAGTTATTCCTTCCTTAGCCTAATTCAATTAGAGTTATTACTTTCTTAGCCTGATTCAGTTAGATTTCTTCCTTCCTTAGTCTGATTCATTTAGAGTTATTACTTTCTTAGCCTAGTTCAACTGGAGCTATTCCTTCCTTAGCGTGATTCAGTTAGTGTTATTACTTTCTTAGCCTGATTCAGTTAGAGTTATTCCTTCCTTAGCCTGATTCAGTTAGAATTATTACTTTCTTATCCTGATTCAGTTACAGTTATTCCTTCCTTAGCCTGATTCAGTTAGTTATTACTTTCTTAGCCTGGTTCAGTTAGAGGTATTCCTTCCTTAGCCTGATTCAGTTAGAGTTATTCCTTCCTTAGCCTGATTCAGTTAGAATTATTACTTTCTTAGCCTGGCTCAGTTAGAGTTACTCCTTCCTTAGCGTGATTCAGTTAGAGTTATTACCTTCTTAGCTTGGTTAATTTGGAGTTATTCCTTCCTCAGCCTGATTCAATTAAAGTTATTACTTTCTTAGCCTGATTCAGTTAGAGTTAGTACTTTCTTAGCCTGGTTCAGTTACAGGTATTCCTTCCTTAGCCTGATTCAGTTAGAGTTGTTACATTTTTAGCATGGTTCAGTTAGAGATATTACTTTCTTAGCCTAATTCGGTTAGAGTTATTCCTTCCTTAGACTGATTCAGTTAGAATTATTACTTTCTTAGCCTGGCTCAGTTAGAGTTACTCCTTCCTTAGCCTGATTCAGTTAGAGTTATTACCTTCTTAGCTTGGTTAAGTTGGAGTTATTCCTTCCTCAGCCTGATTCAATTAAAGTTATTACTTTCTTAGCCTGATTCAGTTAGAGTTAGTACTTTCTTAGCCTGGTTCAGTTATAGGTATTCCTTCCTTAGCCTGATTCAGTTAGAGTTGTTACATTTTTAGCATGGTTCAGTTAGAGATATTACTTTCTTAGCCTAATTCAGTTAGAGTTATTCCTTCCTTAGACTGATTCGGTTAGAGTTATTACTTTCTTAGCCTGGTTCAGTTAGAGTTATTCCTTTTGTAGCCTGATTCACTTAGAGTTATTACTTTCTTAGCCTGGTTCAGTTAGAGTTATTCCTTCCTTAGCCTAATTCAATTAGAGTTATTACTTTCTTAGCTTGGTTAATTTGGAGTTATTCCTTGCTTAGCCTGATTCAGTTAGAGTTATTACTTTCTAAGCCTGATTCAGTTAGAGTTAGTCCTTCCTTAGCCTGATTCAGTTAGAGTTATTGCTTTCTTAGCCTGATTCATTAGAGTTATTCCTTCCTTAGCTTGATTCAGTTGCAGTTATTCCTTCCTTATCCTGATTCAGTTAGAGTTACTACTTTATTACCCTGGTTCAGTTAGAGTTATTCCTTCCTTAGCCTGATTCAGTTAGAGATATTACTTTCTAAGCCTGGTTCAGTTAGACTAATTATTTTCTTAGCCTGGTTCAGTCAGAGTTATTCCTTTTGTAACCTGATTCAATTAGAGTTATTACTTTCTTAGCCTCGTTCAGTTAGAGTTATTACTTTAATCAAGCTAAGGAAGGAATAACCGTACTATTAGTTTCTTAGCATGGTTCAATAAGAGTTATTCCTTCCTTAGCCTGACTCAGTTATAGTTATTTCTTTAATGAAGCAAAGGAAGGAATAACCGTACTATTACTTTCTTATTCTGGTTCAGTTAGAGTTATTCCTTCCTTAGCCTGATTCCGTTAGAGTTATTACTTTCTTAGCCTGGTTCAGTTAGAGTTATTCCTTCCTTAGCCTAATTCAGTTAGAGTTATTAGTTTCTTAACATATTTCACTTAGAGTTATTCCTTCCTTAGCCTCATTTAGTTAGAGTTATTACTTTCTTAGCCTGGTTCAGTTAGACTTATAACTTTCTTAGCCTGGTTAAGTCAGAGTTATTCCTTTTGTAGCCTGATTCATTTAGAGTCATTACTTCCTTAGCCTGGTTCAGTTAGAGTTTTTTTTTCCTTAGCCTAATTCAGTTAGAGTTAAAACTTTCTTAGCCTGGTTCAGTTAGAGATATTCCTTCCTTAGCCTGATTCAGTTAGAGTTGTAACTTTCTTAGCCTGGATCAGTTAGAGTTATTATTTTCTTAGCCTGGTTCAGTTAGAGTTATTCCTTCTTTGTCCTAATTCAGTTAGAGTTATTACTTTCTTAGCCTGATTCAGTTAGATTTCTTCCTTCCTTTGTCTGATTCATTTAGAGTTATTACTTTCTTAGCCTACTTCAATTATTGTTATTCCTTCCTTAGCGTGATTCAGTTAGTGTTATTACTTTCTTAGCCTGGTTCAGTTAGAGTTATTCCTTCCTTATCCTGATTCAGTTAGAGTTATTACTTTCTTAGCTTGGTTAAGTTGGAGTTATTCCTTCCTTTGCCTGATTCAGTTAGAGTTATTACTTTCTTAGCCTACTTCAACTACAGTTATTCCTTCCTTAGCGTGATTCAGTTAGTGTTATTACTTTCTTAGCCTGATTCATTTAGAATTATTACTTTCTTATCCTGTTTCAGTTAGAGTTATTCCTTCCTTAACTTGATTCAGTTAGAGTTATTACTTTCTTAGCCTGGTTCAGTTAGAATTATTCCTTCCTTATCCTGATTCAATTAGAGTTATTACTTTCTTAGCTTGGTTAAGTCGGAGTTATTCCTTCCTTTGCCTGATTCAGTTAGAGTTATTACTTTCTTAGCTTGGTTAAGTTGGAGTTATTCCTTCCTTTGCCTGATTCAGTTAGAGTTATTACTTTCTTAGCCTACTTCAACTAGAGTTATTCCTTCCTTAGCGTGATTCAGTTAGAATTATTACTTTGTTATCCTGATTCAGTTAGAGTTATTCCTTCCTTAGCTTGATTCAGTTAGAGTTATTACTTTCTTATCCTGGTTCAGTTAGAGTTATTCCTTCCTTAGACTGATTCAGTTAGTTATTACTTTCTTAGCCTGGTTCAGTTAGAGGTATACCTTCCTTAGCCTGATTCAGTTAGAGTTATTTCTTCCTTAGTCTGATTCAGTTAGAGTTATTACTTCCTTAACCTGGTTCAGTTAGAGTTATTCTTTCCTTATCCTGGTTGAGTTAGAGTTATTCCTTCCTTAGCGTGATTCAGTTACAATTATTCCTTTCTTAGACTGATTCAGTTAGGGTTATTCCTTCCTTATCCTGATTCAGTTGGAGTTATTCCTTCCTTTGCCAGATTCAGTTAGATTTATTACTTTCTTAGCCTGATCCAGTTACAGTTATTACTTTCTTATCTTGGTTCAGTTAGAGTTATTCCTTCCTTAGCCTGATTCAGTAAGAATTATTATTTTCTTAGCCTGGTTCAGTTAGAGTTATTCCTTCCTTAGCCTGATTCAGTTAGAGTTATTACTTTCTTAGCCTGGTTAAGTTGGAGTTTTCCTTCCTTAGCTTGATTCAGTTGGAGTTATTACTGTCTTAGCCTGATTCAGTTAGAGATATTACTTTCTTATCCTGATTCAGTTAGAGTTATTACATTCTTCGTCTGGTTCAGTTAGAGTTTCTTAGATTCTTCCTTAGCCTGATTCGGTTAGAGTTATTACTTTCTTAACCTGGTTCAGTTAGAGTTATTCTTTCCTTATCCTGTTTGAGTTAGAGTTATTCATTCCTTAGCGTGATTCAGTTACAGTTACTACTTTCTTAGACTGATTCAGCTAGGGTTATTCCTTCCTTATCCTGATTCAGTTAGAGTTATTACTTTCTTAGCCTGATTCAATTAGAGTTATTCCTTCCTTAGCTTGATTCATTTAGAGTTATTACTTTCTTATCCTGGTTCAGTTAGAGTTATTCCTTCCTTAGCCTGATTCAGTTAGAATTATTATTTTCTTACCCTGGTTCAGTTAGAATTATTCCTTCCTTAGCCTGATTCAGTTAGAGATATTACTTTCTTAGCCTGGTTCAGTTAGAGTTATTCCTTCCTTATCCTGATTCAGTTAGAGTTATTACTTTCTTAGCTTGGTTAAGTTGGAGTTATTCCTTCCTTTGCCTGATTCAGTTAGAGTTATTACTTTCTTAGCTTGGTTAAGTTGGAGTTATTCCTTCCTTTGCCTGATTCAGTTAGAGTTATTACTTTCTTAGCTTGGTTAAGTTGGAGTTATTCCTTCCTTTGCCTGATTCAGTTAGAGTTATTACTTTCTTAGCCTGATCCAGTTAGAGTTATTACTTTCTTATCTTGGTTCAGTTAGCGTTATTCCTTCCTTAGCCTGATTCAGTAAGAGTTATTACTTTCTTAGCCTGGTTCAGTTAGAGTTATTCCTTCCTTAGCCTGATTCATTTAGAGTTATTCCTTCCTTAGCGTGATTCAGTTACAGTTATTACTTTCTTAGACTGATTCAGTTAGGGTTATTCCTTCCTTATCCTGATTCAGCTAGAGTTATTACTTTCTTAGACTGATTCAATTAGAGTTATTCCTTCCTTAGCTTGATTCAGTTAGAGTTATTACTTTCTTATCCTGGTTCAGTTAGAGTTATTCCTTCCTTCGCCTGATTCAGTTAGAGTTATTATTTTCTTACCCTGGTTCAGTTAGAGTTATTCCTTCCTTAGCCTGATTCAGTTAGAGTTATTACTTTCTTAGATTGGTTAAGTTGGAGTTATTCCTTCCTTTGCCTGATTCAGTAAGAGTTATTACTTTCTTAGCCTGGTTCAGTTAGAGTTATTCCTTCCTTAGCCTGATTCATTTAGAGTTATTCCTTCCTTAGCGTGATTCAGTTACAGTTATTACTTTCTTAGACTGATTCAGTTAGGGTTATTCCTTCCTTATCCTGATTCAGCTAGAGTTATTACTTTCTTAGACTGATTCAATTAGAGTTATTCCTTCCTTAGCTTGATTCAGTTAGAGTTATTACTTTCTTATCCTGGTTCAGTTAGAGTTATTCCTTCCTTCGCCTGATTCAATTAGAGTTATTATTTTCTTACCCTGGTTCAGTTAGAATTATTCCTTCCTTTGCCTGATTCAGTTAGAGTTATTACTTTCTTAGCCTGATCCAGTTAGAGTTATTACTTTCTTATCTTGGTTCAGTTAGAGTTATTCCTTCCTTAGCCTGATTCAGTTAGAGTTATTACTTTCTTAGCCTGGTTAAGTTGGAGTTTTCCTTCCTTAGCCTGATTCAGTTGGAGTTATTACTTTCTTAGCCTGATTCAGTTAGAGTTATTACTATCTTAGCCTGGTTCAGTCAGAGTTATTCCATCCTTAAACTGATCAGTTAGAGATATTACTTTCTTATCCTGGTTCAGTTAGACTTATTACTTTCTTAGCCTGGTTCAGTCGGAGTTATTCCTTTTGTAGCCTGATTCAGTTAGAGTTATTACTTTTGTAGCCTAATCAGTTAGAGTTATTACCTTCTTAGCCTGGTTCAGTTAGAGTTATTCCTTCCTTAGCCTGATTCAGTTAAAGATGTGACTTTCTTAGCCTGGTTCAGTTAGAGTTATTCCTTCCTTAGCGTGATTCAGTTAGTGTTATTACTTTCTTAGCCTGGTTCAGTTAGAGTTATTCCTTCCTTATCCTGATTCATTTAGAGTTATTACTTTCTTAGCTTGGTTAAGTTGGATTTATTCTTTCCTTTGCCTGATTCAGTTAGAGTTATTACTTTCTTAGCCTGATCCAGTTAGAGTTATTATTTTCTTAGCCTGGATCAGTTACAGTTATTCCTTCCTTAGCCTGATTCAGTTAGAGATATTACTTTCTTAGCCTGGTTCAGTTAGACTTATTACTTTCTTAGCCTGGTTCAGTCAGAGTTATTCCTTTTGTAGCCTCATTCAGTTAGAGTTATTACTTTCTTAGCCTCGTTTAGTTAGAGTTATTACTTTAATCAAGCTAAGGAAGGAATAACCGTACTATTAGTTTCTTAGCCTGGTTCAATTAGAGTTATTCCTTCCTTAGCCTGACTCAGTTAGAGTTATTACTTTAATGAAGCAAAGGAAGGAAAAATATTACTTTCTCAGTCTGGTTCAGTTAGAGTTCTTCCTTCCTTAGCCTAATTCAGTTAGAGTTATTACTTTCTTAGCATGGTTCACTTAGAGTTATTCCTTCCTCAGCCTGGTTCAGTTTGAGTTATTACTTTTGTAGCCTGATTTAGTTAGAGTTATTACTTCCTTTAGCCTGGTCCAGTTTGAGTTATTCCTTCCTTAGTCTGATTCAGTTAGAGTTATTACTTTCTTAGCCTGGTTCAGTTAGACTTATTACTTTCTTAGCCTGGTTAAGTCAGAGTTATTCCTTTTGTAGCCTGATTCATTTAGAGTCATTACCTTCTTAGCCTGGTTCAGTTAGAGATATTGCTTTTGTAGCCTGATTCAGTTAGAGTTATTACTTTCTTAGCCTGGTTCAGTTAGAGTTATTCCTTCCTTAGCCTAATTCAGTTAGAGTTATTACTTTCTTAGCCTGATTCAGTTAGAGTTATTCCTTCCTTAGTCTGATTCATTTAGAGTTATTACTTTCTTAGCCTGGTTCAGTTAGAGTTATTCTTTCCTTATCCTGGTTCAGTTAGAATTATTCCTTCCTTAGCGTGATTCAGTTACAGTTATTACTTTATTATCCTGATTCTGTTAGAGTTATTCCTTCCTTTGCCTGATTCAGTTAGAGTTATTACTTTCTTAGCCTGATTCAATTAGAGTTATTCCTTCCTTAGCTTGATTCAGTTAGAGTTATTAGTTTCTTATCCTGGTTCAGTTAGAGTCATTCCTTCCTTAGCCTGATTCAGTTAGGTTTATTATTTTCTTAGCCTGGTTCAGTTAGAATTATTCCTTCCTTGCCTTGATTCAGTTAGAGTTATTTCTTTCTTAGCCTGGTTCAGTTAGACTTATTACTTTCTTAACCTGGTTGAGTCAGAGTTATTCCTTTTGTAGCCTGATTTAGTCAGAGTTATTACTTTCTTAGCCTCTTTCAGTTAGATTCATTACTTTAATCAAGCTAAGGAAGGAATAACCGTACTATTAGTTTCTTAGCCTGGTTCAATTAGAGTTATTCCTTCCTTAGCCTGTCTCAGTTAGAGTTATTACTTTAATGAAGCAAAGCAAGGAATAACCGTACTATTACTTTCTTAGTCTGGTTCAGTTAGAGTTATTCCTTAATTAGCCTGATTAGGTTAGAGTTATTACTTTCTTAGCCTGGTTCAGTTAGAGTTATTCCTTCCTTAGCCTAATTCAGTTAGAGTTATTCCTTCCTTAGCCTGATTCAGTTAGAATTATTACTTTCTTAGCCTGGTTCAGTTAGAGTTACTCCTTCCTTAGCCTGATTCAGTTAGAGTTATTACCTTCTTAGCTTGGTTAAGTTGGAGTTATTCCTTCCTCAGCCTGATTCAATTAAAGTTATTACTTTCTTAGCCTGATTCAGTTAGAGTTAGTACTTTCTTAGCCTGGTTCAGTTACAGGTATTCCTTCCTTAGCCTGATTCAGTTAGAGTTGTTACATTTTTAGCATGGTTCAGTTAGAGATATTACTTTCTTAGCCTAATTCAGTTAGAGTTATTCCTTCCTTAGACTGATTCGGTTAGAGTTATTACTTTCTTAGCCAGGTTCAGTTAGAGTTATTCCTTTTGTAGCCTGATTCACTTAGAGTTATTACTTTCTTAGCCTGGTTCAGTCAGAGTTATTCCTTCCTTAGCCTAATTCAATTAGAGTTATTACTTTCTTAGCTTGGTTAATTTGGAGTTATTCCTTGCTTAGCCTGATTCAGTTAGAGTTATTACTTTCTAAGCCTGATTCAGTTAGAGTTAGTTCTTCCTTAGCCTGATTCAGTTAGAGTTATTACTTTCTTAGCCTGATTCATTAGAGTTATTCCTTCCTTAGCTTGATTCAGTTGGAGTTATTCCTTCCTTAGCCTGATTCAATTAGAGTTACTACTTTATTAGCCTGGTTCAGTTAGAGTTATTCCTTCCTTAGCCTGATTCAGTTAGAGATATTACTTTCTAAGCCTGGTTCAGTTAGACTAATTATTTTCTTAGCCTGGTTCAGTCAGAGTTATTCCTTTTGTAGCCTGATTCAATTAGAGTTATTACTTTCTTAGCCTCGTTCAGTTAGAGTTATTACTTTAATCAAGCTAAGGAAGGAATAACCGTACTATTAGTTTCTTAGCATGGTTCAATAAGAGTTATTCCTTCCTTAGCCTGACTCAGTTATAGTTATTTCTTTAATGAAGCAAAGGAAGGAATAACCGTACTATTACTTTCTTATTCTGGTTCAGTTAGAGTTATTCCTTCCTTAGCCTGATTCCGTTACATTTATTACTTTCTTAGCCTGGTTCAGTTAGAGTTATTCCTTCCTTAGCGTAATTCAGTTAGAGTTATTAGTTTCTTAACATGGTTCACTTAGAGTTATTCCTTCCTTAGCCTCATTTAGTTAGAGTTATTACTTTCTTAGCCTGGTTCAGTTAGACTTATTACTTTCTTAGCCTGGTTAAGTCAGAGTTATTCCTTTTTTTAGCCTGATTCATTTAGAGTCATTACCTTCTTAGCCTGGTTCATTTAGAGATATTACTTTTGTAGCTTGATTCAGTTAGAGTTATTACTTTCTTAGCCTGGTTCAGTTAGAGATATTCCTTCCTTAGCCTGATTCAGTTAGAGTTGTTACTTTCTTAGTCTGGATCAGTTAGAGTTATTATTTTCTTAGCCTGGTTCAGTTAGAGTTATTCCTTCGTTATCCTAATTCAGTTAGAGTTATTACTTTCTTAGCGTGATTCAGTTAGATTTCTTCCTTCCTTAGTCTGATTCATTTAGAGTTATTACTTTCTTAGCCTACTTCAATTAGAGTTATTCCTTCTTTAGCGTGATTCAGTTAGTGTTATTACTTTCTTAGCCTGGATCAGTTACAGTTATTCCTTCCTTATCCTGATTCAGTTAGAGTTATTACTTTCTTAGCTTGGTTAAGTTGGAGTTATTCCTTCCTTTGCCTGATTCAGTTAGAGTTATTACTTTCTTAGCCTACTTCAACTAGAGTTATTCCTTCCTTAGCGTGATTCAGTTAGAGTTATTACTTTCTTAGCCTACTTCAACTAGAGTTATTCCTTCCTTAGCGTGATTCAGTTAGTGTTATTACTTTCTTAGCCTGATTCATTTAGAATTATTACTTTCTTATCCTGTTTCAGTTAGAGTTATTCCTTCCTTAACTTGATTCAGTTAGAGTTATTACTTTCTTAGCCTGGTTCAGTTAGAGTTATTCCTTCCATATCCTGATTCAGTTAGAGGTATTACTTTCTTAGCTTGGTTAAGTCGGAGTTATTCCTTCCTTTGCCTGATTCAGTTAGAGTTTATACTTTCTTAGCTTGGTTAAGTTGGAGTTATTCCTTCCTTTGCCTGATTCAGTTAGAGTTATTACTTTCTTAGCCTACTTCAACTAGAGTTATTCCTTTCTTAGCGTGATTCAGTTAGAATTATTACTTTGTTATCCTGATTCAGTTAGAGTTATTCCTTCCTTAGCTTGATTCAGTTAGAGGTATTACTTTCTTATCCTGGTTCAGTTAGAGTTATTCCTTCCTTAGACTGATTCAGTTAGTTATTACTTTCTTAGCCTGGTTCAGTTAGAGGTATACCTTCCTTAGCCTGATTCAGTTAGAGTTATTTCTTCCTTAGTCTGATTCAGTTAGAGTTATTACTTCCTTAACCTGGTTCAGTTAGAGTTATTCTTTCCTTATCCTGGTTGAGTTAGAGTTATTCCTTCCTTAGCGTGATTCAGTTACAGTTATTCCTTTCTATGACTGATTCAGTTAGGGTTATTCCTTCCTTATCCTGATTTAGTTGGAGTTATTCCTTCCTTTGCCTAATTCAGTTAGATTTATTACTTTCTTAGCCTGGTTCAGTTTGAGTTATTACTTTTGTAGCCTGATTTAGTTAGAGTTATTACTTCCTTAGCCTGGTCCAGTTCGAGTTATTCCTTCCTTAGTCTGATTCAGTTAGAGTTATTACTTTCTTAGCCTGGTTCAGTTAGACTTATTACTTTCTTAGCCTGGTTAAGTCAGAGTTATTCCTTTTGTAGCCTGATTCATTTAGAGTCATTACCTTCTTAGCCTGGTTCAGTTAGAGATATTACTTTTGTAGCCTGATTCAGTTAGAGTTATTACTTTCTTAGCCTGGTTCAGTCAGAGTTATTCCTTTTGTAGCCTGATTCAATTAGAGTTATTACTTTCTTAGCCTCGTTCAGTTAGAGTTATTACTTTAATCAAGCTAAGGAAGGAATAACCGTACTATTAGTTTCTTAGCATGGTTCAATAAGAGTTATTCCTTCCTTAGCCTGACTCAGTTATAGTTATTTCTTTAATGAAGCAAAGGAAGGAATAACCGTACTATTACTTTCTTATTCTGGTTCAGTTAGAGTTATTCCTTCCTTAGCCTGATTCCGTTAGAGTTATTACTTTCTTAGCCTGTTTCAGTTAGAGTTATTCCTTCCTTAGCCTAATTCAGTTAGAGTTATGAGTTTCTTAACATGGTTCACTTAGAGTTATTCCTTCCTTAGCCTCATTTAGTTAGAGTTATTACTTTCTTAGCCTGGTTCAGTTAGACTTACTACTTTCTTAGCCTGGTTAAGTCAGAGTTATTCCTTTTTTTAGCCTGATTCATTTAGAGTCATTACCTTCTTAGCCTGGTTCAGTTAGAGATAATACTTTTGTAGCTTGATTCAGTTAGAGTTATTACTTTCTTAGCCTGGTTCAGTTAGAGTTTTTTTTTCCTTAGCCTAATTCAGTTAGAGTTAAAACTTTCTTAGCCTGGTTCAGTTAGAGATATTCCTTCCTTAGCCTGATTCAGTTAGAGTTGTTACTTTCTTAGCCTGGATCAGTTAGAGTTATTATTTTCTTAGCCTGGTTCAGTTAGAGTTATTCTTTCTTTATCCTAATTCAGTTAGAGTTATTACTTTCTTAGCCTGATTCAGTTAGATTTCTTCCTTCCTTAGTCTGATTCATTTAGAGTTATTACTTTCTTAGTCTACTTCAATTAGAGTTATTCCTTCCTTAGCGTGATTCAGTTAGTGTTATTACTTTCTTAGCCTGGTTCAGTTAGAGTTATTTCTTCCTTATCCGGATTCAGTTAGAGTTATTACTTTCTTAGCTTGGTTAAGTTGGAGTTATTCCTTCCTTTGCCTGATTCAGTTAGAGTTATTACTTTCTTAGCCTACTTCAACTAGAGTTATTCCTTCCTTAGCGTGATTCAGTTAGAATTATTACTTTCTTATCCTGGTTCAGTTAGAGTTATTCCTTCCTTAGACTGATTCAGTTAGTTATTACTTTCTTAGCCTGGTTCAGTTAGAGGTATACCTTCCTTAGCCTGATTCAGTTAGAGTTATTTCTTCCTTAGTCTGATTCAGTTAGAGTTATTACTTCCTTAACCTGGTTCAGTTAGAGTTATTCTTTCCTTATCCTGGTTGAGTTAGAGTTATTCCTTCCTTAGCGTGATTCAGTTACAGTTATTCCTTTCTATGACTGATTCAGTTAGGGTTATTCCTTCCTTATCCTGATTCAGTTGGAGTTATTCCTTCCTTTCCCTGATTCAGTTAGATTTATTACTTTCTTAGCCTGGTTCAGTTTGAGTTATTACTTTTGTAGCCTGATTTAGTTAGAGTTATTACTTCCTTAGCTTGGTCCAGTTCGAGTTATTCCTTCCTTAGACTGATTCAGTTAGAGTTATTACTTTCTTAGCCTGGTTCAGTTAGACTTATTACTTTCTTAGCCTATTTAAGTCAGAGTTATTCCTTTTGTAGCCTGATTCATTTAGAGTCATTACCTTCTTAGCCTGGTTCAGTTAGAGATATTACTTTTGTAGCCTGATTCAGTTAGAGTTATTACTTTCTTAGCCTGGTTCAGTTAGAGTTATTCCTTCCTTAGCCTAATTCAGTTAGAGTTATTACTTTCTTAGCCTGGTTCAGTTAGAGTTATTCCTTCCTTAGCCTGATTCAGTTAGAGTTGTTACTTTATTAGCCTGGTTCAGTTAGAGTTATTACTTTCTTAGGCTGGTTCATTTAGAGTTATTCCTTCCTTAGCCTAATTCAGTTAGAGTTATTACTTTCTTAGCCTGATTCAGTTAGAGTTATTCCTTCCTTAGTCTGATTCAGTTACAGTTATTACTTTCTTAGCCTGGTTCATTTAGAGTTATTCTTTCCTTATCCTGGTTCAGTTAGAGTTATTCCTTCCTTAGCGTGATTCAGTTACAGTTATTACTTTCTTATCCTGATTCTGTTAGAGTTATTCCTTCCTTTGCCTGATTCAGTTAGAGTTATTACTTTCTTAGCCTGATTCAATTAGAGTTATTCCTTCCTTAGCTTGATTCAATTAGAGTTATTAGTTTCTTATCCTGGTTCAGTTAGAGTCATTCCTTCCTTAGCCTGATTCAATTAGGTTTATTATTTTCTTAGCCTGGTTCAGTTAGAGTTATTCCTTCCTTAGCCTAATTCAGTTAGAGTTATTCCTTCCTTAGCCTGATTCAGTTAGAATTATTACTTTCTTAGCCTGGTTCAGTTAGAGTTACTCCTTCCTTAGCCTGATTCAGTTAGAGTTATTACCTTCTTAGCTTGGTTAAGTTGGAGTTATTCCTTCCTCAGCCTGATTCAATTAAAGTTATTACTTTCTTAGCCTGATTCAGTTAGAGTTAGTACTTTCTTAGCCTGGTTCAGTTACAGGTATTCCTTCCTTAGCCTGATTCAGTTAGAGTTGTTACATTTTTAGCATGGTTCAGTTAGAGATATTACTTTCTTTGCCTAATTCAGTTAGAGTTATTCCTTCCTTAGACTGATTCGGTTAGAGTTATTACTTTCTTAGCCTGGTTCAGTTAGAGTTATTCCTTTTGTAGCCTGATTCACTTAGAGTTATTACTTTCTTACCCTGGTTCAGTTAGAGTTATTCCTTCCTTAGCCTAATTCAATTAGAGTTATTACTTTCTTAGCTTGGTTAATTTGGAGTTATTCCTTGCTTAGCCTGATTCAGTTAGAGTTATTACTTTCTAAGCCTGATTCAGTTAGAGTTAGTCCTTCCTTAGCCTGATTCAGTTAGAGTTATTACTGTCTTAGCCAGATTCATTAGAGTTATTCCTTCCTTAGCTTGATTCAGTTGGAGTTATTCCTTCCTTAGCCTGATTCAGTTAGAGTTACTACTTTATTAGCCTGGTTCAGTTAGAGTTATTCCTTCCTTAGCCTGATTCAGTTAGAGATATTACTTTCTAAGCCTGGTTCAGTTAGACTAATTATTTTCTTAGCCTGGTTCAGTCAGAGTTATTCCTTTTGTAGCCTGATTCAATTAGAGTTATTACTTTCTTAGCCTCGTTCAGTTAGAGTTATTACTTTAATCAAGCTAAGGAAGGAATAACCGTACTATTAGTTTCTTAGCATGGTTCAATAAGAGTTATTCCTTCCTTAGCCTGACTCAGTTATAGTTATTTCTTTAATGAAGCAAAGGAAGGAATAACCGTACTATTACTTTCTTATTCTGGTTCAGTTAGAGTTATTCCTTCCTTAGCCTGATTCCGTTAGAGTTATTAGTTTCTTAACATGGTTCACTTAGAGTTATTCCTTCCTTAGCCTCATTTAGTTAGAGTTATTACTTTCTTAGCCTGGTTCAGTTATACTTATTACTTTCTTAGCCTGGTTAAGTCAGAGTTATTCCTTTTTTTAGCCTGATTCATTTAGAGTCATTACCTTCTTAGCCTGGTTCAGTTAGAGATATTACTTTTGTAGCTTGATTCAGTTAGAGTTATTACTTTCTTAGCCTGGTTCAGTTAGAGTTTTTTGTTCCTTAGCCTAATTCAGTTAGAGTTAAAACTTTCTTAGCCTGGTTCAGTTAGAGATATTCCTTCCTTAGCCTGATTCAGTTAGAGTTGTTACTTTCTTAGCCTGGATCAGTTAGAGTTATTATTTTCTTAGCCTGGTTCAGTTAGAGTTATTCCTTCTTTATCCTAATTCAGTTAGAGTTATTACTTTCTTAGCCCGATTCAGTTAGATTTCTTCCTTCCTTAGTCTGATTCATTTAGAGTTATTACTTTCTTAGCCTACTTCAATTAGAGTTATTCCTTCCTTAGCGTGATTCAGTTAGTGTTATTACTTTCTTAGCCTGGTTCAGTTAGAGTTATTCCTTCCTTATCCTGATTCAGTTAGAGTTATTACTTTCTTAGCTTGGTTAAGTTGGAGTTATTCCTTCCTTTGCCTGATTCAGTTAGAGTTATTACTTTCTTAATTTGGTTAAGTTGGAGTTATTCCTTCCTTTGCCTGATTCGGTTAGAGTTATTACTTTCTTAGCCTACTTCAACTAGAGTTATTCCTTCCTTAGCGTGATTCAGTTAGAATTATTACTTTGTTATCCTGATTCAGTTAGAGTTATTCCTTCCTTAGCTTGATTCAGTTAGAGTTATTACTTTCTTATCCTGGTTCAGTTAGAGTTATTCCTTCCTTAGACTGATTCAGTTAGTTATTACTTTCTTGGCCTGGTTCAGTTAGAGGTATACCTTCCTTAGCCTGATTCAGTTAGAGTTATTTCTTCCTTAGTCTGATTCAGTTAGAGTTATTACTTCCTTAACCTGGTTCACTTAGAATTATTCCTTCCTTATCCTGGTTGAGTTAGAGTTATTCCTTCCTTAGCGTGATTCAGTTACAGTTATTCCTTTCTATGACTGATTCAGTTAGGTTATTCCTTCCTTATCCTGATTCAGTTGGAGTTCTTCCTTCCTTTGCCTGATTCAGTAAGAGTTATTATTTTCTTAGCCTGGTTCAGTTAGAGTTATTCCTTCCTTAGCCTGATTCAGTTAGAGTTATTACTTTCTTAGCCTGGTTAAGTTGGAGTTTTCCTTCCTTAGCTTGATTCAGTTGGAGTTATTACTTTCTTAGCCTGATTCAGTTAGAGATATTACTTTCTTATCCTGGTTCAGTTAGACTTATTACTTTCTTAGCCTGCTTCAGTCGGCGTTATTCCTTTTGTAGTCTGATTCAGTTAGAGTTATTACTTTTGTAGCCTAATCATTTAGAGTTATTACCTTCTTAGCCTGGTTCAGTTAGAGTTATTCCTTCCTTAGCCTGATTCAGTTAAAGTTGTTACTTTCTTAGCCTGGTTCAGTTAGAGTTATTATTTTCTTAGCCTGGTTCAGTTAGAGTTATTCCTTCTTTATCCTAATTCAGTTAGAGTTATTACTTTCTTAGCCTACTTCAATTAGAGTTATTCCTTCCTTAGCGTGATTCAGTTAGTGTTATTACTTTCTTAGCCTGGTTCAGTTAGAGTTATTACTTTCTTAGCTTGGTTAAGTTAGAGTTATTCCTTCCTTTGCCTGATTCAGTTAGATTTATTACTTCCTTAGCCTGATCCAGTTAGAGTTATTACTTTCTTAGCCTGGATCAGTTAGAGTTATTCCTTCCTTAGCCTGGTTCAGTGACAGTTATTACTTCCTTAGCCTAATTCACTTAGAGTTATTACTTTCTAACATGGATTACTTAGAGTTATTCCTTCCTTAGCCTGATTCAGTTAGAGTTATTCCTTTTTTAGCCTGGTTCAGTTAGAGTTATTACTTTCTTAGCCTGGTTCAGTTAGAGTTATTACTTTCTTAGCCTGGTTCAGTTACAGTTATTCCTTCCTTAGCCTGATTCAGTTAGAGTTACTACTTTCTTAGCGTGGTTCAGTTAAACGTATTAATTTCTTAGCCTGGTTCAGTCAGAGTTATTCCTTTTGTAGCCTGATTTAGTTAGAGTCATTACCTTCTTAGCCTGGTTCAGTTAGAGTTATTACTTTCTTATCTTGGTTCAGTTAGAGTTATTCCTTCCTTAGCCTGATTCAGTAGAAGTTATTACTTTCTTAGCCTGGTTCAGTTAGAGTTATCCCTTCCTTAGCCTGATTCAGTTAGAGTTATTACTTTCTTAGCCTGGTTAAGTTGGAGTTTTCCTTCCTTAGCCTGATTCAGTTAGAGTTATGACTTTCTTAGCCTGATTCAGTTAGAGTTATTACTTTCTTAGCCCGGTTCAGTCAGAGTTATTCCTTCCTTAGCCTGATTCAGTTAGAGTTATTACTTTCTTAGACTGGTTCAGTTAGAGTTATTACTTTCTTAGCCTGGTTCAGTTACAGTTATTCCTTCCGTAGCCTGATTCAGTTAGACTTACTACTTTCTCAGCCTGGTTCAGTTAGACTTATTACTTTCTTAGCCTGGTTCAGTCAGAGTTATTCCTTTTGTAGCCTGATTCAGTTAGAGTTATTACCTTCTTAGCCTGGTTCAGTCGGAGTTATTCTTTTTGTAGCCTGATTCAGTTAGAATTATTACTTTTGTAGCCTTATCAGTTAGAGTTATTACCTTCTTAGCCTGGTTCAGTTAGAGTTATTCCTTCCTTGGCCTGATTCATTTACAGTTGTTACTTTCTTAGCCTGGTTCAGTTAGAGTTATTATTTTCTTAGCCTGGTTCAGTTAGAGTTATTTCTTCTTTATCCTAATTCAGTTAGAGTTATTACTTTCTTAGCCTGATTCAGTTAAATTTATTCCTTCCTTAGTCTGATTCATTTACAGTTATTACTTTCTTAGCCTACTTCAATTAGAGTTATTCCTTCCTTAGCGTGATTCAGTTAGTGTTATTACTTTCTTAGCTTGGTTAAGTTGGAGTTATTCCTTCCTTTGCCTGATTCAGTTACAGTTATTACTTTCTTAGTCTGATCCAGTTAGAGTTATTACTTTCTTAGCCTGGATCAGTTAGAGTGATTTCTTCCTTAGCCTGATTCAGTTAGAGATATTACTTTCTTAGCCTGGTTCAGTTAGACTTATTACTTTCTTAGCCAGGTTCAGTCAGAATTATTCCTTTTGTTCCCTGATTCAGTTAGAGTTATTACTTTCTTAGCCTCGTTTAGTTAGAGTTATTACTTTAATCAAGCTAAGGAAGGAATAACCGTACTATTAGTTTCTTAGCCTGGTGCAATTAGAATTATTCCTTCCTTAGCCTGACTCAGTTAGAGTTATTACTTTAAAGAAGCAAAGGAAGCAAAAATATTACTTTCTCAGTCTGGGTCAGTTAGAGTTCTTCATTCCTTAGCCTGATTCAGTTAGAGTTATTACTTTCTTAGCCTGGTTCAGTGAGAGTTATTACTTCCTTAGCCTAATTCACTTAGAGTTATTACTTTCTAACATGGTTTACTTAGAATTATTCCTTCCTTAGCCTGATTCAGTTAGAGTTATTCCTTTTTTAGCCTGGTTCAGTTAGAGTTATTCCTTCCTTAGCCTGATTCAATTAGAGTTATTACTTTCTTAGCCTGGTTCAGTTAGAGTTATTACTTTCTTAGCCTGGTTCAATTACAGTTATTCCTTCCTTAACCTGATTCAGTTAGAGATATTACTTTCTTAGCCTGGTTCAGTTAGACTTATAATTTTCTTAGCCTGATTCAGTTTGAATTATTCCTTCCTTAGCCTGGTTCAGTTAGAGTTATTACTTTCTTAGCTTGGTTAATTTGGTGTTATTCCTTCCTTTGCCTGATTCAGTTAGAGTTACTACTTTCTTAGCATGGATCAGTTAGGGTTATTCCTTCCTTAGCGTGATTCAGTTAGAGTTATTACTTTCTTAGCGTGGTTCAGTTAGAGTTATTCCTTTCTTAGTCTGATTCAGTTAGAGCTATTACTTTGTTAGCCTCGTTCAGTTAGAGTTGTTCCTTCCTTATCCTGATTCAGTTAGACTTATTACTTTCTTAGCCTGGTTCAGTCAGAGTTATTCCTTTTGTAGCCTGATTCAGATAGAGTTATTACTTTCTTAGCCTCGTTTAATTTGAGTTATTACTTTAATCAAGCTAAGGAAGGAATAACCGTACTATTAGTTTCTTAGCCTGGTTCAATTAGAGTTATTCCTTCCTTAGCCTGACTCAGTTAGAGATATTACTTTAATGAAGCAAAGGAAGCAAAAATATTATTTTCTCAGTCTGGTTCAGTTAGATTTCTTCATTCCTTAGCCTGATTCAATTAGAGTTATTACTTTCTTAGCCTGGTTCAGTGAGAGTTATTACTTCCTTAGCCTAATTCACTTAGAGTTATTACTTTCTAACATGGTTTACTTAGAGGTATTCCTTCCTTAGCCTGATTCAGTTAGAGTTATTCCTTTTTTAGCCTGGTTCAGTTAGAGTTACTACTTTCGTAGCCTTTTTCAGTTAGAGGTATTCCTTCCTTAGCCTGGTTCAGTTAGACTTATTACTTTCTTAGCCTGATTCAATTTGAATTATTCCTTCCTTAGCCTGGTGATGTTAGAGTTATTCTTTCCTTATCCTATTTGTGTTAGAGTTATTCCTTCCTTAGCGTGATTCAGTTACAGTTATTACTTTCTTAGACTGATTCAGTTAGGGTTATTCCTTCCTTAGCCTGATTCAGTTAGAGTTATTACTTTCTTAACCTGATTCAATTAGAGTTATTCCTTCCTTAGCTTGATTCAGTTAGAGTTATTACTTTCTTATCCTGGTTCAGTTAGAGTTATTCCTTCCTTAGCCTCATTCAGTTAGTGTTATTATTTCTTACCCTGGTTCAGTTAGAATTATTCCTTCCTTAGCCTGATTCAGTTAGAGTTATTACTTTCTTAGCCTGGTTCAGTTAGAATTATTCCTTCCTTATCCTGATTCAGTTAGAGTTATTACTTTCTTAGCTTGATTAAGTTGGAGTTACTCCTTCCTTTGCCTGATTCAGTTAGAGTTATTACTTTCCTAGCCTGATCCAGTTAGAATTATTACTTTCTTAGCCTGGTTCAGTTATAGTTATTCCTTCCTTATCCTGGTTCAGTTACAGTTATTCCTTCCTTAGCGTGATTCAGTTAGAGTTATTACTTTCTTAGCGTGGTTCAGTTAGAGTTATTCCTTTCTTAGTCTGATTCAGTTAGAGCTATTACTTTGTCAGCCTCGTTCAGTTAGAGTTATTCCTTCCTTATCCTGATTCAGTTGGAGTTATTACTTTCTTAGCCTGGTTCAATCATAGTTATTCCTTTTGTAGCCTGATTCAGTTAGAGTTATTACTTTCTTAGCCTCGTTTAGTTAGAGTTATTACTTTAATCAAGCTAAGGAAGGAATAACCGTACTATTAGTTTCTTAGCCTGGTTCAATTAGAGTTATTCCTTCCTTAGCCTGACTCAATTAGAGTTATTACTTTAATGAAGCAAAGGAAGCAAAAATATTACTTTCTCAGTCTGGTTCAGTTAGAGTTCTTCATTCCTTAGCCTGATTCAGTTAGAGTTATTACTTTCTTAGCCTGGTTCAATGAGAGTTATTCCTTCCTTAGCCTAATTCACTTATAGTTATTACTTTCTAACATGGTTTACTTGATTTATTCCTTCCTTAGCCTGATTCAGTTAGAGTTATTCCTTTTTTAGCCTGGTTCAGTTAGAGTTATTCCTTCCTTAGCCTGATTCAGTTAGAGTTATTACTTTCTTAGCCTGGTTCAGTTAGAGTTATTACTTTCTTAGCCTGGTTCAGTTACAGTTATTCCTTCCTTAACCTGATTCAGTTAGAGTTACTACTTTGTTAGCCTGGTTCAGTTAGACTTATTACTTTCTTAGCCTGGTTCAGTCAGAGTTATTCCTTTTGTAGCCTGATTCAGTTAGAGTCATTACCTTCTTAGCCTGGTTCAGTTAGAGTTATTACTTTTGTAGCGTGATTCAGTTAGAGTTATTATTTTCTTACTATGGTTCAGTCAGAGTTATTCCTTCCTTAGCCTAATTCAGTTAGAGTTAAAACTTTCTTAGCCTGGTTCAGTTAGAGATATTCCTTCCTTAGCCTGCTTCAGTTAGAGTTGTTACTTTCTTAGCCTGGTTCAGTTAGAGGTATTACTTTCTTAGCCTGATTCAGTTAGAGTTATTCCTTCCTTAGCTTGATTCAGTTAGAGTTAGTACTTTCTTATCTTGGTTCAGTTAGAGTTATTCCTTCCTTAGCCTGATTCAGTTAGAGTTATTACTTTCTTAGCCTGATTCAGTTAGAGTTATTACTTTCTTAGCCTGGTTCAGTCAGAGTTATTCCATCCTTAGCCTGATCAGTTAGAGATATTACTTTCTTATCCTGGTTCAGTTAGATTTATTACTTTCTTAGCCTGGTTCAGTCGGAGTTATTCCTTTTGTAGCCTGATTCAGTTAGAGTTATTACTTTTGTAGCCTAATCAGTTAGAGTTATTACCTTCTTAGCCTGGTTCAGTTAGAATTATTCCTTCCTTAGCCTGATTCAGTTAAAGTTGTTACTTTCTTACCCTGGTTCAGTTAGATTTATTATTTTCTTAGCCTGGTTCAGTTAGAGTTATTACTTTCTAACATGGTTTACTTAGAGTTATTCCTTCCTTAGCCTGATTCAGTTAGAGTTATTAATTCCTTAGCCTGATTCAGTTAGAGTTATTCCTTTCTTAGCCTGATTCATTTAGAGTTATTACTTTCTTAGCCTGATTCAGTTAGAGTTGTTATTTTCTTAGTCTGGTTCAGTTAGAGTTATTCCTTTCTTAGCCTGATTCATTTAGAGTTATTTCTTCCTTAGTCTGATTCAGTTAGAATTATTACTTTCTTAGCCTGGTTCAGTTAGATTTATTTCTTCTTTCGCCTGATTCAGTTAGAGTTATTCCTTCCTTAGCTTGATTCAGTTAGAGTTAGTACTTTCTTATCTTGGTTCAGTTAGAGTTATTACTTTCTTAGCCTGATTCATTTAGAGTTATTCCTTCCTTAGTCTGATTCAGTTAGGTTTATTACTTTCGTAGCCTGGTTCAGTTAGAGTTATTACCTTCTTAGCCTGGTTCAGTTAGAGTTATTCCTTCATTAGCCTTATTCAGTTAGAGTTATTACTTTCTTAGCCTGATTCAGTTAGAGGTATTCCATCCTTAGCTTGATTTAGTTAGAGTTATTACTTTCTTAGCCTAGTTCAATTAGAGTTATTCCTTCCTTAGCCTGATTCAGGTTTGAGTTATTATTTTCTTAGCCTGGTTCAGTTACAATTATTCGTTCCTTAGCCTGATTCAGTTAGATTTATTACTTTCTTAGCCTGGTTCAGTTAGAGTTATTACTTTTGTAGCCAGATTCAGTTATAGTTATTACTTTCTTAGCCTGGTTCAGTTAGAGATGTTATTTCCTTAGCCTGATACATTTAGAGTTATTACTTTCTTAGCCCTGTTCAGTTAGACTTATTATTTTCTTAGCCTGGTTGAGTTAGAGTTATTCCTTTTGTAGCCTGATTCAATTGGAGTTATTACCTTCTTAGCCTGGTTCAGTTAGAGTTATTACTTTTGTAGCCTGATTCAGTTATTGTTTTTACTTTCTTAGCGTGGTTCAGTTAGAGTTATTACTTTCTTAGCCTGGTTCAGTTAGAGTTATTCTTCTTAGTTTGATTCAGTTAGAATTATTACTTTCTTAGCCTGATTCAGTTAGAGTTATTCCTTCCTTAGCTTGATTCAGTTAGAGTTATTAGTTTCTTATCCTGGTTCAGTTAGAGTTATTCCTTCCTTAGCTTGATTAAATTAGAATTATTATTTTCTTAGCCTGGTGCAGTTAGAGTTATTCCTTCCTTAGCCTGATTCAGTTAGATTTATTACTTTCTTAGCCTGATTCAGTTAGGGTTATTCCTTCCTTAGCCTGATTCATTTAGAATTATTACTTTCTTAGCCTGGTTAAGTTGGAGTTATTCCTTCCTTAGCCTGATTCAGTTAGAGTTATTACTTTCTTAGCCTGATTCACATAGAGTTATTAATTTCTTAGCCTGGTTCAGTCAGAGTTATTCCTTCCTTATCCTGATTCAGTTAGAGATATTATTTTCCTAGCTTGGTTCAGTTAGACTTATCACTTTCTAACCTGGTTCAGTCAGAGTTAATCCTTTTGTAACCTGATTCAGTTAGAGTTATTACTTTTGTAGCCTGATTCATTTAGATTTATTACCTTCTTAGCCTGGTTCAGTTAGAGTTATTACTTTTGTAGTATGATTCAGTTAGAGTTAATACTTTCTTAGCCTGGTTCAGTTACAGTTATTCCTTCCTAACCAAATCCTGTTAGAGTTATTATTTTCTTAACCTGGTTCAGTTAGAGTTATTCCTACCTTAGTCTGATTCTGTTAGAGTTTTTACTTTCTTAGCCTGGTTCACTTAGAGTTATTCCTTCCTTAGTCTGATTCAGTTAGAGTTATTTCTTCCTTAGTCTGATTCAGTTAGATTTATTACTTTCTTAGCCTGGTTCAGTTAGATTTATTCCTTCCTTATCCTGATTCGGTTAGAGTTATTACTTTCTAGCCTGGTTCAGTTAGAGTTATTCTTTCCTTATCCTGGTTCAGTTAGAGTTATTCCTTCCTTAGCGTGATTCAGTTAGAGTTATTACTTTCTTTGCCTGATTCAATTAGAGTTATTCCTTCCTTTGCCTCATTCAGTTAGAGTTATTACTTTCTTTGCCTGATTCAATTAGAGTTATTCCTTCCTTAGCTTGATTCAGTTAGTGTTATTACTTTCTTATCCTGGTTCAGTTAGAGTTATTCCTTCCTTAGCCTGTTTCAGTTAGAGTTATTATTTTCTTAGCCTGGTTCATTTAGAATTTTTCCTTTATTAGCCTGATTCAGTTAGAGTTATTACTTTCTTATCCTGGTTCAGTTAGAGTTATTCCTTCCTTAGCCTGATTCAGTTAGAGTTATTACTTTCTTAGCCTGGATCAGTTAGAGTTATTCCTTCCTTAGTTATTACTTTAATCAAGCTAAGGAAGGAATAACCGTACTATTCGTACAGTTAGAGTTATTACTTTCTTAGCCTGATTCTAGAGTTATTCCTTCCTTAGCCTGATCCAGTTAGAGTTATTACTTTCTTAGCCTGGTTCAGTTAGACTTATTACTTTCTTAGCCTGGTTCAGTCAAAGTTATTTCTTTTGTAGCCTGATTCAGTTACAGTCATTACCTTCTTAGCCTGGTTCATTTAGAGTTATTACTTTCTTAGCCTCGTTCATTTAGAGTTATTACTTTAATCAAGCTAAGGAAGGAATAACCGTACTATTAGTTTCTTAGCCTGATTCTAGAGTTATTCCTTCCTTAGCCTGACTCAGTTAGAGTTATTAATTTCTTAGCCTGGTTCAGTTAGAGTTATTACTTTTGTAGCCTGATTCAGTTAGAGTTATTACTTTCTTAGTCTGGTTCAGTTAGAGTTATTCCTTCCTTAGCCTGATTCAGTTAGAGTTATTACTTTCTTAGCCTGGTTCAGTTAGAGTTATTACTTTTGTAGCCTGATTCAGTTAGAGTTATTACTTTCTTAGCCTGGTTCAGTTAGAGTTTTTCCTTCCTTAGCCTGATCCAGTTAGAGTTATTACTTTCTTAGCCTGGTTCAGTTAGACTTATTACTTTCTTAGCCTGGTTCAGTCAGAGATATTTCTTTTGTAGCCTGATTCAGTTACAGTCATTACCTTCTTAGCCTGGTTCAGTTAGAGTTATTACTTTTGTAGCCTGATTTAGTTAGAGTTATTATTTTCTTAGCCTGGTTCAGTTAGAGTTATTCCTTCCTTAGCCTAATTCAGTTAGAGTTATTCTTTCCTTAGCCTGATTCAGTTAGAGTTATAACTTTCTTAGCCTGATTCAGCTAGAGTTATTACTTTCTTAACCTGGATCAGTTAGAGTTATTCCTTCCTTAGTCTTATTCAATTAGAGATATTACTTTCTTAGCCTGGTTCAGTTAGAATTATTACTTTCTTAGCCTGCTTCAGTCAGAGTTATTCGTTTTGTAGCCTGATTCAGTTAGAGTTATTACTTTTTTAGCCTCGTTCAGTTAGAGTTATTATTTTAATCAAGCTAAGGAAGGAATAACCGTACTATTAGTTTCTTAGCCTGGTTCAATTAGAGTTATTCCTTCTTTAGCCTGACTCAGTTAGAGTTATTACTTTAATGAAGCAAAGGAAGGAATAACCGTAATATTACTTTCTCAGTCTGGTTCAGTTAGAGTTATTCCTTCCTTAGCATGATTCAGTTAGACTTATTACTTTCTTAGCCTGGTTCAGTCAGAGTTATTCCTTTTGTAGCCTGATTCAGTTAGAGTTATTACTTTTTTAGCCTCGTTCAGTTAGAGTTATTATATTAATCAAGCTAAGGAAAGAATAACCGTACTTTTAGTTTCTTAGCCCGGTTCAATTAGAGTTATTCCTTCCTTAGCCTGACTCAGTTAGAGTTATTACTTTAATGAAGCAAAGGAAGGAATAACCGTACTATTATTTTCTTAGTCTGGTTCAGTTAGAGTTATTCCTTCCTGAGCCTGATTCCGTTAGAGTTATTACTTTCTTAGCCTGGTTCAGTTAGAGTTATTCCTTCCTTAGCTAATTCAGTTAGAGTTATTACTTTCTTAGCATGGTTCACTTAGAGTTATTCCTTCCTTAGCCTGATTCAGTTAGAGTTATTCCTTCCTTAGTCTGATTCAGTTAGAGTTATTACTTTCATAGCCTGGTTCAGTTAGAGTTATTATTTTGTAGCCTGATTTAGTTAGAGTTATTACTTTGTTAACCTGGTCCAGTTTGAGTTATTCCTTCCTTAGTCTGATTCATTTAGAGTTATTACTTTCTTAGCCTGGTTCAGTTAGACTTCTTACTTTCTTAGCCTGGTTAAGTCAGAGTTATTCCTTTTGTAGCCTGATTCATTTAGAGTCATTACCTTCTTAGCCTGGTTCAGTTAGAGATATTACTTTTGTAGCCTGATTCAGTTAGAGTTATTACTTTCTTAGCCTGGTTCAGTTAGAGTTATTCCTTCCTTAGCCTGATTCAGTTAGGGTTATTACTCTCTTAGCCTGGTTCAGTTAGACTTATTACTTTCTTAGCCTGGTTCAGTCAGAATTATTCCTTTTGTAGCCTGATCTAATTAGAGTCATTACCTTGTTAGGCTGGTTCAGTTAGAGTTATTACTTTTGTAGCCTGATTCAGTTAGAGTTATTACTTTCTTAGCATGGTTTAGTCAGAGTTATTCCTTTTGTAGCCTGATTCAGTTAGAGTTATTACTTTCTTAGCCTCGTTCGGTTAGAGATATTACTTTAATCAAGCTAAGGAAGGAATAACCGTACTATTACTTTCTTAGCCTGGTTCAATTACAGTTATTCCTTCCTTAGCCTGACTCAGTTAGAGTTATTACTTTAATTAAGCAAAGGAAGGAATAACCGTAATATTACTTTCTTAGTCTGGTTCAGTCAGAGTTATTCCTTCCTTAGCCTGATTCATTTAGAGTTATTACCTTCTTAGCCTGGTTCAGTTAGAGTTATTACTTTTGTAGCCTGATTCAGTTAGAGTTATTACTTTCTTAGCCTGGTTCAGTTAGAGTTTTTCCTTCCTTAGCCTGTTCCAGTTAGAGTTATTACTTTCTTAGCCTGGTTCAGTTAGACTTATTATTTTCTTTGCCTGGTTCATTCAGAGTTATTCCTTTTGTGGCCTGATTCAGTTAGAGTTATTCCCTCCTTAGCCTGATTCAATTAGAGTTATTAATTTCTTCGCCTGGTTCAGTTAGAGTTATTCCTTACTTAGCCTAATTCAGTTAGAGTTATTCCTTCCTTAGCCTGATTCAGTTAGAGTTATTCCTTCCTTAGCTTGATTCAGTTAGAGTTATTACTTTCTTATCCTGGTTCAGTTAGATTTATTCCTTCCTTAGCCTGATTCAGTTAAAGTTATTCCTTCCTTAGCCTGATTCAGTTAGAGTTATTATTTTCTTAGCCTGGTTCAGTTAGATTTATTGCTTCCTTAGCCTGATTCAGTTACAGTTATTACTTTCTTAGCCTGGTTCATTTAGGGTTATTCCTTCCTTAGCATAATTCAATTAGAGTTATTACTTTCTTGGCCTGATTCAGTTAGAGTTATTACTTTTGTAGCCTGATTCAGTTAGAGTTATTGCTCTTTTACCCTGATTCAGTTAGAGTTATTCCTTCCATAGCTTGATTCAATTAGAGTTATTACTTTCTTAGTCAGGTTCAGTTAGAGTTATTCCTTCCTTAGCCTGATTCAGTTAGAGTTATTACTTTCTTAGCCTGGTTCAGTTAGAGTTATTACTTCCTTAGCCTAATTCAGTTAGAGTTATTCCTTCCTTAGCCTGATTCAGTTAGAGTTATTACTTTCATAGCCTGGTTCAGTTAGAGTTATTCCTTCATTAGTCTGATTCAGTTAGAGTTATTACTTTCTTAGCCTGGTTCAGTTAGACTTATTACTTTCTTAGCCTGGTTCATTTAGAGTTATTCCTTCCTTAGCCTAATTCAGTTAGAGTTATTACGTTCTTAGCCTGGATCAGTTAGAGTTATTCCTTCCTTCGCCTGATTCAGTTAGAGTTATTACTTTAATGAAGCAAAGGAAGGAATAACCGTACTATTACTTTCTTAGTCTGGTTCAGTTAGAGTTATTCCTTCCTTAGCCTGATTCCGTTAGAGTTATTCCTTCCTTAGCCTGATTCCGTTAGAGTTATTACTTTCTTAGCCTGGTTCAGTTAGAGTTATTCCTTCCTTAGCCTAATTCAGTTAGAGTTATTACTTTCTTAGCATGGTTCACTTAGAGTTATTCCTTCCTTAGCCTGATTCAGTTAGAGTTATTACTTTCTTAGCCTGGTTCAGTTAGAGTTATTCCTTCCTTAGCCTGATTCAGTTAGAATTGTCACTTTCTTAGCCTGGTTCAGTTAGAGTTACTATTTTCTTAGCCTGGTTCAGTTAGAGTTATTCCTTCTTTAGCGTAATTCAGTTAGAGTTATTACTTCCTTAGCCTGATTCAGTTAGAGTTCTTCCTTCCTTAGTCTGATTCAGTTAGAGTTATTACTTTCTTAGCCTGGTTCAATTAGAGTTATTCCTTCCTTAGCATAATTCAGTTAGAGTTATTACTTTTTTAGCCTGATACAATTAGAGTTCTTACTTTCTTAGCCTTATTCAATTAGAGATATTCCTTCCTTAGCCTGATTCAGTTAGAGTTATTACTTTCTTAGCCTGATTCAGTTAGAGTTATTCCTTCCTTAGCCTAATTCAATTAGAGTTATTACTTTCTTAGCTTGGTTAATTTGGAGTTATTCCTTCCTTAGACTGATTCGGTTAGAGTTATTTCTTTCTTAGCCTGTTATTCCTTTTGTATCCTGATTCACTTAGAGTTATTACTTTCTTAGCCTGGTTCAGTTAGAGTTATTCCTTCCTTAGCCTGATTCAGTTAGAGTTATTATTTTCTTAGCCTGGTTCATTTAGAATTATTCCTTAATTAGCCTGATTCAGTTAGAGTTATTACTTTCTTACCCTGGTGCAGTTAGAGTTATTCCTTCCTTAGCCTGATTCAGTTAGAGTTATTACTTTCTTAGCCTGGTTCAGATAGAGTTTTTCTTTCCTTAGCCTGATCCAGTTAGAGTTACTACTTTCTTAGCCTCGTTCAGTTAGACTTATTACTTTCTTAGCCTGGTTCAGTCAAAGTTATTCCTTTTGTAGCCTGATTCAGTTAGAGTCAGGCTTAGCCTGATTCAATTAGAGTTATTACTTTCTTAGCTTGGTTTATTTGGAGTTATTACTTTCTAAGCCTGATTCAGTTAGAGTTATTACTTTCTTAGATTGATTCATTATAGTTATTCCTTCCTTAGCTTGATTCAGTTGGAGTTATTCGTTCCTTAGCCTGATTCAGTTAGAGATATTACTTTCTAAGCCTGGTTCAGTTAGACTAATTACTTTCTTAGCCTGGTTCAGTCAGAGTTATTCCTTTTGTAGCCTTATTCAATTAGAGGTATTACTTTCTTAGCCTCGTTCAGTTAGAGTTATTACTTTAATCAAGCTAAGGAAGGAATAACCGTACTATTAGTTTCTTAGCATGGTTCAATAAGAGTTATTCCTTCCTTAGCCTGACACAGTTACATTTATTACTTTAATGAAGCAAAGGAAGGAATAACCGTACTATTACTTTCTTAGTCTGGTTCTGTTAGAGTTATTCCTTCCTTAGCTTGATTCAGTTAGAGTTATCACTTTCTTAGCCTGGTTCAGTTTGAGTTATTACTTTTGTAGCCTGATTTAGTTAGAGTTATTACTTTCTTAGCCTGCTCCAGTTTGAGTTATTCTTTCCTTAGTGTGATTCAGTTAGAGTTATTACTTTCTTAGCCTGGTTCAGTTAGACTTATTACTTTCTTAGCCTGGTTAAGTCAGAGTTATTCCTTTTGTATCCTGATTCATTTAGAGTCATTACATTCTTAGCCTGGTTCAGTTAGAGATATTACTTTTGCAGCCTGATTCAGTTAGAGTTATTACTTTCTTAGCCTGGTTCAGTTAGAGTTATTCCTTCCTTAGCCTAATTCAGTTAGAGTTATTACTTTCTTAGCCTGGTTCAGTTAGAGTTATTCTTTCCTTATCCTGGTTCAGTTAGAGATATTCCTTCCTTAGCGTGATTCAGTTACAGTTATTACTTTCTTACCCTGATTCTCTTAGAGTTATTCCTTCCTTTGTCTGATTCAGTTAGAGTTATTACTTTCTTAGCCTGATTCAATTAGAGTTATTCCTTCCTTAGCTTGATTCAGTTAGAGTTATTACTTTCTTATCCTGGTTCAGTTAGAGTCATTCCTTCCTTAGCCTGATTCAGTTAGGTTTATTATTTTCTTAGCCTCGATCAGTTAGAATCATTACTTTAATCAAGCTAAGGAAGGAATAACCGTACTATTAGTTTCTTAGCCTGGTTCAATTAGAGTTAATCCTTCCTTAGCCTGTCTCAGTTAGAGTTATTACTTTAATGAAGCAAATGAAGGAATAACCGTACTATTACTTTCTTAGTCTGGTTCAGTTAGAGTTATTCCTTCCTTAGCCTGATTCCGTTAGAGTTATTACTTTCTTAGCCTGGTTCAGTTAGAGTTATTCCTTCCTTAGCCTAATTCAGTTAGAGTTATTCTTTTCTTAGCATGGTTCAGTTAGAGTTATTCCTTCTTTAGCGTAATTCAGTTAGAGTTATTACTTCCTTAGCCTGATTCAGTTAGAGTTCTTCCTTCCTTAGTCTGATTCAGTTAGAGTTATTACTTTCTTAGCCTGGTTCAATTAGAGTTATTCCTTCCTTAGCATAATTCAGTTAGAGTTATTACTTTCTTAGCCTGATACAATTAGAGATATTACTTTCTTAGCCTGATTCAATTAGAGATATTCCTTCCTTAGTCTGATTCAGTTAGAGTTATTACTTTCTTAGCCTGATCCAGTTAGAGTTATTCCTTCCTTAGACTGATTCGGTTAGAGTTATTACTTTCTTAGCCTGGTTCAGTTAGAGTTATTCCTTTTGTAGCCTGATTCACTTAGAGTTATTACTTTCTTAGCCTGGTTCAGTTAGAGTTATTCCTTACTTAGCCTAATTCAATTAGAGTTATTACTTTCTTAGCCTGATTCAGTTAGAGTTATTCCTTCCTTAGTCTGATTCAGTTAGAGATATTACTTTCTTAGCCTGGTTCAGTTAGAGTTATTCTTTCCTTATCCTGGTTCAGTTAGAGTTATTCCTTCCTTAGCGTTATTCAGTTACAGTTATTACTTTCTTACCCTGATTCTGTTAGAGATATTCCTTCCTTTGCCTGATTCAGTTAGAGTTATTACTTTCTTAGCCTGATTCAATTAGAGTTATTCCTTCCTTAGCTTGATTCAGTTAGATTAGATTCCTTAGCGTTATTCAGTTACAGTTATTACTTTCTTACCCTGATTCTGTTAGAGTTATTCCTTCCTTTGCCTGATTCAGTTAGAGTTATTACTTTCTTAGCCTGATTCAATTAGAGTTATTCCTTCCTTAGCTTGATTCAGTTAGATTTATTACTTTCTTATTTTGGTTCAGTTAGAGTCATTCCTTCCTTAGCCTGATTCAGTTAGGTTTATTATTTTCTTAGCCTGGTTCAGTTAGAATTATTCCTTCCTTAGCCTGATTCAGTTAGAGTTATTACTTTCTTAGCTTGGTTAAGTTGGAGTTTTCCTTCCTTAGCCTGATTCAGTTAGAGATATTACTTTCTTAGACTGGTTCAGTTAGACTTATTACTTTCTTAGCCTGGTTGAGTCAGAGATATTCCTTTTGTAGCCTGATTCAGTCAGAGTTATTACTTTCTTAGCCTCGTTCAGTTAGATTCATTACTTTAATCAAGCTAAGGAAGGAATAACCGTGCTATTAGTTTCTTAGCCTGGTTCAATTAGAGTTATTCCTTCCTTAGCCTGTCTCAGTTAGAGTTATTACTTTAATGAAGCAAAGGAAGGAATAACCGTAATATTACTTTCTTAGTCTGGTTCAGTTAGAGTTATTCCTTCCTTAGCCTGATTCAGTTAGAGTTATTACTTTCTTAGCCTGGTCGAGTTAGAGTTATTACTTCCTTAGCCTGATTTAGATAGAGTTATTACTTTCTTAGCTTCGTTCAGTTAGAGATATTACTTTAATCAAGCTACGGAAGGAATAACCATAGTATTAGTTTCTTAGCCTGGTTCAATTACAGTTATTCCTTCCTTAGCCTGCCTCAGTTAGAGTTATTACTTTAATGAAGCAAAGGAAGGAATAACCGTAATATTACTTTCTTAGTCTGTTTCAGTTAGAGTTATTCCCTCCTTAGCCTGATTCAACTAGAGTTATTACTTTCTTAGCCTTTTCCAGTTAGAGTTATTCCTTCCTTAGCCTGATTCAGTTAGAGTTATTACTTTCTTAGCCTGGTTCAGTTAGAGTTATTCCTTCCTTAGCCTAATTCAGTTAGAGTTATTCTTTTCTTAGCCTGGTTCAGTTAGAGTTATTCCTTCCTTAGCCTGATTCAGTTAGAATTATTACTTTCTTAGCCTGGTTCAGTTAAAGTTATTACTTTTGTAGCCTGATTCAGTTAGAGTTATTACTTTCTTAGCCTGGTTCAGTTAGAGTTTTTCCTTCCTTAGCCTGATCCAGTTAGAGTTACTACTTTCTTAGCCTGGTTCAGTTAGACTTATTACTTTCTTAGCCTGGTTCAGTCAGAGTTATTCCTTTTGTAGCCTGATTCATTTAGAGTCATTACCTTCTTAGCCTATTTCAGTTAGAGTTATTACATTTGTAACCTGATTTAGTTAGAGTTATTATTTTCTTAGCCTGGTTCAGTTAGAGTTATTACATTTGTAACCTGATTTAGTTAGAGTTATTATTTTCTTAGCCTGGTTTAGTTAGAGTTATACCTTCCTTTTCCTGAATCAGTTAGAGTTATTACTTTCTTAGCCTGATTCATTAGAGTTATTCCTTCCTTAGCTTGATTCAGTTGGAGTTATTCCTTCCTTAGCCTGATTCAGTTAGAGTTACTACTTTCTTAGCCTGGTTCAGTTAGAGTTATTTCTTCCTTAGCCTGATTCAGTTAGAGATATTACTTTCTAAGCCTGGTTCAGTTAGAGTAATTACTTTCTTAGCCTGGTTCAGTCAGAGTTATTCCTTTTGTAGCCTGATTCAATTAGATTTATTACTTTCTTAGCCTCGTTCAGTTAGAGTTATTACTTTAATCAAGCTAAGGAAGGAATAACCGTACTATTAGTTTCTTAGCATGGTTCAATAAGAGTTATTCTTTCCTTAGCCTGACTCAGTTATAGTTATTTCTTTAATGAAGCAAAGGAAGGAATAACCGTACTATTAGTTTCTTAGTCTGGTTCAGTTAGAGTTATTCCTTCCTTAGCCTGATTCCGTTAGAGTTATTACTTTCTTAGCCTGGTTCAGTTAGAGTTATAACTTCCTTAGCCTAATTCAGTTAGAGTTATAACTTCCTTAGCCTAATTCAGTTAGAGTTATTACTTTCTTAACATGGTTCACTTAGAGTTATTCCTTCCTTAGCCTCATTAAGTTAGAGTTATTACTTTCTTAGCCTGGTCCAGTTTGAGTTATTCCTTCCTTAGCCTCATTAAGTTAGAGTTATTACTTTCTTAGCCTGGTCCAGTTTGAGTTATTCCTTCCTTAGTCTGATTCAGTTAGAGTTATTACTTTCTTAGCCTGTTTGAGTTAGACTTATTACTTTCTTAGCCTGGTTAAGTCAGAGTTATTCCTTTTGTAGCCTGATTCATTTAGAGTTATTAACTTCTTACCCTGGTTCAGTTAGAGATATTACTTTTGTAGCTTGATTCAGTTAGAGTTATTACTTTCTTAGCCTGGTTCAGTTAGAGTTATTCCTTCCTTAGCCTGATTCAGTTAGAGTTGTTATTTTATTAGCCTGGTTCAGTTAGGGTTATTACTTTCTTAGGCTGGTTCATTTAGAGTTATTCCTTACTTAGCCTAATTCAGTTAGAGTTATTACTTTCTTAGCCTGATTCAGTTAGAGTTATTCCTTCCTTAGTCTGATTCAGTTAGAGTTATTACTTTCTTAGCCTGGTTCAGTTAGAGTTATTCTTTCCTTATCCTGGTTCAGTTAGAGTTATTACTTCCTTAGCGTTATTCAGTTACAGTTATTACTTTCTTACCCTGATTCTGTTAGAGTTATTCCTTCCTTTGCCTGATTCAGTTAGAGTTATTACTTTCTTAGCCTGATTCAATTAGAGTTATTCCTTCCTTAGCTTGATTCAGTTAGATTTATTACTTTCTTATTTTGGTTCAGTTAGAGTCATTCCTTCCTTAGCCTGATTCAGTTACGTTTATTATTTTCTTAGCCTGGTTCAGTTAGAATTATTCCTTCCTTAGCCTGATTCAGTTAGAGTTATTACTTTCTTAGCTTGGTTAAGTTGGAGTTTTCCTTCCTTAGCCTGATTCAGTTAGAGATATTACTTTCTTAGCCTGGTTCAGTTAGACTTATTACTTTCTTAGCCTGGTTGAGTCAGAGATATTCCTTTTGTAGCCTGATTCAGTCAGAGTTATTACTTTCTTAGCCTCGTTCAGTTAGATTCATTACTTTAATCAAGCTAAGGAAGGGATAACCGTGCTATTAGTTTCTTAGCCTGGTTCAATTAGAGTTATTCCTTCCTTAGCCTGTCTCAGTTAGAGTTATTACTTTAATGAAGCAAAGGAAGGAATAATCGTAATATTACTTTCTTAGTCTGGTTCAGTTAGAGTTATTCCTTCCTTAGCCTGATTCAGTTAGAGTTATTACTTTCTTAGCCTGGTCGAGTTAGTGTTATTCCTTCCTTAGCCTGATTCAGATAGAGTTATTACTTTCTTAGCCTCGTTCAGTTAGAGATATTACTTTAATCAAGCTACGGAAGGAATAACCATACTATTAGTTTCTTAGCCTGGTTCAATTACAGTTATTCCTTCCTTAGCCTGCCTCAGTTAGAGTTATTACTTTAATGAAGCAAAGGAAGGAATAACCGTAATATTACTTTCTTAGTCTGTTTCAGTTAGAGTTATTCCCTCCTTAGCCTGATTCAACTAGAGTTATTACTTTCTTAGCCTGGTCCAGTTAGAGTTATTCCTTCCTTAGCCTGATTCAGTTAGAGTTATTACTTTCTTAGCCTGGTTCAGTTAGAGTTATTCCTTCCTTAGCCTAATTCAGTTAGAGTTATTCTTTTCTTAGCTTGGTTCAGTTAGAGTTATTCCTTCCTTAGCCTGATTCAGTTAGAATTATTACTTTCTTAGCCTGGTTCAGTTAGAGTTATTACTTTTGTAGCCTGATTCAGTTAGAGTTATTACTTTCTTAGCCTGGTTCAGTTAGAGTTTTTCCTTCCTTAGCCTGATCCAGTTAGAGTTACTACTTTCTTAGCCTGGTTCAGCTAGACTTATTACTTTCTTAGCCTGGTTCAGTCAGAGTTATTCCTTTTGTAGCCTGATTCATTTAGAGTCATTACCTTCTTAGCCTGTTTCAGTTAGAGTTATTACATTTGTAACCTGATTTAGTTAGAGTTATTATTTTCTTAGCCTGGTTCAGTTAGAGTTATTCCTTCATTAGCCTAATTCCGTTAGAGTTATTATTTCCTTATCCTGGTTCAGTTAGAGTTATACCTTCCTTGGCCTGAATCAGTTAGAGTTATTACTTTCTTAGCCTGATTCATTAGAGTTATTCCTTCCTTAGCTTGATTCAGTTGGAGTTATTCCTTCCTTAGCCTGATTCAGTTAGAGTTACTACTTTCTTAGCCTGGTTCAGTTAGAGTTATTTCTTCCTTAGCCTGATTCAGTTAGAGATATTACTTTCTAAGCCTGGTTCAGTTAGACTAATTACTTTCTTAGCCTGGTTCAGTCAGAGTTATTCCTTTTGTAGCCTGATTCAATTAGATTTATTACTTTCTTAGCCTCGTTCAGTTAGAGTTATTACTTTAATCAAGCTAAGGAAGGAATAACCGTACTATTAGTTTCTTAGCATGGTTCAATAAGAGTTATTCTTTCCTTAGCCTGACTCAGTTATAGTTATTTCTTTAATGAAGCAAAGGAAGGAATAACCGTACTATTACTTTCTTAGTCTGGTTCAGTTAGAGTTATTCCTTCCTTAGCCTGATTCCGTTAGAGTTATTACTTTCTTAGCCTGGTTCAGTTAGAGTTATAACTTCCTTAGCCTAATTCAGTTAGAGTTATAACTTCCTTAGCCTAATTCAGTTAGAGTTATTACTTTCTTAACATGGTTCACTTAGAGTTATTCCTTCCTTAGCCTCATTAAGTTACAGTTATTACTTTCTTAGCCTGGTCCAGTTTGAGTTATTCCTTCCTTAGCCTCATTAAGTTAGAGTTATTACTTTCTTAGCTTGGTCCAGTTTGAGTTATTCCTTCCTTAGTCTGATTCAGTTAGAGTTATTACTTTCTTAGCCTGTTTCAGTTAGACTTATTACTTTCTTAGCCTGGTTAAGTCAGAGTTATTCCTTTTGTAGCCTGATTCATTTAGAGTCATTAACTTCTTACCCTGGTTCAGTTAGAGATATTACTTTTGTAGCTTGATTCAGTTAGAGTTATTACTTTCTTAGCCTGGTTCAGTTAGAGTTATTCCTTCCTTAGCCTGATTCAGTTAGAGTTGTTATTTTATTAGCCTGGTTCAGTTAGGGTTATTACTTTCTTAGGCTGGTTCATTTAGAGTTATTCCTTACTTAGCCTAATTCAGTTAGAGTTATTACTTTCTTAGCCTGATTCAGTTAGAGTTATTCCTTCCTTAGTCTGATTCAGTTAGAGTTATTACTTTCTTAGCCTGGTTCAGTTAGAGTTATTCTTTCCTTATCCTGGTTCAGTTAGAGTTATTCCTTCCTTAGCGTTATTCAGTTACAGTTATTACTTTCTTACCCTGATTCTGTTAGAGTTATTCCTTCCTTTGCCTGATTCAGTTAGAGTTATTACTTTCTTAGCCTGATTCAATTAGAGTTATTCCTTCCTTAGCTTGATTCAGTTAGATTTATTACTTTCTTATTTTGGTTCAGTTAGAGTCATTCCTTCCTTAGCCTGATTCAGTTACGTTTATTATTTTCTTAGCCTGGTTCAGTTAGAATTATTCCTTCCTTAGCCTGATTCAGTTAGAGTTATTACTTTCTTAGCTTGGTTAAGTTGGAGTTTTCCTTCCTTAGCCTGATTCAGTTAGAGATATTACTTTCTTAGCCTGGTTCAGTTAGACTTATTACTTTCTTAGCCTGGTTGAGTCAGAGATATTCCTTTTGTAGCCTGATTCAGTCAGAGTTATTACTTTCTTAGCCTCGTTCAGTTAGATTCATTACTTTAATCAAGCTAAGGAAGGAATAACCGTGCTATTAGTTTCTTAGCCTGGTTCAATTAGAGTTATTCCTTCCTTAGCCTGTCTCAGTTAGAGTTATTATTTTAATGAAGCAAAGGAAGGAATAACCGTAATATTACTTTCTTAGTCTGGTTCAGTTAGAGTTATTCCTTCCTTAGCCTGATTCAGTTAGAGTTATTTCTTTCTTAGCCTGGTCGAGTTAGAGTTATTACTTCCTTAGCCTGATTCATTTAGAGTTATTACTTTCTTAGCCTCGTTCAGTTAGAGATATTACTTTAATCAAGCTACGGAAGGAATAACCATACTATTAGTTTCTTAGCCTGGTTCAATTACAGTTATTCCTTCCTTAGTTAGAGTTAGTTAGAGTTATTACTTTAATGAAGCAAAGGAAGGAATAACCGTAATATTACTTTCTTAGTCTGTTTCAGTTAGAGTTGTTCCCTCCTTACCCTGATTCAACTAGAGTTATTACTTTCTTAGCCTGGTCCAGTTAGAGTTATTCCTTCCTTAGCCTGATTCAGTTAGAGTTATTACTTTCTTAGCCTGGTTCAGTTAGAGTTATTACTTCCTTAGCCTAATTCAGTTAGAGTTATTAGTTTCTTAGCATGGTTCACTTACAGTAATTCCTTCCTTAGCCTGATTCAGTTAGAGTTATTCTTTTCTTAGCCTGGTTCAGTTAGAGTTATTCCTTCCTTAGCCTGATTCAGTTAGAATTATTACTTTCTTAGCCTGGTTCAGTTAGAGTTATTACTTTTGTAGCCTGATTCAGTTAGAGTTATTACTTTCTTAGCCTGGTTCAGTTAGAGTTTTTCCTTCCTTAGCCTGATCCAGTTAGAGTTACTACTTTCTTAGCCTGGTTCAGTTAGACTTGTTACTTTCTTAGCCTGGTTCAGTCAGAGTTATTCCTTTTGTAGCCTGATTCATTTAGAGTCATTACCTTCTTAGCCTGATTCAATTAGAGTTATTAATTTCTTCGCCTGGTTCAGTTAGAGTTATTCCTTACTTAGCCTAATTCAGTTAGAGTTATTCCTTCCTTAGCGTGATTCAGATAGAGTTATTACTTTCTTAGCCTGATTCAGTTAGAATTATTCCTTCCTTAGCTTGATTCAGTTAGAGTTATTACTTTCTTATCCTGGTTCAGTTAGAGTTATTCCTTCCTTAGCCTGATTCAGTTAGAGTTATTCCTTCCTTAGCCTGATTCAGTTAGAGTTACTACTCTCTTAGCCTGGTTCAGTTAGAGTTATTCCTTCTTTAGCGTAATTCAATTAGAGATATTCCTTCCTTAGCCTGATTCAGTTAGAGTTATTACTTTCTTAGCCTGATTCAGTTAGAGTTATTCCTTCCTTAGCCTAATTCAATTAGAGATATTACTTTCTTAGTATGGTTAATTTGGAGTTATTCCTTCCTTAGACTGATTCGGTTAGAGTTATTACTTTCTTAGCCTGGTTCAGTTAGTGTTATTCTTTTTGTAGCCTGATTCACTTAGAGTTATTACTTTCTTAGCTTGGTTCAGTTAGAGTTATTCCTTCCTTAGCCTGATTCAGTTAGAGTTATTACTTTCTTAGCCTGGTTCAGTCAGAGTTATTCCTTTTGTAGCCTGATTCAATTAGATTTATTACTTTCTTAGCCTCGTTCAGTTAGAGTTATTACTTTAATCAAGCTAAGGAAGGAATAACCGTACTATTAGTTTCTTAGCATGGTTCAATAGAGTTATTCCTTCCTTAGCCTGACTCAGTTAGAGTTATTACTTTAATGAAGCAAAGGAAGGAATAACCGTACTATTACTTTCTTAGTCTGGTTCAGTTAGAGTTATTCCTTCCTTAGCCTGATTCCGTTAGAGTTATTACTTTCTTAGCCTGGTTCAGTTAGAGTTATTACTTTCTTAGCCTGGTCCAGTTTGAGTTATTCCTTCCTTAGCCTAATTCAGTTAGAGTTATTCCTTCCTTAGCGTGATTCAGTTAGAGTTATTACTTTCTTAGCCTGGTTCAGTTAGAATTATTCCTTCCTTAGCCTGATTCAGTTAGATTTATTATTTTCTTAGCCTGGTTTCATTTAGATTTATTCCTTCCTTACCCTGATTCAGTTACAGTTATTACTTTCTTAACCTGGTTCAGTTAGAGATATTCCTTTTGTAGCCTGATTCATTTAGAGTCATTACCTTCTTAGCCTGATTCAATTAGAGTTATTAATTTCTTCGCCTGGTTCAGTTAGAGTTATTCCTTACTTAGCCTAATTCAGTTAGAGTTATTCCTTCATTAGCCTAATTCAGTTAGAGTTATTATTTCCTTATCCTGGTTCAGTTAGAGTTATACCTTCCTTGGCCTGATTCAGTTAGAGTTATTTCTTTCTTAGCCTGGTTCAGTTAGAGTTATTCCTTCCTTAGCCTGATTCAGTTAGAGTTGTTACTTTCTTAGCCTGGTTCAGTTAGAGTTATTACTTTCTTAGCCTGGTTCAGTTAGAGTTTTTCCTTCCTTAGCCTGATCCAGTTAGAGTTATTACTTTCTTAGCCTGGTTCAGTTAGACTTATTATTTTCTTTGCCTGGTTCATTCAGAGTTATTCCTTTTGTAGCCTGATTCAGTTAGAGTTATTCCCTCCTTAGCCTGATTCAATTAGAGTTATTAATTTCTTCGCCTGGTTCAGTTAGAGTTATTCCTTACTTAGCCTAATTCAGTTAGAGTTATTCCTTCCTTAGCGTGATTCAGATAGAGTTATTACTTTCTTAGCCTGATTCAGTTAGAGTTATTCCTTCCTTAGCTTGATTCAGTTAGAGTTATTACTTTCTTATCCTGGTTCAGTTAGAGTTATTCCTTCCTTAGCCTGATTCAGTTAGAGTTATTCCTTCCTTAGCCTGATTCAGTTAGAGTTATTCCTTCCTTAGCCTGATTCAGTTAGAGTTATTATTTTCTTAGCCTGGTTCAGTTAGATTTATTGCTTCCTTAGCCTGATTCAGTTACAGTTATTACTTTCTTAGCCTGGTTCATTTAGGGTTATTCCTTCCTTAGCATAATTCAATTAGAGTTATTACTTTCTTGGCCTGATTCAGTTAGAGTTATTACTTTTGTAGCCTGATTCAGTTAGAGTTATTGCTTTTTTACCCTGATTCAGTTAGAGTTATTCCTTCCATAGCTTGATTCAATTAGAGTTATTACTTTCTTAGTCAGGTTCAGTTAGAGTTATTCCTTCCTTAGCCTGATTCAGTTAGAGTTATTACTTTCTTAGCCTGGTTCAGTTAGAGTTATTACTTCCTTAGCCTAATTCAGTTAGAGTTATTACTTTCTTAGCATGGTTCACTTAGAGTTATTCCTTCCTTAGCCTGATTCAGTTAGAGTTATTCTTTTCTTAGCCTGGTTCAGTTAGAGTTATTCCTTCCTTAGTCTGATTCAGTTAGAGTTATTACTTTCTTAGCCTGGTTCAGTTAGACTTATTACTTTCTTAGCCTGGTTTATTTAGAGTTATTCCTTCCTTAGCCTAATTCAGTTAGAGTTATTACGTTCTTAGCCTGGATCAGTTAGAGTTATTCCTTCCTTCGCCTGATTCAGTTAGAGTTATTGCTTTAATGAAGCAAAGGAAGGAATAACCGTACTATTACTTTCTTAGTCTGGTTCAGTTAGAGTTATTCCTTCCTTAGCCTGATTCCGTTAGAGTTATTACTTTCTTAGCATGGTTCACTTAGAGTTATTCCTTCCTTAGCCTGATTCAGTTAGTGTTATTACTTTCTTAGCCTGGTTCAGTTAGAGTTATTCCTTCCTTAGCCTGATTCAGTTAGAATTGTCACTTTCTTAGCCTGGTTCAGTTAGAGTTACTATTTTCTTAGCCTGGTTCAGTTAGAGTTATTCCTTCTTTAGCGTAATTCAGTTAGAGTTATTGCTTCCTTAGCCTGATTCAGTTAGAGTTCTTTCTTCCTTAGTCTGATTCAGTTAGAGTTATTACTTTCTTAGCCTGGTTCAATTAGAGTTATTCCTTCCTTAGCATAATTCAGTTAGAGTTATTACTTTTTTAGCCTGATACAATTAGAGTTCTTACTTTCTTAGCCTGATTCAATTAAAGATATTCCTTCCTTAGCCTGATTCAGTTAGAGTTATTATTTCTTAGCCTGATTCAGTTAGAGTTATTCCTTCCTTAGCCTAATTCAATTAGAGTTATTACTTTCTTAGCTTGGTTAATTTGGAGTTATTCCTTCCTTAGACTGATTCGGTTAGAGTTATTTCTTTCTTAGCCTGTTATTCCTTTTGTATCCTGATTCACTTAGAGTTATTACTTTCTTAGCCTGGTTCAGTTAGAATTATTCCTTCCTTAGCCTAATTCAATTAGAGTTATTACTTTCTTAGCTTGGTTTATTTGGAGTTATTACTTTCTAAGCCTGATTCAGTTAGAGTTATTTCTTTCTTAGATTGATTCATTAGAGTTATTCCTTCCTTAGCTTGATTCAGTTGGAGTTATTCGTTCCTTAGCCTGATTCAGTTAGAGATATTACTTTCTAAGCCTGGTTCAGTTAGACTAATTACTTTCTTAGCCTGGTTCAGTCAGAGTTATTTCTTTTGTAGCCTTATTCAATTAGAGGTATTACTTTCTTAGCCTCGTTCAGTTAGAGTTATTACTTTAATCAAGCTAAGGAAGGAATAACCGTACTATTAGTTTCTTAGCATGGTTCAATAAGAGTTATTCCTTCCTTAGCCTGACACAGTTACATTTATTACTTTAATGAAGCAAAGGAAGGAATAACCGTACTATTACTTTCTTAGTCTGGTTCAGTTAGAGTTATTCCTTCCTTAGCTTGATTCAGTTAAAGTTATCACTTTCTTAGCCTGGTTCAGTTTGAGTTATTACTTTTGTAGCCTGATTTAGTTAGAGTTATTACTTTCTTAGCCTGCTCCAGTTTGAGTTATTCCTTCCTTAGTCTGATTCAGTTAGAGTTATTACTTTCTTAGCCTGGTTCAGTTAGACTTATTATTTTCTTAGCCTGGTTAAGTCAGAGTTATTCCTTTTGTATACTGATTCATTTAGAGTCATTACCTTCTTAGCCTGGTTCAGTTAGAGATATTACTTTTGCAGCCTGATTCAGTTAGAGTTATTACTTTCTTAGCCTGGTTCAGTTAGAGTTATTCCTTCCTTAGCCTAATTCAGTTAGAGTTATTACTTTCTTAGCCTGGTTCAGTTAGAGTTATTCTTTGCTTATCCTGGTTCAGTTAGAGATATTCCTTCCTTAGCGTGATTCAGTTACAGTTATTACTTTCTTACCCTGATTCTCTTAGAGTTATTCCTTCCTTTGCCTGATTCAGTTAGAGTTATTACTTTCTTAGCCTGATTCAATTAGAGTTATTCCTTCCTTAGCTTGATTCAGTTAGAGTTATTACTTTCTTATCCTGGTTCAGTTAGAGTCATTCCTTCCTTAGCCTGATTCAGTTAGGTTTATTATTTTCTTAGCCTCGATCAGTTAGATTCATTACTTTAATCAAGCTAAGGAAGGAATAACCGTACTATTAGTTTCTTAGCCTGGTTCAATTAGAGTTAATCCTTCCTTAGCCTGTCTCAGTTAGAGTTATTACTTTAATGAAGCAAATGAAGGAATAACCGTACTATTACTTTCTTAGTCTGGTTCAGTTAGAGTTATTCCTTCCTTAGCCTGATTCCGTTAGAGTTATTACTTTCTTAGCCTGGTTCAGTTAGAGTTATTCCTTCCTTAGCCTAATTCAGTTAGAGTTATTCTTTTCTTAGCATGGTTCTGTTAGAGTTATTCCTTCTTTAGCGTAATTCAGTTAGAGTTATTACTTCCTTAGCCTGATTCAGTTAGAGTTCTTCCTTCCTTAGTCTGATTCAGTTAGAGTTATTACTTTCTTAGCCTGGTTCAATTAGAGTTATTCCTTCCTTAGCATAATTCAGTTAGAGTTATTACTTTCTTAGCCTGATACAATTAGAGATATTACTTTCTTAGCCTGATTCAATTAGAGATATTCCTTCCTTAGCCTGATTCAGTTAGAGTTATTACTTTCTTAGCCTGATTCAGTTAGAGTTATTCCTTCCTTAGACTGATTCGGCTAGAGTTATTACTTTCTTAGCCTGGTTCAGTTAGAGTTATTCCTTTTGTAGCCTGATTCACTTAGAGTTATTACTTTCTTAGCCTGGTTCAGTTAGAGTTATTTCTTACTTAGCCTAATTCAGTTAGAGTTATTACTTTCTTAGCCTAATTCAGTTAGAGTTATTCCTTCCTTAGTCTGATTCAGTTAGAGTTATTACTTTCTTAGCCTGGTTCAGTTAGAGTTATTCTTTCCTTATCCTGGTTCAGTTAGAGTTATTCCTTCCTTAGCGTTATTCAGTTACAGTTATTACTTTCTTACCCTGATTCTGTTAGAGTTATTCCTTCCTTAGCTTGATTCAGTTAGATTTATTACTTTCTTATTTTGGTTCAGTTAGAGTCATTCCTTCCTTAGCCTGATTCAGTTAGGTTTATTATTTTCTTAGCCTGGTTCAGTTAGAATTATTCCTTCCTTAGCCTGATTCAGTTAGAGTTATTACTTTCTTAGCTTGGTTAAGTTGGAGTTTTCCTTCCTTAGCCTGATTCAGTTAGAGATATTACTTTCTTAGCCTGGTTCAGTTAGACTTATTATTTTCTTAGCCTGGTTGAGTCAGAGATATTCCTTTTGTAGCCTGATTCAGTCAGAGTTATTACTTTCTTAGCCTCGTTCAGTTAGATTCATTACTTTAATCAAGCTAAGGAAGGAATAACCGCGCTATTAGTTTCTTAGCCTGGTTCAATTAGAGTTATTCCTTCCTTAGCCTGATTCAGTTAGAGTTATTACTTTCTTAGCCTGGTCGAGTTAGAGTTATTACTTCCTTAGCCTGATTCAGTTAGAGTTATTACTTTCTTAGCCTCGTTCAGTTAGAGATATTACTTTAATCAAGCTACGGAAGGAATAACCATACTATTAGTTTCTTAGCCTGGTTCAATTACAGTTATTCCTTCCTTAGCCTGCCTCAGTTAGAGTTATTACTTTAATGAAGCAAAGGAAGGAATAACCGTAATATTACTTTCTTAGTCTGTTTCAGTTAGAGTTATTCCCTCCTTAGCCTGATTCAACTAGAGTTATTACTTTCTTAGCCTGGTCCAGTTAGAGTTATTCCTTCCTTAGCCTGATTCAGTTAGAGTTATTACTTTCTTAGCCTGGTTCAGTTAGAGTTATTACTTCCTTAGCCTAATTCAGTTAGAGTTGTTACTTTCTTAGCCTGGTTCAGTTAGAGTTATTACTTCCTTAGCCTAATTCAGTTAGAGTTATTAGTTTCTTAGCATGGTTCACTTAGAGTTATTCCTTCCTTAGCCTGATTCAGTTAGAGTTATTCTTTTCTTAGCCTGGTTCAGTTAGAGTTATTCCTTCCTTAGCCTGATTCAGTTAGAATTATTACTTTCTTAGCCTGGTTCAGTTAGAGTTATTACTTTTGTAGCCTGATTCAGTTAGAGTTATTACTTTCTTAGCCTGGTTCAGTTAGAGTTTTTCCTTCCTTAGCCTGATCCAGTTAGAGTTACTACTTTCTTAGCCTGGTTCAGTTAGACTTATTACTTTCTTAGCCTGGTTCAGTCAGAGTGATTCCTTTTGTAGCCTGATTCATTTAGAGTCATTACCTTCTTAGCCTGTTTCAGTTAGAGTTATTACATTTGTAACCTGATTTAGTTAGAGTTATTATTTTCTTAGCCTGGTTCAGTTAGAGTTATTCCTTCATTAGCCTAATTCCGTTAGAGTTATTATTTCCTTATCCTGGTTCAGTTAGAGTTATACCTTCCTTAGCCTGATTCATTAGAGTTATTCCTTCCTTAGCTTGATTCAGTTGGAGTTATTCCTTCCTTAGCCTGATTCAGTTAGAGTTACTACTTTCTTAGCCTGGGTTCAGTTAGAGTTATTTCTTCCTTAGCCTGATTCAGTTAGAGATATTACTTTCTAAGCCTGGTTCAGTTAGACTAATTACTTTCTTAGCCTGGTTCAGTCAGAGTTATTCCTTTTGTACCCTGATTCAATTAGATTTATTACTTTCTTAGCCTCGTTCAGTTAGAGTTATTACTTTAATCAAGCTAAGGAAGGAATAACCGTACTATTAGTTTCTTAGCATGGTTCAATAAGAGTTATTCCTTCCTTAGCCTGACTCAGTTATAGTTATTTCTTTAATGAAGCAAAGGAAGGAATAACCGTAATATTACTTTCTCAGTCTGGTTCAGTTAGAGTTATTCCTTCCTTAGCTTGATTCAGTTAGAGTTATTACTTTCTTAGCCTGGTCCAGTTTGAGTTATTCCTTCCTTAGCCTCATTAATTTAGAGTTCTTACTTTCTTAGCCTGGTCCAGTTTGAGTTATTCCTTCCTTAGTCTGATTCAGTTAGAGTTATTACTTTCTTAGCCTGTTTCAGTTAGACTTATTACTTTCTTAGCCTGGTTAAGTCAGAGTTATTCCTTTTGTAGCCTGATTCATTTAGAGTCATTACCTTCTTACCCTGGTTCAGTTAGAGATATTACTTTTGTAGCTTGATTCAGTTAGAGTTATTACTTTCTTAGCCTGGTTCAGTTAGAGTTGTTATTTTATTAGCCTGGTTCAGTTAGGGTTATTACTTTCTTAGGCTGGTTCATTTAGAGTTATTCCTTACTTAGCCTAATTCAGTTAGAGTTATTACTTTCTTAGCCTGATTCAGTTAGAGTTATTCCTTCCTTAGTCTGATTCAGTTAGAGTTATTACTTTCTTAGCCTGGTTCAGTTAGAGTTATTCTTTCCTTATCCTGGTTCAGTTAGAGTTATTCCTTCCTTAGCGTTATTCAGTTACAGTTATTACTTTCTTACCCTGATTCTGTTAGAGTTATTCCTTCCTTTGCCTGATTCAGTTAGAGTTATTACTTTCTTAGCCTGATTCAATTAGAGGTATTCCTTCCTTAGCTTGATTCAGTTAGATTTATTACTTTCTTATTTTGGTTCAGTTAGAGTCATTCCTTCCTTAGCCTGATTCAGTTAGGTTTATTATTTTCTTAGCCTGGTTCAGTTAGAATTATTCCTTCCTTAGCCTGATTCAGTTAGAGTTATTAGTTTCTTAGCTTGGTTAAGTTGGAGTTTTCCTTCCTTAGCCTGATTCAGTTAGAGATATTACTTTCTTAGCCTGGTTCAGTTAGACTTATTACTTTCTTAGCCTGGTTGAGTCAGAGATATTCCTTTTGTAGCCTGATTCAGTCAGAGTTATTACTTTCTTAGCCTCGTTCAGTTAGATTCATTACTTTAATCAAGCTAAGGAAGGAATAACCGTGCTATTATTTTCTTAGCCTGGTTCAATTAGAGTTATTCCTTCCTTAGCCTGTCTCAGTTAGAGTTATTACTTTAATGAAGCAAAGGAAGGAATAACCGTAATATTACTTTCTTAGTCTGGTTCAGTTAGAGTTATTCCTTCCTTAGCCTGATTCAGTTAGAGTTATTACTTTCTTAGCCTGGTTCAGTTAGAGTTATTACTTCCTTAGCCTGATTCAGTTAGAGTTATTACTTTCTTAGCCTCGTTCAGTTAGAGATATTACTTTAATCAAGCTACGGAAGGAATAACCATACTATTAGTTTCTTAGCCTGGTTCAATTACAGTTATTCCTTCCTTAGTTAGAGTTAGTTAGAGTTATTACTTTAATGAAGCAAAGGAAGGAATAACCGTAATATTACTTTCTTAGTCTGTTTCAGTTAGAGTTATTCCCTCCTTAGCCTGATTCAACTAGAGTTATTACTTTCTTAGCCTGGTCCAGTTAGAGTTATTCCTTCCTTAGCCTGATTCAGTTAGAGTTATTACTTTCTTAGCCTGGTTCAGTTAGAGTTATTACTTCCTTAGCCTAATTCAGTTAGAGTTATTAGTTTCTTAGCATGGTTCACTTACAGTTATTCCTTCCTTAGCCTGATTCAGTTAGAGTTATTCTTTTCTTAGCCTGGTTCAGTTACAGTTATTCCTTCCTTAGCCTGATTCAGTTAGAATTATTACTTTCTTAGCCTGGTTCAGTTAGAGTTATTACTTTTGTAGCCTGATTCAGTTAGAGTTATTACTTTCTTAGCCTGGTTCATTTAGAGTCATTACCTTCTTAGCCTGTTTCAGTTAGAGTTATTACATTTGTAACCTGATTTAGTTAGAGTTATTATTTTCTTAGCCTGGTTCAGTTAGAGTTATTCCTTCATTAGCCTAATTCAGTTAGAGTTATTATTTCCTTATCCTGGTTCAGTTAGAGTTATACCTTCCTTGGCCTGATTCAGTTAGAGTTATTACTTTCTTAGCCTGGTTCAGTTAGAGTTATTCCTTCCTTAGCCTGATTCAGTTAGAGTTATTCTTTTCTTAGCCTGGTTCAGTTAGAGTTATTCCTTCCTTAGCCTGATTCAGTTAGAATTATTACTATCTTAGCCTGGTTCAGTTAGAGTTATTACTTTTGTAGCCTGATTCAGTTAGAGTTATTACTTTCTTAGCCTGGTTCAGTTAGAGTTTTTCCTTCCTTAGCCTCATCCAGTTAGGGTTACTACTTTCTTAGCCTGGTTCAGTTAGACTTATTACTTTCTTAGCCTGGTTCAGTCAGAGTTATTCCTTTTGTAGCCTGATTCATTTAGAGTCATTACCTTCTTAGCCTGTTTCAGTTAGAGTTATTACATTTGTAACCTGATTTAGTTAGAGTTATTATTTTCTTAGCCTGGTTCAGTTAGAGTTATTCCTTCATTAGCCTAATTCCGTTAGAGTTATTATTTCCTTATCCTGGTTCAGTTAGAGTTATACCTTCCTTAGTCTGATTCAGTTAGAGTTATTACTTTCTTAGCCTGGTTCAATTAGAGTTATTCCTTCCTTAGCATAATTCAGTTAGAATTATTACTTTCTTAGCCTGGATCAGTTAGAGTTATTACTTTTGTAGCCTGATTCAGTTAGAGTTATTACTTTCTTAGCCTGGTTCAGTTAGAGTTTTTCCTTCCTTAGCCTGATCCAGTTAGAGTTACTACTTTCTTAGCCTGGTTCAGTTAGACTTATTACTTTCTTAGCCTGGTTCAGTCAGAGTTATTCCTTTTGTAGCCTGATTCATTTAGAGTCATTACCTTCTTAGCCTGTTTCAGTTAGAGTTATTACATTTGTAACCTGATTTAGTTAGAGTTATTATTTTCTTAGCCTGGTTCAGTTAGAGTTATTCCTTCATTAGCCTAATTCCGTTAGAGTTATTATTTCCTTATCCTGGTTCAGTTAGAGTTATACCTTCCTTGGCCTGATTCAGTTAGAGTTATTACTTTCTTAGCCTGGGTCAATTAGAGTTATTCCTTCCTCAGCATAATTCAGTTAGAGTTATTACTTTCTTAGCCTGATTCAGTTAGAGTTATTCCTTCCTTAGACTGATTCGGTTAGAGTTATTACTTTCTTAGCCTGGTTCAGTTAGAGTTATTCCTTCCTTAGCCTGATTCAGTTAGAGTTATTACTTTCTTAGCCTGATTCAGTTTGGATTATTCCTTCCTTAGTCTGATTCAGTTAGAGTTATTATTTTCTTAGCCTGGTTCAGTTAGAGTTAATACTTTTGTAGACTGATTCAGTTAGAGTTATTACTTTCTTAGCCTGTTTCAGTTAGAGTTTTTACATTTGTAACCTGATTTAGTTAGAGTTATTATTTTCTTAGCCTGGTTCAGTTAGAGTTATTCCTTCATTAGCCTAATTCAGTTAGAGTTATTATTTCCTTATCCTGGTTCAGTTAGAGTTATACCTTCCTTGGCCTGATTCAGTTAGAGTTATTACTTTCTTAGCCTGGTTCAGTTAGAGTTATTCCTTCCTTAGCCTGATTCAGTTAGAGTTGTTACTTTCTTAGCCTGGTTCAGTTAGAGTTACTACTTTCTTAGCCTGGTTCAGTTAGAGTTCTTCCTTCCTTAGTCTGATTCAGTTAGAGTTATTACTTTCTTAGCCTGGGTCAATTAGAGTTATTCCTTCCTCAGCATAATTCAGTTAGAGTTATTACTTTCTTAGTCTGATACAATTAGAGTTATTACTTTCTTATCCTCATTCAATTAGAGATATTCCTTCCTTAGCCTGATTCAGTTAGAGTTATTACTTTCTTAGCCTGATTCAGTTAGAGTTATTCCTTCCTTAGCCTAATTCAATTAGAGGTATTACTTTCTTAGTATGGTTAATTTGGAGTTATTCCTTCCTTAGACTGATTCGGTTAGAGTTATTACTTTCTTAGCCTGGTTCAGTTAGTGTTATTCCTTTTGTAGCCTGATTCACTTAGAGTTATTACTTTCTTAGCCTGGTTCAGTTAGAGTTATTCCTTCCTTAGCCTGATTCAGTTAGAGTTATTACTTTCTTAGCCTCGTTCAGTCAGAGTTATTCCTTTTGTAGCCCGATTCAATTAGATTTATTACTTTCTTAGCCTCGTTCAGTTAGAGTTATTACTTTAATCAAGCTAAGGAAGGAATAACCGTACTATTAGTTTCTTAGCATGGTTCAATAGAGTTATTCCTTCCTTAGCCTGACTCAGTTAGAGTTATTACTTTAATGAAGCAAAGGAAGGAATAACCGTACTATTACTTTCTTAGTCTGGTTCAGTTAGAGTTATTCCTTCCTTAGCCTGATTCCGTTAGAGTTATTACTTTCTTAGCCTGGTTCAGTTAGAGTTATTACTTTCTTAGCCTGGTCCAGTTTGAGTTATTCCTTCCTTAGCCTAATTCAGTTAGAGTTATTCCTTCCTTAGCGTGATTCAGTTAGAGTTATTACTTTCTTTGCCTGGTTCAGTTAGAATTATTAATTTTGTAGCCTGATTCAGTTAGAGTTATTACTTTCTTAGTTAGCCTGGTTCAATTAGAGTTTTTCCTTCTTTAACCTGATCCAGTTAGAGTTACTACTTTCTTAGCCTGGTTCAGTTAGACTTATTGCTTTCTTAGCCTGGTTCAGTCAGAGTTATTCCTCTTGTAGCCTGATTCAGTTAGAGTCATTACCATCTTACCCTGTTTCGGTTAGAGTTATTACTTTTGTAGCCTGATTTAGTTAGAGTTATTATTTTCTTAGCCTGGTTCAGTTAGAGTTATTCCTTCCTTAGCCTAATTCAGTTAGAGTTATTCCTTCCTTAGCGTGATTCAGTTAGGGTTATTACTTCTTAGCCTGATTCAGTCAGAGTTATTCCTTCCTTAGCTTGATTCAGTTAGAGTTATTATTTCCTTATCCTGGTTCAGTTAGAGTTATACCTTCCTTAGCCTGATTCAGTTAGAGTTATTACTTTCTTAGCCTGTTCAGTTAGAGTTATTACTTCCTTAGCGATTCAGTTAGAATTGTCACTTTCTTAGCCTGGTTCAGTTAGAGTTACTACTTTCTTAGCCTGGTTCAGTTAGAGTTATTCCTTCTTTAGCATAATTCAGTTAGAGTTATTACTTCCTTAGCCTGATTCAGTTAGAGTTCTTCCTTCCTTAGTCTGATTCAGTTAGAGTTATTACTTTCTTAGCCTGGTTCAATTAGAGTTATTCCTTCCTTAGCATAATTCAGTTAGAGTTATTACTTTTTTAGATTGATACAATTAGAGTTATTACTTCCTTAGCCTGATTCAATTAGAGATATTCCTTCCTTAGCCTGATTCAGTTAGAGTTATTACTTTCTTAGCCTGATTCAGTTAGAGTTATTACTTTCTTAGCCTGATTCAGTTAGAGTTATTCCTTCCTTAGCCTAATTCAATTAGATTTATTACTTTCTTAGCTTGGGTAATTTGGAGTTATTCCTTCCTTAGACTGATTCGGTTAGAGTTCTTCCTTCCTTAGTCTGATTCAGTTAGAGTTATTACTTTCTTAGCCTGGTTCAATTAGAGTTATTCATTCCTTAGCATAATTCAGTTAGAGTTATTACTTTTTTAGCCTGATACAATTAGAGTTATTACTTCCTTAGCCTGATTCAATTAGAGATATTCCTTCCTTAGCCTGATTCAGTTAGAGTTAGTCCTTCCTTAGCCTGATTCAGTTAGAGTTATTACTTTCTTAGCCTGATTCATTAGAGTTATTCCTTCCTTAGCTTGATTCATTTGGAGTTATTCCTTACTTAGCCTGATTCAGTTAGAGATATTACTTTCTAAGCCTGGTTCAGTTAGACTAATTACTTTCTTAGCCTGGTTCAGTCAGAGTTATTCCTTTTGTAGCCTTATTCAATTAGAGGTATTAATTTCTTAGCCTCGTTCAGTTAGAGTTATTACTTTAATCAAGCTAACGAAGGAATAACCGTACTATTAGTTTCTTAGCATGGTTCAATAAGAGTTATTCCTTCCTTAGCCTGATTCAGTTAGAGATATAACTTTCTAAGCCTGGTTCAGTTAGACTAATTACTTTCTTAGCCTGGTTCAGTCAGAGTTATTCCTTTTGTAGCCTTATTCAATTAGAGGTATTAATTTCTTAGCCTCGTTCAGTTAGAGTTATTACTTTAATCAAGCTAACGAAGGAATAACCGTACTATTAGTTTCTTAGCATGGTTCAATAAGAGTTATTCCTTCCTTAGCCTGACTCAGTTAGAGTTATTATTTTAATGAAGCAAACGAAGGAATAACCGTACTATTACTTTCTTAGTCTGGTTCAGTTAGAGTTATTCCTTCCTTAGCCTGATTCTGTTAGAGTTATTACATTCTTAGCCTGGTTCAGTTAGAGTTATTCCTTCCTTAGCCTAATTCAGTTAGAGTTATCACTTTCTTAGCATGGTTCACTTAGAATTATTCCTTCCTTAGCCTGATTCAGTTAGAATTATCACTTTCTTAGCCTGGTTCAGTTTGAGTTATTACTTTTGTAGCCTGATTTAGTTAGAGTTATTACTTTCTTAGCCTGGTCCAGTTTGGGTTATTCCTTCCTTAGTCTGATTTAGTTAGAATTATTATTTTCTTAGATTGGTTCAGTTAGAGTTATTCCTTCCTTAGCCTGATTCAGTTAGAGTTATTACTTTCTTAGCCTGGTTCAGTTAGAGTTATTCCTTCCTTAGCCTGATTCAATTAAAGTTATTACTTTCTTAGCTTGATTCAGTTAGAGTTACTACTTTCTTAGCCTGATTCAGTTAGAGGTATTCCTTCCTTAGCCTGGTTCAGTTAGACTTATTACTTTCTTAGCCTGATTCAATTTGAATTATTCCTTCCTTAGCCTGGTTCAGTTAGAGTTATTACTTTCTTAGCTTGGTTAATTTGGAGTTATTCCTTCCTTTGCCTGATTCAGTTAGAGTTATTACTTTCTTAGCCTGATCTAATTAGAGTTATTACTTTCTTAGCCTGGATCAGTTAGAGTTATTCCTTCCTTAGCCTGATTCAGTTAGAGATATTACTTTCTTAGCCTGGATCAGTCAGAGTTATTCCTTTTGTAGCCTGATTCAGTTAGAGTTATTACTTTCTTAGCCTCGTTTAATTAGAGTTATTACTTTAATCAAGCTAAGGAAGGAATAACCGTACTATTAGTTTCTTAGCCTGGTTCAATTAGAGTTATTCCTTCCTTAGCCTGACTCAGTTAGAGTTATTACTTTAATGAAGCAAAGGAAGCAAAAATATTACTTTCTGAGTCTGGTTCAGTTAGAGTTCTTCATTCCTTTGCCTGATTCAGTTAGAGTTATTACATTCTTAGCCTGGTTCAGTGAGAGTTATTACTTCCTTAGCCTAATTCACTTAGAGTTATTATTTTCTAACATGGTTTACTTAGAGTTATTCCTTCCTTAGCCTGGTTCAGTTAGAGTTATTACTTTCTTAGCCCGGTTCAGTTAGAGTTATTACTTTCTTAGCCTGGTTCAGTTAGAGTTATTCCTTCCTTAGCCTGATTCAGTTAGAGTTACTACTTTCTTAGCCTGGTTCAGTTAGACTTATTAATTTCTTAGCCTGGTTCAGTCAGAGTTATTCCTTTTGTAGCCTGATTTAGTTGTAGTCATTACCTTCTTAGCCTGGTTCAGTTAGAGTTATTACTTTCTTATCTTGGTTCAGTTAGAGTTATTCCTTCCTTAGCCTGATTCAGTAGAAGTTATTACTTTATTAGCCAAGTTCAGTTAGAGTTATTCCTTCCTTAGCCTGATTCAGTTAGAGTTATGACTTTCTTATCCTGATTCAGTTAGAGTTATTACTTTCTTAGCCTGGTTCAGTCAGAGTTATTCCTTTTGTAGCCTGATTCAGTTAGAGTTATTACTTTTGTAGCCTAATCAGTCAGAATTATTACGTCCTTAGCCTGGTTCAGTTAGAGTTATTCCTTCCTTAGCCTGATTCAGTTAGAGTTATTCCTTCCTTAGCCTGATTCAGTTAGAGTTATTACTTTCTTAGCCTGATTCAGTTAGAGTAATTCCTTCCTTAGCTTGATTCAGTTAGAGTTATTTCTTTCTTATCCTGTTTCAGTTAGAGTTATTCCTTCCTTAGCCTGATTCAGTAAGAGTTATTACTTTCTTAGCCTAGTTCAACTGGAGCTATTCCTTCCTTAGCGTGATTCAGTTAGTGTTATTACTTTCTTAGCCTGATTCAGTTAGAGTTATTCCTTCCTTAGCCTGATTCAGTTAGAATTATTACTTTCTTATCCTGATTCAGTTAGAGTTATTCCTTCCTTAGTCAGATTCAGTTAGAGTTATTACTTTCTTAGCCTGGTTCAGTTAGATTTATTCCTTCCTTAGCCTGATTCAGTTAGAGTTATTATTTTCTTAGATTGGTTCATTTAGAGTTATTCCTAACTTAGCCTGATTCAGTTAGAGTTATTACTTTCTTAGCCTTGTTCAGTTAGAGTTACTCCTTCCTTAGCCTGATTCAGTTAGAGTTATTACCTTCGTAGCTTGGTTAAGTTGGAGTTATTCCTTCCTTAGCCTGATTCAATTAAAGTTATTACTTTCTTAGCCTCATTCAGTTAGAGTTACTACTTTCTTATCCTGGTTCAGTTAGAGGTATTCCTTCCTTAGCGTGATTCAGTTAGTGTTATTACTTTCTTAGCCTGATTTAGTTAGAGTTATTCCTTCCTTATCCTGATTCAGTTAGAGTTATTACTTTCTTAGCTTGGTTAAGTTGGAATTATTCCTTGCTTTGCCTGATTCAGTTAGAGTTATTACTTTCTTAGCCTGATCCAGTTAGTGTTATTACTTTCTTAGCCTGGATCAGTTAGACTTATTACTTTCTTCGCCTGGTTCAGTCAGAGTTATTCCTTTTGTAGCCTGATTCAGTTAGAGTTATTACTTTCTTAGCCTCGTTTATTTAGAGTTATTACTTTAATCAAGCAAAGGAAGGAATAACCGTACTATTAGTTTCTTAGCCTGGTTCAATTAGAGTTATTCCTTCCTTAGCCTGACTCAGTTAGAGTTATTACTTTAATGAAGCAAAGGAAGCAAAAATATTAGTTTCTCAGTCTGGTTCAGTTAGAGTTCTTCATTCCTTAGCCTGATTCAGTTAGAGTTATTACATTCTTAGCCTGGTTCAGTGAGAGTTATTACTTCCTTAGCCTAATTCACTTAGAGTTATTACTTTCTAACATGGTTTACTTAGAGTTATTCCTCCCTTAGCATGATTCAGTTAGAGTTATTCCTTTTTTAGCCTGGTTTAGTTAGAGTTATTCCTTCCTTAGCCTCTTTCAGTTAGAGTTATTACTTTCTTAGACTGGTTCAGTTAGACTTACAACTTTCCTAGCCTGGTTCAGTCAGAGTTATTCCTTTTGTAGCCTGATTCAGTTAGAGTTATTACCTTCTTAGCCTGGTTCAGTCGGAGTTATTCTTTTTGTAGCCTTATCAGTTAGAGTTATTACCTTCTTAGCCTGGTTCAGTTAGAGTTATTCCTTCCTTGGCCTGATTCAGTTACAGTTGTTACTTTCTTAGCCTGGTTCAGTTAGAGTTATTATTTTCTTAGCCTGGTTCAGTTAGAGTTATTTCTTCTTTATCCTAATTCAGTTAGAGTTATTACTTTCTTAGCCTGATTCAGTTAGATTTCTTCCTTCCTTAGTCTGATTCATTTACAGTTATTACTTTCTTAGCCTACTTCAATTCGAGTTATTCCTTCCTTAGCGTGATTCAGTTAGAGTTATTACTTTCTTAGCTTGGTTAAGTTGGAGTTATTCCTTCCTTTGCCTGATTCAGTTACAGTTATTACTTTCTTAGTCTGATCCAGTTAGAGTTATTACTTTCTTAGCCTGGATCAGTTAGAGTGATTTCTTCCTTAGCCTGATTCAGTTAGAGATATTACTTTCTTAGCCTGGTTCAGTTAGACTTATTACTTTCTTAGCCAGGTTCAGTCAGAGTTATTCCTTTTGTTGCCTGATTCAGTTAGAGTTATTACTTTCTTAGCCTCGTTTAGTTAGAGTTATTACTTTAATCAAGCTAAGGAAGGAATAATCGTACTATTAGTTTCTTAGCCTGGTTCAATTAGAGTTATTCCTTCCTTAGCCTGACTCAGTTAGAGTTATTACTTTAAAGAAGCAAAGGAAGCAAAAATATTACTTTCTCAGTCTGGTTCAGTTAGAGTTCTTCATTCCTTAGCCTGATTCAGTTAGAGTTATTACTTTCTTAGCCTGGTTCAGTGAGAGTTATTACTTCCTTAGCATAATTCACTTAGAGTTATTACTTTCTAACATGGTTTACTTATAATTATTCCTTCCTTAGCCTGATTCAGTTAGAGTTATTCCTTTTTTTAGCCTGGTTCAGTTAGAGTTATTCCTTCCTTAGCCTGATTCAATTAGAGTTATTATTTTCTTAGCCTGGTTCAGTTAGAGTTATTATTTTCTTAGCCTGGTTCAGTTACAGTTATTCCTTCCTTAACCTGATTCAGTTATAGATATTACTTTCTTAGCCTGGTTCAGTTAGACATATTATTTTCTTAGCCTGATTCAGTTTGAATTATTCCTTCCTTAGCCTGGTTCAGTTACTGTTATTACTTTCTTAGCTTGGTTAATTTGGAGTTATTCCTTCCTTTGCCTGATTCAGTTAGAGTTATTACTTTCTTAGCCTGATCCAGTAAGAGATATTACTTTCTTAGCCTGGATCAGTTAGAGTTATTCCTTCCTTAGCCTGATTCAGTTAGAGATATTACTTTCTTAGCCTGGTTCAGTTAGACTTATTACTTTCTTAGCCTGGTTCAGTCAGAGTTATTCCTTTTGTAGCCTGATTCAGATAGAGTTATTATTTTCTTAGCCTCGTTTAATTAGAGTTATTACTTTAATCAAGCTAAGGAAGGAATAACCGTACTATTAGTTTCTTAGCCTGGTTCAATAAGAGTTATTCCTTCCTTAGCCTGACTCAGTTAGAGTTACTACTTTAATGAAGCAAAGGAAGCAAAAATATTACTTTCTCAGTCTGGTTCAGTTAGAGTTCTTCATTTCTTAGCCTGATTCAGTTAGAGTTATTACGTTCTTAGCCTGATTCAATTTGAGTTATTCCTTCCTTAGCTTGATTCAGTTAGAGTTATTACTTTCTTATCCTGGTTCAGTTAGAGTTATTCCTTCCTTAGCCTGATTCAGTTAGAGTTATTACTTTCTTAGCCTGATCCAGTTAGAATTATTACTTTCTTAGCCTGGTTCAGTTATAGTTATTCCTTCCTTATCCTGGTTCAGTTACAGTTATTCCTTCCTTAGCGTGATTCAGTTAGAGTTATTACTTTCTTAGCGTGGTTCAGTTAGAGTTATTCCTTTCTTAGTCTGATTCAGTTAGAGCTGTTGCTTTCTTAGCCTGGTTCAGTTAGAGTTATTCCTTCCTTAGCCTGATTCAGTTGGAGCTATTACTTTGTTAGCCTCGTTCAGTTAGAGTTATTCCTTCCTTATCCTGATTCAGTTAGAGTTATTACTTTCTTAGCCTTGTTCAGTCAGAGTTATTCCTTTTGTAGCCTGATTCAGTTAGAGTTATTACTTTCTTATCCTCGTTTAGTTAGAGTTATTACTTTAATCAAGCTAAGGAAGGAATAACCGTACTATTAGTTTCTTAGCCTGGTTCAATTAGAGTTATTCCTTCCTTAGCCTGACTCAGTTAGAGTTATTACTTTAATGAAGCAAAGGAAGCAAAAATATTACTTTCTCAGTCTGGTTCAGTTAGAGTTCTTCATTCCTTAGCCTGATTCAGTTAGAGTTATTACTTTCTTAGCCTGGTTCAGTGAGAGCTATTCCTTCCTTAGCCTAATTCACTTAGAGTTATTACTTTCTAACATGGTTTACTTAGAGTTATTCATTCCTTAGCCTGATTCAGTTAGAGTTATTCCTTTTTTTAGCCTTGTTCAGTTAGAGTTATTCCTTCCTTAGCCTGATCCAGTTAGAGTTATTACTTTCTTAGCCTGGTTCAGTTAGAGTTATTACTTTCTTAGCCTGGTTCAGTTACAGTTATTCCTTCCTTAGCCTGATTCAGTTAGAGTTACTACTTTGTTAGCCTGGTTCAGTTAGACTTATTACTTTCTTAGCCTGGTTCAGTCAGAGTTATTCCTTTAGTAGCCTGATTCAGATAGAGTCATTACCTTCTTAGCCTGGTTCAGTTAGAGTTATTACTTTTGTAGCGTGATTATTTTCTTACCATGGTTCAGTCAGAGTTATTCCTTTCTTAGCCTAATTCAGTTTGAGTTAAAACTTTCTTAGCCTGGTTCGGTTAGAGATATTCCTTCCTTAGCCTGATTCAGTTAGAGTGTTACTTTCTTAGCATGGTTCAGTTAGAGGTATTACTTTCTTAGCCTGATTCAGTTAGAGTTATTCCTTCCTTAGCTTGATTCAGTTAGAGTTATTACTTTCTTATCTTGGTTCAGTTAGAGTTATTCCTTCCTTAGCCTGATTCAGTAAGTGGTATTACTTTCTTAGCCTGGTTAAGTTGGAGTTTTCCTTCCTTAGCCTGATTCAGTTAGAGTTATTACTTTCTTAGCCTGATTCAGTTAGAGTTATTACTTTCTTAGCCTGGTTCAGTCAGAGTTATTCCATCCTTAGCCTGATCAGTTAGAGATATTACTTTCTTATCCTGGTTCAGTTAGACTTATTACTTTCTTAGCCTGGTTCAGTCGGAGTTATTCCTTTTGTAGCCTGATTCAGTTAGAGTTATTACATTTGTAGCCTAATCAGTTAGAGTTATTACCTTCTTAGCCTGGTTCAGTTAGAATTATTCCTTCCTTAGCCTGATTCAGTTAAAGTTGTTACTTTCTTAGCCTGGTTCAGTTAGACTTATTACTTTCTTAGCCTGGTTCAGTCAGAGATTATTCCTTTTGTAGCCTGATTCAGATAGAGTTATTACTTTCTTAGCCTCGTTTAATTAGAGTTATTACTTTAATGAAGCGAAGGAAGGAATAACCGTACTATTAGTTTCTTAGCCTGGTTCAATAAGAGTTATTCCTTCCTTAGCCTGACTCAGTTAGAGTTACTACTTTAATGAAGCAAAGGAAGCAAAAATATTACTTTCTCAGTCTGGTTCATTTAGAGTTCTTCATTCCTTAGCCTGATTCAGTTAGAGTTATTACGTTCTTAGCCTGATTCAATTAGAGTTATTCCTTCCTTAGCTTGATTCAGTTAGAGTTATTACTTTCTTATCCTGGTTCAGTTAGAGTTATTCCTTCCTTAGCCTGATTCAGTTGGTGTTATTATTTTCTTAGCCTGGTTCAGTTAGAATTATTCCTTCCTTAGCCTGATTCAGTTAGAGTTATTACTTTCTTAGCCTGGTTCAGATAGAGTTATTCCTTCCTTATCCTGATTCATTAGAGTTATTACTTTCTTAGCTTGATTAAGTTGGAGTTATTCCTTCCTTTGCCTGATTTAGTTAGAGTTATTACTTTCTTAGCCTGATCCAGTTAGAATAATTACTTTCTTAGCCTGGTTCAGTTATAGTTATTCCTTCCTTATCCTGGTTCAGTTATAGTTATTCCTTCCTTAGCGTGATTCAGTTAGAGTTATTACTTTCTTAGCGTGGTTCAGTTATAGTTATTCCTTTCTTAGTCTGATTCAGTTAGAGCTGTTGCTTTCTTAGCCTGGTTCAGTAAGAGTTATTCCTTCCTTAGCCTGATTCAGTTAGAGCTATTACTTTGTTAGCCTCGTTCAGTTAGAGTTATTCCTTCATTATCCTGATTCAGTTAGAGTTATTACTTTCTTAGCCTGGTTCAGTCAGAGTTATTCCTTTTGTAGCCTCATTCAGTTAGAGTTATTACTTTCTTAGCCTCGTTTAGTTAGAGTTATTACTTTAATCAATCTAAGGAAGGAATAACCGTACTATTAGTTTCTTAGCCTGGTTTAATTAGAGTTATTCCTTCCTTAGCCTGATTCATTTAGAGTTATTACTTTCTTAGCCTGATTCAGTTAGAGTTATTCTTTCCTTATCCTGGTTCAGTTAGAGTTACTCCTTCCTTAGCCTGATTCAGTTAGAGTTATTACCTTCGTAGCTTGGTTAAGTTGGAGTTATTCCTTCCTTAGCCTGATTCAATTAAAGTTATTACTTTCTTAGCCTCATTCAGTTAGAATTACTACTTTCTTATCCTGGTTCAGTTAGAGGTATTCCTTCCTTAGCGTGATTCACTTAGTGTTATTACTTTCTTAGCCTGATTTAGTTAGAGTTATTCCTTCCTTATCCTGATTCAGTTAGAGTTATTACTTTCTTAGCTTGGTTAAGTTGGAGTTATTCCTTGCTTTGCCTGATTCAGTTAGAGTTATTACTTTCTTAGCCTGATTCAGTTAGAGTTATTACTTTCTTAGCCTCATTCAGTTAGAGTTATTCCCTGCCTAGCCTGATTCGGTAGAGTTATTACTTTCTTAGCCTGGTTCAGTTATAGTTATTCTTTCCTTATCCTGGTTCAGTTAGAGTTATTCCTTCCTTAGCGTGATTCAGTTAGAGTTATTATTTTCTTAGCCTGATTCAGTTAGAGTTATTCCTTCCTTAGCCTGATTCATTTAGAGTTATTACTTTCTTAGCCTGATTCAGTTAGTGTTATTCCTTTCTTAGTCTGATTCAGTTAGGGTTATTACTTTCTTATCCTGATTCAGTTAGAGTTATTCCTTCCTTAGTCTGATTCAGTTAGATTTATTACTTTCTTAGCCTGGTTTATTTACAGTTATTCCTTCCTTAGCATAATTCAGTTAGATATATTACTTTCTTAGCCTGATTCAAGTAGAATTATTCCTTCCTTAGCCTGATTCAGTTAGAATTATTACTTTCTTAGACTGATTCAGTTAGAGTTATTCCTTCCTTAGTCTGATTCAGTTAGAGTTATTACTTTCTTAGCCTGGTTCAGTTAGATTTATTTCTTCCTTCGCCTGATTCATTTAGAGTTATTCCTTCCTTAGCCTGATTCTGTTAGAGTTACTACTTTGTTAGCCTGGTTCAGTTAGACTTATTACTTTCTTAGCCTGGTTCAGTTAGAGTTATTACTTTCTTAGCCTGATTCAGTTAGAGGTATTCCATCCTTAGCTTGATTTAGTTAGAGTTATTACTTTCTTAGCCTAGTTCAATTAGAGTTATTCCTTCCTTAGCCTGATTCAGGTTTGAGTTATTATTTTCTTAGCCTGGTTCAGTTACAATTATTCGTTCCTTAGCCTGATTCAGTTAGATTTATTACTTTCTTAGCCTGGTTCAGTTAGAGTTATTACTTTCTTAGTCTGGTTGAGTTAGAGTTATTCCTTTTGTAGCCTGATTCAGTTAGAGTTATTACATTCTTAGCCTGGTTCAGTTAGAGTTATTACTTTTGTAGCCTGATTCAGTTATTGTTTTTACTTTCTTAGCGTGGTTCAGTTAGAGTTATTACTTTCTTAGCCTGGTTCAGTTAGAGTTATTCTTCTTAGTTTGATTCAGTTAGAATTATTACTTTCTTAGCCTGATTCAGTTAGAGATATTCCTTCCTTAGCTTGATTCAGTTAGAGTTATTACTTTCTTATCCTGGTTCAGTTAGAGTTATTCCTTCCTTAGCTTGATTAAGTTAGAATTATTATTTTCTTAGCCTGGTGCAGTTAGAGTTATTCCTTCCTTAGCCTGATTCAGTTAGATTTATTACTTTCTTAGCCTGATTCAGTTAGGGTTATTCCTTCCTTAGCCTGATTCATTTAGAGTTATTACTTTCTTAGCCTGGTTAAGTTGGAGTTATTCCTTCCTTAGCCTGATTCAGTTAGAGTTATTACTTTCTTAGCCTGATTCAGTTAGAGTTATTAATTTCTTAGCCTGGTTCAGTCAGAGTTATTCCTTCCTTAGCCTGATTCAGTTAGAGATATTACTTTCCTAGCCTGGTTCAGTTAGACTTATTACTTTCTTAGCCTGGTTCAGTCAGAGTTAATCCTTTTGTAACCTGATTCAGTTAGAGTTATTACCTTCTTAGCCTGGTTCAGTTAGAGTTATTACTTTTGTAGCATGATTCAGTTAGAGTTATTACCTTCTTAGCCTGGTTCAGTTAGAGTTATTACTTTTGTAGCCTGATTCAGTTATTGTTTTTACTTTCTTAGCGTGGTTCAGTTGGAGTTATTACTTTCTTAGCCTGATTCAGTTAGAGTTATTCCTTCCTTAGTCTGATTCTGTTAGAGTTTTTACTTTCTTAGCCTGGTTCACTTAGAGTTATTCCTTCCTTAGTCTGATTCAGTTAGAGTTATTTCTTCCTTAGTCTGATTCAGTTAGATTTATTACTTTCTTAGCCTGATCCACTCAGAGTTATTCCTTCCTTTGTCTCATTCAGTTAGAGATATTACTTTCTTTGCCTGATTCAATTCGAGTTATTCCTTCCTTAGCTTGATTCAGTTAGAGTTATTACTTTCTTATCCTGGTTCAGTTAGAGTTATTCCTTCCTTAGCCTGATTCAGTTAGAGTTATTATTTTCTTAGCCTGGTTCATTTAGAATTATTCCTTAATTAGCCTGATTCAGTTAGACTTATTACTTTCTTACCCTCGTTCAGTTAGAGTTATTCCTTCCTTAGCCTTATTCAGTTAGTGTTATTACTTTCTTAGCTTGGTTAAGTTGGAATTATTCCTTCCTTAGCCTGATTCAGTTAGATTTATTACTTTCTTAGCCTGATTCAGTTAGAGATATTAGTTTCTTTGCCTGGTTCAGTTAGACTTATTACTTTCTTAGCCTCGTTCAGTTAGAGTTATTACTTTAATCAAGCTAAGGAAGGAATAACCGTACTATTAGTTTCTTAGCCTGATTCTAGAGTTATTCCTTCCTTAGCCTGACTCAGTTAGAGTTATTACTTTCTTAGCCTGGTTCAGTTAGAGTCATTACTTTTGTAGCCTGATTCCGTTAGAATTATTACTTTCTTAGCCTGGTTCAGTTAGAGTTTTTCCTTCCTTAGCCTGATCCAGTTAGAGTTATTTACTTTCTTAGCGTGGTTCAGTTAGACTTATTACTTTCTTAGCCTGGTTCAGTCAGAGTTATTTCTTTTGTAGCCTGATTCAGTTACAGTCATTACCTTCTTAGCCTGGTTCAGTTAGAGTTATTTCTTTTGTAGCCTGATTTAGTTAGAGTTATTCCTTCCTTAGCCTAATTCAGTTAGAGTTATTCTTTCCTTAGCGTGATTCAGTTAGAGTTATTACTTTCTTATCTTGATTCAGATAGAGTTATTCCTTCCTTAGCCTGATTCAGTTAGAGTTATAACTTTCTTAGCCTGATTCAGTTAGAGTTATAACTTTCTTAGCCTGATTCAGTTAGAGTTATTACTTTCTTAGCCTGCTTCAGTCAGAGTTATTCGTTTTGTAGCCTGATTCAGTTAGAGTTATTACTTTTTTAGCCTCGTTCAGTTAGAGTTATTATTTTAATCAAGCTAAGGAAGGAATAACTGTACTATTAGTTTCTTAGCCTGGTTCAATTAGAGTTATTCATTCTTTAGCCTGACTCAGTTAGAGTTTTTACTTTAATGAAGCAAAGGAAGGAATAACCGTAATATTACTTTCTCAGTCTGGTTCAGTTAGAGTTATTCCTTCCTTAGCATGATTCAGTTAGACTTATTACTTTCTTAGCCTGGTTCAGTCAGAGTTATTCCTTTTGTAGCCTGATTCAGTTAGAGTTATTACTTTCTTAGCCTCGTTCAGTTAGAGTTATTACTTTAATCAAGCTAAGGAAGGAATAACCGTACCTTTAGTTTCTTAGCCCGGTTCAATTAGAGTTATTCCTTCCTTAGCCTGACTCAGTTAGAGTTATTACTTTAATGAAGCAAAGGAAGGAATAACCGTACTATTACTTTCTTAGTCTGGTTCAGTTAGAGTTATTCCTTCCTTAGCCTGATTCCGTTAGAGTTATTACTTTCTTAGCCTGGTTCAGTTAGAGTTATTCCTTCCTTAGCCTAATTCAGTTAGATTTATTACTTTCTTAGCATGGTTCACTTAGAGTTATTCCTTCCTTAGCCTGATTCAGTTAGAGTTATTCCTTCCTTAGCCTGATTCAGTTAGAGTTATTACTTTCATAGCCTGGTTCATTTAGACTTATTACTTTTGTAGCCTGATTTAGTTAGAGTTATTACTTTCTTAACCTGGTCCAGTTTGAGTTATTCCTTCCTTAGTCTGATTCAGTTAGAGTTATTACTTTCTTAGCCTGGTTCAGTTAGATTTATTACTTTCTTAGCCTGGTTAATTCAGAGTTATTCCTTTTGTAGCCTGATTCATTTAGAGTCATTACCTTCTTAGCCTGGTTCAGTTAGAGTTATTACTTTTGTAGCCTGATTCACTTAGATTTATTATTTTTTTAGCCTGGTTCAGTCAGAGTTATTCCTTTCTTAGCCTGATTCAGTTAGGGTTATTACTCTCTTAGCCTGGTTCAGTTAGACTTATCACTTTCTTAGCCTGGTTCAGTCAGAATTATTCCTTTTGTAGCCTGATCTAGTTAGAGTCATTACCTTCTTAGCCTGGTTCAGTTAGAGTTATTAATTTTGTAGCCTGATTCAGTTAGAGTTATTACTTTCTTAGCCTGGTTCAGTCAGAGTTATTCCTTTTGTAGCCTGATTCAGTTAGAGTTATTACTTTCTTAGCCTCGTTCAGTTAGAGATATTACTTTAATCAAGCTAAGGAAGGAATAACCGTACTATTAGTTTCTTAGCCTGGTTCAATTACAGTTATTCCTTCCTTAGCCTGACTCACTTAGAGTTATTACTTTAATTAAGCAAAGGAAGGAATAACCGTAATATTACTTTCTTAGTCTGGTTCAGTCAGAGTTATTCCTTCCTTAGCCTGATTCAGTTAGAGTTATTACTTTCTTAGCCTGGTTCAGTTAGAGTTATTACTTTTGTGGCCTGATTCAGTTAGAGTTATTACTTTCTTAGCCTGGTTCAGTTAGAGTTATTCCCTCCTTAGCCTGATTCAATTAGTGTTATTAATTTCTTCGCCTGGTTCAGTTAGTGTTATTCCTTCCTTAGCCTAATTCAGTTAGAGTTATTCCTTCCTTAGCGTGATTCAGATAGAGTTATTACTTTCTTAGCCTGATTCAGTTAGAGTTATAGCTTCCTTAGCCTGATTCAGTTACAGTTATTACTTTCTTAGCCTGGTTCAGTTAGGGTTATTCCTTCCTTAGCATAATCCAATTAGAGTTATTACTTTCTTGGCCTGATTCATTTAGAGTTATTCCTTTCTTAGCCTGATTCAGTTACAGTTATTACTTTCTTTGCCTGATTCAGTTAGAGTTATTACTTTTGTAGGCTGATTCAGTTAGAGTTATTGCTTTCTTACCCTGATTCAGTTAGAGTTATTCCTTTCTTAGCCTGATTCAGTTACAGTTATTACTTTCTTTGCCTGATTCAGTTAGAGTTATAACTTTCTTAGCCTGATTCAGTTAGAGTTATTCCTTTCTTAGCCTGCTTCAGTCAGAGTTATTCGTTTTGTAGCCTGATTCAGTTTGAGTTATTACTTTTTTAGCCTCGTTCAGTTAGAGTTATTATTTTAATCAAGCTAAGGAAGGAATAACTGTACTATTAGTTTCTTAGCCTGGTTCAATTAGAGTTATTCATTCTTTAGCCTGACTCAGTTAGAGTTTTTACTTTAATGAAGCAAAGGAAGGAATAACCGTAATATTACTTTCTCAGTCTGGTTCAGTTAGAGTTATTCCTTCCTTAGCATGATTCAGTTAGACTTATTACTTTCTTAGCCTGGTTCAGTCAGAGTTATTCCTTTTGTAGCCTGATTCAGTTAGAGTTATTACTTTCTTAGCCTCGTTCAGTTAGAGTTATTACTTTAATCAAGCTAAGGAAGGAATAACCGTACCTTTAGTTTCTTAGCCCGGTTCAATTAGAGTTATTCCTTCCTTAGCCTGACTCAGTTAGAGTTATTACTTTAATGAAGCAAAGGAAGGAATAACCGTACTATTACTTTCTTAGTCTGGTTCAGTTAGAGTTATTCCTTCCTTAGCCTGATTCCGTTAGAGTTATTACTTTCTTAGCCTGGTTCAGTTAGAGTTATTCCTTCCTTAGCCTAATTCAGTTAGATTTATTACTTTCTTAGCATGGTTCACTTAGAGTTATTCCTTCCTTAGCCTGATTCAGTTAGAGTTATTCCTTCCTTAGCCTGATTCAGTTAGAGTTATTACTTTCATAGCCTGGTTCATTTAGACTTATTACTTTTGTAGCCTGATTTAGTTAGAGTTATTACTTTCTTAACCTGGTCCAGTTTGAGTTATTCCTTCCTTAGTCTGATTCAGTTAGATTTATTACTTTCTTAGCCTGGTTAAGTCAGAGTTATTCCTTTTGTAGCCTGATTCATTTAGAGTCATTACCTTCTTAGCCTGGTTCAGTTAGAGTTATTACTTTTGTAGCCTGATTCACTTAGATTTATTATTTTCTTAGCCTGGTTCAGTCAGAGTTATTCCTTTCTTAGCCTGATTCAGTTAGGGTTATTACTCTCTTAGCCTGGTTCAGTTAGACTTATCACTTTCTTAGCCTGGTTCAGTCAGAATTATTCCTTTTGTAGCCTGATCTAGTTAGAGTCATTACCTTCTTAGCCTGGTTCAGTTAGAGTTATTAATTTTGTAGCCTGATTCAGTTAGAGTTATTACTTTCTTAGCCTGGTTCAGTCAGAGTTATTCCTTTTGTAGCCTGATTCAGTTAGAGTTATTACTTTCTTAGCCTCGTTCAGTTAGAGATATTACTTTAATCAAGCTAAGGAAGGAATAACCGTACTATTAGTTTCTTAGCCTGGTTCAATTACAGTTATTCCTTCCTTAGCCTGACTCACTTAGAGTTATTACTTTAATTAAGCAAAGGAAGGAATAACCGTAATATTACTTTCTTAGTCTGGTTCAGTCAGAGTTATTCCTTCCTTAGCCTGATTCAGTTAGAGTTATTACTTTCTTAGCCTGGTTCAGTTAGAGTTATTACTTTTGTGGCCTGATTCAGTTAGAGTTATTACTTTCTTAGCCTGGTTCAGTTAGAGTTATTCCCTCCTTAGCCTGATTCAATTAGTGTTATTAATTTCTTCGCCTGGTTCAGTTAGTGTTATTCCTTCCTTAGCCTAATTCAGTTAGAGTTATTCCTTCCTTAGCGTGATTCAGATAGAGTTATTACTTTCTTAGCCTGATTCAGTTAGAGTTATTGCTTCCTTACCCTGATTCAGTTACAGTTATTACTTTCTTAGCCTGGTTCAGTTAGGGTTATTCCTTCCTTAGCATAATCCAATTAGAGTTATTACTTTCTTGGCCTGATTCATTTAGAGTTATTCCTTTCTTAGCCTGATTCAGTTACAGTTATTACTTTCTTTGCCTGATTCAGTTAGAGTTATTACTTTTGTAGGCTGATTCAGTTAGAGTTATTGCTTTCTTACCCTGATTCAGTTAGAGTTATTCCTTCCTTAGCTTGATTCAATTAGAGTTATTACTTTCTTAGTCTGGTTCAGTTAGAGTTATTCCTTCCTTAGCCTGATTCAGTTAGAGTTATTACTTTCTTAGCCTGGTTCAGTTAGAGTTATTACTTTTGTAGCCTGCTTCAGTTAGAGTTATTACTTTCTTAGAATGGTTGAGTTAGACTTATTACTTTCTTAGCCTTGTTCAGTCAGAGTTATTCCTTTTGTAGCCTGATTCAGTTACAGTCGTTACCTTCTTAGCCTGTTTCAGTTAGAGTTATTACTTTTGTAGCGTGATTCAGTTAGAGTTAAAACTTTCTTAGCCTGGTTCAGTTAGTGATATTCCTTCTTTAGCCTGATTCAGTTAGAGTTGTTACTTTCTTAGCATGGTTCAGTTAGAGGTATTACTTTCTTAGCCTGATTCAGTTAGAGTTATTCCTTCCTTAGCTTGATTCAGTTAGAGTTATTACTTTCTTATCTTGGTTCAGTTAGAGTTATTCCTTCCTTAGCCTGATTCAGTAAGAGGTATTACTTTCTTAGCCTGGTTATGTTGGAGTTTTCCTTCCTTAGCCTGATTCAGTTAGAGTTATTACTTTCTTAGCCTGATTCAGTTAGAGTTATTACTTTCTTAGCCTGGTTCAGTCAGAGTTATTCCATCCTTAGCCTGATCAGTTGGAGATATTACTTTCTTATCCTGGTTCAGTTAGACTTATTACTTTCTTAGCCTGGTTCAGTCGGAGTTATTCCTTTTGTAGCCTGATTCAGTTAGAGTTATTACTTTTGTAGCCTAATCAGTTAGAGTTATTACCTTCTTAGCCTGGTTCAGTTAGAGTTATTCCTTCCTTAGCCTGATTCAGTTAAAGGTGTTACTTTCTTAGCCTGGTTCAGTTAGATTTATTATTTTCTTGGACTGGATCAGTTAGAGTTATTACTTTCTAACATGGTTTACTTAGAGTTATTCCTTCCTTAGCCTGATTCAGTTAGAGTGATTCCTTTTTTTAGCCTGGTTCAATCAGAGTTTTTCCTTCCTTAGCCTTATTCAGTTAGGGTTATTACTTTCTTAGCCTGGTTCAGTTACAGTTATTCCTTCCTTAGCCTGATAAAGTTAGAGTTACTACTTTCTTAGCCTGGTTCAGTTAGACTTATTAATTTCTTAGCCTGGTTCAGTCAGAGTTATTCCTTTTGTAGCCTGATTCAGTTAGAGTCATTACCTTCTTAGCCTGGTTCAGTTAGAGTTATTACTTTTGTAGCCTGATTCAGTTAGAGTTATTACTTTCTGAGCCTCGTTCAGTTAGAGTTATTACTTTAATCAAGCTAACGAAGGAATAACCGTACTTTTAGTTTCTTAGCCCGGTTCAATTAGAGTTATTCCTTCCTTAGCCTGACTCAGTTAGAGTTATTACTTTAATGAAGCAAAGGAAGGAATAACCGTACTATTACTTTCTTAGTCTGGTTCAGTTAGAATTATTCCTTCCTTAGCCTGATTCCGTTAGAGTTATTACTTTCTTAGCCTGGTTCAGTTAGAGTTATTCCTTCCTTAGCCTAATTCAGTTAGATTTATTACTTTCTTAGCATGGTTCACTTAAAGTTATTCCTTCCTTAGCCTGATTCAGTTAGAGTTATTCCTTCCTTAGCCTGATTCAGTTAGAGTTATTACTTTCATAGCCTGGTTCAGGTAGAGTTATTACTTTTGTAGCCTGATTTAGTTAGAGTTATTACTTTCTTAACCTGGTCCAGTTTGAGTTATTCCTTCCTTAGTCTGATTCAGTTAGAGTTATTACTTTCTTAGCCTGGTTCAGTTAGACTTATTAATTTCTTAGCCTGGTTAAGTCAGAGTTATTCCTTTTGTAGCCTGATTCATTTAGAGTCATTACCTTCTTAGCCTGGTTCAGTTAGAGTTATTACTTTTGTAGCCTGATTCAGTTAGATTTATTATTTTCTTAGCCTGGTTCAGTTAGAGTTATTACTTTCTTAGCCTGGTTTAGTTAGAGTTATTCCTTCCTTAGCCTGATTCAGTTAGGGTTATTACTCTCTTAGCCTGGTTCAGTTAGACTTATCACTTTCTTAGCCTGGTTCAGTCAGAATTATTCCTTTTGTAGCCTGATCTAGTTAGAGTCATTACCTTCTTAGCCTGGTTCAGTTAGAGTTATTACTTTTGTAGCCTGATTCAGTTAGAGTTATTACTTTCTTAGCCTGGTTCAGTCAGAGTTATTCCTTTTGTAGCCTGATTCAGTTAGAGTTATTACTTTCTTAGCCTCGTTCAGTTAGAGTTATTACTTTAATTAAGCAAAGGAAGGAATAACCGTAATATTACTTTCTTAGTCTGGTTCAGTCAGAGTTATTCCTTCCTTAGCCTGATTCAGTTAGAGTTATTACTTTCTTAGCCTGGTTCAGTTAGAGTTATTACTTTTGTGGCCTGATTCAGTTAGAGTTATTACTTTCTTAGCCTGGTTCAGTTAGAATTTTTCCGTCCTTAGCCTGATCCAGTTAGAGTTATTACTTTCTTAGCCTGGTTCAGTTAGACTTATTATTTTCTTTGCCTGGTTCATTCAGAGTTATTCCTTTTGTAGCCTGATTCAGTTAGAGTTATTCCCTCCTTAGCCTGATTCAATTAGAGTTATTAATTTCTTCGCCTGGTTCAGTTAGAGTTATTCCTTCCTTAGCCTAATTCAGTTAGAGTTATTCCTTCCTTAGCGTGATTCAGATAGAGTTATTACTTTCTTAGCCTGATTCAGTTAGAGTTATTCCTTCCTTAGCTTGATTCAGTTAGAGTTATTACTTTCTTATCCTGGTTCAGTTAGAGTTATTCCTTCCTTAGCGTGATTCAGATAGAGTTATTACTTTCTTAGCCTGGTTCAGTTAGATTTATTGCTTCCTTAGCCTGATTCAGTTACAGTTATTACTTTCTTAGCCTGGTTCAGTTAGGGTTATTCCTTCCTTAGCATAATCCAATTAGAGTTATTGCTTTCTTGGCCTGATTCATTTAGAGTTATTCCTTCCTTAGCCTGATTCAGTTACAGTTATTACTTTCTTAGCCTGATTCAGTTAGAGTTATTACTTTTGTAGCCTGATTCAGTTAGAGTTATTGCTTTCTTACCCTGATTCAGTTAGAGTTATTCCTTCCTTAGCTTGATTCAATTAGAGTTATTACTTTCTTAGTCTGGTTCAGTTAGAGTTATTCCTTCCTTGCCTGATTCAGTTAGAGTTATTACTTTCTTAGCCTGGTTCAGTTAGAGTTATTACTTCCTTAGCCTAATTCAGTTAGAGTTATTACTTTCTTAGCATGGTTCACTTAGAGTTATTCCTTCCTTAGCCTGATTCAGTTAGAGTTATTCTTTTCTTAGCCTGGTTCAGTTAGAGTTATTCCTTTTTTAGCCTGATTCAGTTAGAGTTATTACTTTCTTAGCCTGGTTCAGTCAGAGTTATTCCTTTTGTAGCCTGATTCAGTTAGAGTCATTACCTTCTTAGCCTGTTTCAGTTAGAGTTATTACTTTTGTAGCGTGATTCAGTTAGAGTTATTATTTTCTTACCATGGTTCAGTCAGAGTTATTCCTTTCTTAGACTAATTCAGTTAGAGTTAAAACTTTCTTAGCGTGGTTCAGTTAGAGATATTCCTTCCTTAGCCTGATTCAGTTAGAGTTGTTACTTTCTTAGCATGGTTCAGTTAGAGGTATTACTTTCTTAGCCTGATTCAGTTAGAGTTATTCCTTCCTTAGCTTGATTCAGTTAGAGTTATTACTTTCTTATCTTGGTTCAGTTAGAGTTATTCCTTCCTTAGCCTGATTCAGTAAGAGGTATTACTTTCTTAGCCTGGTTAAGTTGGAGTTTTCCTTCCTTAGCCTGATTCAGTTAGAGTTATTACTTTCTTATCCTGATTCAGTTAGAGTTATTATTTTCTTAGATTGGTTCAGTCAGAGTTATTCCATCCTTAGCCTGATCAGTTAGAGATATTTCTTTCTTATCCTGGTTCAGTTAGACTTATTACTTTCTTAGCCTGGTTCAGTCGGAGTTATTCCTTTTGTAGCCTGATTCAGTTAGAGTTATTACTTTTGTAGCCTAATCAGTTAGAGTTATTACCTTCTTAGCCTGGATCAGTAAGAGTTATTCCTTCCTTAGCCTGATTCAGTTAAAGTTGTTACTTTCTTAGACTGGTTCAGTTAGATTTATTATTTTCTTAGCCTGGTTCAGTTAGAGTTATTACTTTCTAACATGGTTTACTTAGAGTTATTCCTTCCTTAGCCTGAATCAGTTAGAGTTATTCCTTTTTAGCCTGGTTCAATTAGAGTTTTTCCTTCCTTAGCCTTATTCAGTTAGAGTTATTACTTTCTTAGCCTGGTTCAGTTAGATTTATTACTTTCTTAGCCTGGTTCAGTTACAGTTATTCCTTCCTTAGCCTGATTCAGTTAGAGTTACTACTTTCTTAGCCTGGTTCAGTTAGACTTATTAATTTCTTAGCCTGGTTCAGTCAGAGTTATTCCTTTTGTAGCCTGATTCAGTTAGAGTCATTACCTTCTTAGCCTGGTTCAGTTATATTTATTACTTTTGTAGCGTGATTCAGTTAGAGTTATTATTTTCTTACCCTGGTTCAGTTAGAGTTATTCCTTCCTTAGCCTAATTCAGTTAGAGTTAAAACTTTCTTAGCCTGGTTCAGTTAGAGATATTCCTTCCTTAGCCTGATACAGTTAGAGTTATTCCTTCCTTAGCTTGATTCAGTTAGAGTTATTACTTTCTTATGTTGGTTCAGTTAGAGTTATTCCTTCCTTAGCCTGATTCAGTAGGAGTTATTACTTTCTTAGCCTGGTTCAGTTGGTGTTATTCCTTCCTTAGCCTGATTCAGTTAGAGTTATTACTTTCTTAGCCTGGTTAAGTTGGAATTTTCCTTCCTTAGCCTGATTCAGTTAGAGTTATTACTTTCTTAGCCTGGTTCAGTAAGAGTTATTCCATCCTTAGCCTGATCAGTTAGAGATATTATTTTCTTATCCTGGTTCAGTTAGACTTATTACTTTCTTAGCTTGGTTCAGTCGGAGTTATTACTTTTGTAGCCTGATTCAGTTAGAGTTATTACTTTTGTAGCCTAATCAGTTAGAATTATTACCTTCTTAGCCTGGTTCAGTAAGAGTTATTCCTTCCTTAGCCTGATTCAGTTACAGTTGTTACTTTCTTATCCTGGTTCAGTTAGAGTTATTATTTTCTTAGCCTGGTTCAGTTAGAGTTATTCCTTCTTTATCCTAATTCAGTTAGAGTTATTACTTTCTTAGCCTGATTCAGTTAGATTTCTTCCTTCCTTAATCTGACTCATTTAGAGTTATTACTTTCTTAGCCTACTTCAATTAGAGTTATTCCTTCCTTAGCGTGATTCAGTTAGTGTTATTACTTTCTTAGCCTGATTAAGTTAGAATTATTCCTTCCTTAGCCTGATTCAGTTAGAGTTATTACTTTCTTAGCCTGATTCGGTTAGAGTTATTCCTTCCTTAACTTGATTCATTTAGAGTTATTTCTTTCTTATCCTGGTTCTGTTAGAGTTATTCCTTCCTTAGCCTGATTCAGTTAGAGTTATTATTTTCTTAGATTGGTTCAATTAGAGTTATTCCTTCCTTAGCCTGATTCAGTTGGAGTTATTACTTTCTTAGCCTGGTTCAGTTAGAGTTACTCCTTCCTTAGCCTGATTCAGTTAGAGTTATTACCTTCTTAGCTTGGTTAAGTTGGAGTTATTCCTTCCTTAGCCTGATTCAATTAAAGTTATTACTTTCTTTGCCTGATTCAGTTTGAGTTACTACTTTCTTAGCCTTTCTTAGCCTTTTTATTAGCCTGGTTCAGTTAGAGGTATTCCTTCCTTAGCCTGATTCAGTTACAGTTGTTACATTTTTAGCCTGGTTCAATTAGAGTTATTACTTTCTTAGCCTGGTTCAGTTAGAGTTATTCCTTCCTTAGCCTAATTCAGTTACAGTTATTACTTTCTTAGCCTGGTTCAGTTAGAGTTATTCCTTCCTTAGCATAATTCAGTTAGATTTATTACTTTCTTGACCTGATTCAATTAGAGTTATTCCTTCCTTAGGCTGATTCAGTTACAGTTATTACTTTCTTAGCCTCATTTAGTTAGTGTTATTCCTTTCTTAGTCTGATTCAGTTAGGGTTATTACTTTCTTAGCCTGATTCAGTTAGAGTTATTCCTTCCTTAGTCAGAATCATTTAGAGTTGTTATTTTCTTAGTCTGGTTCAGTTAGAGTTATTACTTTCTTAGCCTGATTCAGTTAGAGTTGTTATTTTCTTAGTCTGGTTCAGTTAGAGTTATTACTTTCTTAGCCTGGTTCAGTTAGAGTTATACCTTCCTTAGCCTAATTCAGTTAGAGTTATTACTTTCTTAGCCTGATTCAGTTTGAATTATTCCTTCCTTAGTCTGATTCAGTTAGATTTATTACTTTCTTAGCCTGTGTGATGTTAACTCTTCATTTGTCGGTCCCTCGGTTCGATCGCTATACGCGACGGGTGAAAGAGTCTTTCGGATAGAATCAAACGGTTTATTCACAATTGCAGAGACTCGATACTGAGGCTCCTCCCCAATAAATTAGTCCAACTTCAGGCTTTACTTAAAAATAACAAAGATTTATTTAACCTTCCAACGTACTTGCTGGACGAGGACATATGCTCAATTACATGGATTACAACAACACCAGCTTACTATGCCTGTTCAGCTGTATTTACAGAGCCAATGCCGCTATTACCAGTCGGCATTTTTCCAGCTTTACAATTTTGCGTCCGTCTCCTTCCGAAACTCGACCGGCTCTCCCTTCATCGTTGCCAAACCCTTTCTTCCTTTCTTTTCTATGCTTCACCATCTGGGCGTCCGTTAGCCCTCAGGGACCCGGGTCACTTGCCAGCGGACGCTAGCCGTTCCCTGTACACTGCTACTGCAATTAACTTTCCAGATGTCGGGAGAGAGAGCCTCCCCGTAGCATATGACTATTTTGGCGAAATCCAAAATAAATATACACAGCCTGAACAAAAAAAAATCTAAAAAGGCCTCTAGCCTGACACCTCCCTGCCAGAAGTCAGTAGTTAGTCCTGTTAACTGCTGACTAAAAAGTCAAGTTGAATGCCGAAAATCAGAGTTCATTTTCGCATTAATCTTAGAGTTCAATGCCACAAAACACAGAGTTCTAAGTTGCTTCATGAATTATATAAATTCTCTGCGAATTGGCACATCTTTTACACATCTATGTACACTACACTTAAATACAAAATAACTCCTAGGTATATACTGGTGCCTGAGTCTAAATATTGTCTTTCTTTGCTTCAACCAAAAAAAACTGGTGACTGAAGTAGTTGTCCAAGAGTAAACAGTTTATAAATTAATTATGTCCTTAATAACTGTCTTGGACGAAGGTATGCCATACTGGCGGTGTTCATTCGTCCATAGGTGACATCCCCTGTGAAAGGCTATGCACACCTTTCGTGACTACCTAGATATCACCTTCCCGTACGTACACTCTGACTCTACAGGCTGAAAGTCGTCGACATTGGCGTCGGCCTGACCCATTGTTACCTCCAATTGCCATGTTCGCCCCCTCCCCTGCATAATTTTGATCATCGTAGACATCGAGTCTGACAGATTGCTGCACATGTTTGGGCTGGGAGATAGGACGGCGTTGATTGGACGGTCCCCATGGAGCATACATTTCCCTTTTTCTGCTTGGAATTTCTCTACCTCTTTCATAGTAGCTTACTCCATTGGCCCACGGCTCGTGGATTTTCCTCGTGAGGTTACCAGTTACAGGCCTTCTCTCCTTCTTTCTAATTAACTTACCATATGCTTCCACACTCAGCAGTACCTCCTTCCGCAGCTTTGCTACGACTGCGCATAGCACTTTACTTTCTCCGCCTCTCACAGTGCTATTGCCTGTACCATCAATCAAACGTAAAGGCAGCTCTTTTACCTCTGCCGTTATGGCACCACCAGACGGTCCATGCAACAACAGACGGTCTTTTACCGGGTGTTTTTCTTCGTTTAGCATCCCCTTTCTGATTACTGTCAGTTCTGCCCCCGAATCCACGACTGCTCTAGCTGTCTGGTCGCCACATCTGACTCGAACCTCTTCATAATCTACTGGGATACGTATCTCTCCCTGTCCCATTACTCGACTGCTTGGACTTGGCTTTGTATGTGTCGTAACCCTTCCTATTGTTGCCTCACAAACATCTTTAGAATTCTGATCCAAGGTGCTAACTTGGTACACCTGAGTTCGGTTCTCACGGTCCCCAGTTCTCAGTGGGCAATCTTTCATCAAATGTTCGTCAGATCTACATTTATGGCACCTCCTTACTTTTGGGACATTTCTATATTCAGCTAAATTAACTGCCGATTGATACCTTCTGCTCGAATAATTTCTCTCTGAGTCTATCCTCTGCTGGGGGGAAACAACACGTTCTGCATATTGTCTATGCCTTACCTCTTTAACAGTTAGGACCTCTTCCCTTCCGTTTACACTGGCTAGATGGATTTCTGCCCACGTGGCTATTTCGTCTGCTTTTGCCCATGACTCCGCCTCTTTCTGTACTACGTAAGCATGTGTGTCTTGAGGAAGGCTATCACGTAATTTATCCGACACTATCAGGTCCATAAGCTCCTCAAAATTTGTCACCTTCCTACTGCGGACGTAGTAATCCCAGCTATTTCTGAGCCTCGAGGCTAATTGATTGTATGACTCATTCGGATCTTTCGTGATAGTTTCAAACTTTCTCTTGTACGCAGAGGGAGTGAGCTTAAACTCTTTTAATACGGCCTCTTTAACTTTCTTATAATAAACAAAATCCTCTGCACTTAATTTTCGAAAAACGTGATTTGCATAATTACCATCTAAAAAAGAAATGATGACTTTGCCTTGAAATTCCTCTGGCACTTCGTATATCTTAAATCCCCTTTCCGCTGTCTCAAAGAGATTTATCACCTCTTCAGGGTTTTTAGGGCTTCCAGCTAACATATTTCCCAATAATTTTATATAATTAGCCAGCCGCGCATCTGCTGGATTACTAGAAACTGCCAAAGTTCGCCCATCACCCCTCTCCTCGTTTGCATTCCTCATTTGCAGTTCCAGCATTCTATACTCATGCTCTCTCTCCTTTTCTCTTTCTCTTTCTGCCGCCTCTCTCTCCTTTTCCCTTTCCCTTTCTACTGCCTCTCTCTCCTTTTCTCTTTCCCTTTCTGCTGCCTCTCTCTCCTTTTCTCTTTCCCTTTCTGCTGCCTCTCTCTCCTTTTCCCTTTCTGCTGCCTCTCTCTCCTTTTCCCTTTCTGCTGCCTCTCTCTCTTCCCTTCTCAGTTGCATCTCTAACCTCATCCTCTCTAATTCAAAATCATATCCAATCCTTTCTTTAGCTCTCTGCTTTCTGGTCCCGCTCTGCAGCATATCCGTATCGTTGTCATTGTCATAATCCCTCAACCCTCTCATGTCTATCGCAGCATCAGACTCTCTGTCTATTGTCACCTCCTCGCCTCCCAGATCATTCCCTGAATAACCATCCTGCGCGCTATCCCTCTCTGTGAAGCCTCGTCTTAACTCATCCCTTTCCCTATCGCGACCGCTCCTAAGCTCCATTCTAGCTCGTACAGGCCTCTGCCGTATCTAACTACTAGCCCCTAGAGTAAGAGGATACTTACCTCCGATGTGATGACAGGAACGAACCGCCTCGTCAGTCTGCTACCTGAAGCACACAGTCGGAACACTCTTGGCAGTATCAGCCTTGCGTCGGTCAGCTCCCAGTGGATGTTGGACTTTTCCGTCACCTTCACAGCTTTTTCCACAGTTCGAACGTGATGCACGATTCTTCAGATACCTTCACAGCTACTCTATCGCCTGAAGCACACCGCAGGACACTCTTGGCAGTATCAGCCTTGTTCTGGTCAGCTCACAATGGATGTCGGAACTCTTCCGTCACCTTCGCCGCTACTTTCACCGCTGTTGCGTACTGTCGGACTGCGCCACTTTGTGATGCAGTCCGACAGAATGCAGTCCTTTGTGATGCTTCGCCACACTGCGACTCTTCGTTTGTCGGTCCCTCGGTTCGATCGCTATACGCGACGGGTGAAAGAGTCTTTCGGATAGAATCAAACGGTTTATTCACAATTGCAAAGACTCGATACTGAGGCTCCTCCCCAATAAATTAGTCCAACTTCAGGCTTTACTTAAAAATAACAAAGATTTATTTAACCTTCCAACGTACTTGCTGGACGAGGACATATGCTCAATTACATGGATTACAACAACACCAGCTTACTATGCCTGTTCAGCTGTATTTACAGAGCCAATGCCGCTATTACCAGTCGGCATTTTTCCAGCTTTACAATTTTCCGTCCGTCTCCTTCCGAAACTCGACCGGCTCTCCCTTCATCGTTGCCAAACCCTTTCTTCCTTTCTTTTCTATGCTTCACCATCTGGGCGTCCGTTAGCCCTCAGGGACCCGGGTCACTTGCCAGCGGACGCTAGCCGTTCCCTGTACACTGCTACTGCAATTAACTTTCCAGATGTCGGGAGAGAGAGCCTCCCCGTAGCATATGACTATTTTGGCGAAATCCAAAATAAATATACACAGCCTGAACAAAAAAAAATCTAAAAAGGCCTCTAGCCTGACAGCCTGGTTTATTTACAGTTATTCCTTCCTTAGCATAATTCAGTTAGAGATATTACTTTCTTAGCCTGATTCAAGTAGAGTTATTCCTTCCTTAGCCTGATTCAGTTAGAATTATTACTTTCTTAGCCTGATTCAGTTAGAGTTATTCCTTCCGTAGTCTGATTCAGTTATAGTTATTACTTTCTTAGCCTGGTTCAGTTAGATTTATTTCTTCCTTCGCCTGATTCAGTTAGAGTTATTCCTTCGTTAGCCTGATTCAGTTAGAGTTATTACTTTCTTTGCCTGATTGATTTAGAGTTATTCCTTCCTTAGTCTGATTCAGTTAGGTTTATTACTTTCGTAGCCTGGTTCAGTTAGAGTTATTCCTTTCTTAGCCTGATTCGGTTAGAGTTATTACTTTCTTAGCCTGGTTCAGTTAGAGTTATTACCTTCTTAGCCTGATTCAGTTAGAGGTATTCCATCCTTAGCTTGATTTAGTTTGAGTTATTACTTTCTTAGCCTAGTTCAATTAGAGTTATTCCTTCCTTAGCCTGATTCAGGTTTGAGTTATTATTTTCTTAGCCTGGTTCAGTTACAATTATTCGTTCCTTAGCCTGATTCAGTTAGATTTATTACTTTCTTAGCCTGGTTCAGTTAGAGTTATTACTTTCTTAGCCTGGTTGAGTTAGAGTTATTCCTTTTGTAGCCTGATTCAGTTAGAGTTATTACTTTCTTAGCCTGGTTCAGTTAGAGTTATTACTTTTGCAGCCTGATTCAGTTATTGTTTTTATTTTCTTAGCGTGGTTCAGTTAGAGTTATTACTTTCTTAGCCTGGTTCAGTTAGAGTTATTCTTCTTAGTTTGATTCAGTTAGAATTATTACTTTCTTAGCCTGATTCAGTTAGAGTTATTCCTTCCTTAGCTTGATTCAGTTAGAGTTATTACTTTCTTATCCTGGTTCAGTTAGAGTTATTCCTTCCTTAGCTTGATTAAGTTAGAATTATTATTTTCTTAGCCTGGTGCAGTTAGAATTATTCCTTAATTAGCCTGATTCAGTTACAGTTATTACTTTCTTACCCTGGTTCAGTTAGAGTTATTCCTTCCTTAGCCTGATTCAGTTAGTGTTATTACTTTCTTAGCTTGGTTAAGTTGGAGTTATTCCTTCCTTAGCCTGATTCAGTTAGAGTTATTACTTTCTTAGCCTGATTCAGTTAGAGATATTAGTTTCTTAGCCTGGTTCAGTTAGACTTATTACTTTCTTAGCCTGGTTCAGTAAGAGTTATTCCTTTTGTAGCCTGATTCAATTAGAGTTATTACTTTCTTAGCCTCGTTCAGTTAGATTTATTACTTTAATCAAGCTAAGGAAGGAATAACCGTACTATTAGTTTCTTAGCCTGATTCTAGAGTTATTCCTTCCTTAGCCTGACTCAGTTAGAGTTATTACTTTCTTAGCCTGGTTCAGTTAGAGTTATTACTTTTGTAGCCTGATTCAGTTAGAGTTATTACTTTCTTAGCCTGGTTCAGTTAGAGTTTTTCCTTCCTTAGCCTGATCCAGTTAGAGTTATTACTTTCTTAGCCTGGTTCAGTTAGACTTATTACTTTCTTAGCCTGGTTCAGTCAGAGTTATTTCTTTTGTAGCCTGATTCAGTTACAGTCATTACCTTCTTAGCCTCGTTCAGTTAGAGTTATTACTTTTGTAGCCTGATTTAGTTAGAGTTATTATTTTCTTAGCCTGGTTCAGTTAGAGTTATTCCTTCCTTAGCCTAATTCAGTTAGAGTTATTCTTTCCTTAGCGTGATTCAGTTAGAGTTATTACTTTCTTATCCTGATTCAGATAGAGTTATTCCTTCCTTAGCCTGATCCAGTTAGAGTTACAACTTTCTTAGCCTGATTCAGTTAGAGTTATTACTTTCTTAGCCTGGATCAGTTAGAGTTATTCCTTCCTTAGTCTTATTCAGTTAGAGATATTACTTTCTTAGCCTGGTTCAGTTAGAATTATTACTTTCTTAGCCTGCTTCAGTCAGAGTTATTCGTTTTGTAGCCTGATTCAGTTAGAGTTATTAATTTCTTAGCCTGGTTCAGTTAGAGTTATTACTTTTGTAGCCTGATTCAGTTAGAGTTATTACTTTCTTAGTCTGGTTCAGTTAGAGTTATTCCTTCCTTAGCCTGATTCAGTTAGAGTTATTACTTTCTTAGCCTGGTTCAGTTAGAGTTATTACTTTTGTAGCCTGCTTCAGTTAGAGTTATTACTTTCTTAGAACGGTTCAGTTAGACTTATTACTTTCTTAGCCTGATTCAGTCAGAGTTATTCCTTTTGTAGCCTGATTCAGTTAGAGTCATTACCTTTTTAGCCTGTTTCAGTTAGAGTTATTACTTTTGTAGCCTGATTTAGTTAGAGTTATTATTTTCTTAATGTTTCGGTTACCATTTGGATGACTGAAATTCTGAATATCTTTTATGATAAAGGCATGGTTCCTAAGGATTTTACCAGAGCTATTGTTATCCCTATTTTCAAAAAAGGTGATCGCAGTTCTTGTGATAACTATAGGGGTATTAGCCTACTCTCTGTTCCAGGTAAAGTTCTTTCCATGATTGTGCTTAATAGAATTAAGAATCTGGTTGACAGTCAATTGCGTGATGAGCAATGTGGATTCAGAAGTGGTAGGGGATGTGTGGATCAGATATTTTCACTTAGGCAGATTCTTGAGAAATGTTTAGAGTTTCAGAAACCTTTGGTTGCTAGCTTTGTTGATTTCAAAAAGGCTTTCGACTCTGTTGATCGTCATAATTTGTGGTTGATTGTGAAATCATATGGTATACCAGACAAGTTAGTTAACATAATGAAAGCTCTCTATAATAACACTGAGTCTTGTGTGAGAGTTGGTAAGGCTTGTAGCAATTGGTTTAGCATTACTTCTGGTGTTCGACAAGGGTGCATTTTGTCTCCTTTTCTCTTTAGTTTGGTTATTGATTATGTTATGCGAAATTCACTTCAAGGGAAAGATTTTGGCCTTAAATGGGCTGGAGATTCGAAAATTTCTGATTTAGATTACGCTGATGATTTAGCCCTTTTGGCAAATGATGTTGAAGAGATGAACTCTTTCATTCGAGCTGTTGATGAGACTGGTAGCAGAGTAGGTTTGGTCATAAACAGAGAGAAAACTAAAGTGATGAAAATTGGTCAGGCAGGCTGTGATTCAGTTAATCTGAATGGTTGCCATCTTGAACAGGTGTCACAGTTTAATTATCTTGGGAGCTATGTAACAGATAGTGGTGATGTGCGGCATGAGATTAACAGACGAATAGGGATTGCTGCCGGGACTTTTAAGAATCTATGGAGAGTGTGGAGAAATAGGCGTATACACCTAAAGACTAAAATTAGACTGTATAATAGTTTGGTTCTTTCTAGGGTTAGTTATGGTAGTGACTCTTGGACACTTTGTAAACAAGATAACAGGAAACTAGATGCTTTTGATTCCAGATGCTTATGCAGTATCTTGGGCCTTAGGTGGTTCAACTTTGTAACTAATGATGAGGTTAGGCAAAGGAGTCGGCAACCTCCTTTAAGCAGCATATTGTGCAGAGAGAGACTCCGTTGGTTTGACCATGTTGCCCGTATGAATAATTATAGATTGGCGAATAGGGTTATGAACAGTGTGCCTAAAGGCCTCAGAAAGAAGGGGAGACCTAGGATGCGGTGGGCAGACAATATCAAGCAGGACCTTGTTAAAATTGGTGTGCAGTGGCCAGATGCAGTAGATGTAGCTCAGGATAGACTTGCATGGAGAACTAAATTGCACGGTCTGGTTGGACCTCCGTAGCCCATGGCTGCTTGAGGTTGATGATGATGATGATTATTTTCTTAGCCTGGTTCAGTTAGAGTTATTCCTTCCTTAGCCTAATTCAGTTAGAGTTATTCCTTCCTTAGCGTGATTCAGTTAGGTTTATTACTTCTTAGCCTGATTCAGTTAGAGTTATTCCTTCCTTAGCTTGATTCAGTTAGAGTTATTATTTCCTTATCCTGGTTCAGTTAGAGTTATACCTTCCTTAGCCTGATTCAGTTACAGTTATAACTTTCTTAGGCTGATTCAGTTAGAGATATTACTTTCTTAACCTGGATCAGTTAGAGTTATTATTTCCTTAGTCTTATTCAGTTAGAGATATTACTTTCTTAGCCTGGTTCAGTTAGAATTATTACTTTCTTAGCCTGCTTCAGTCAGAGTTATTCGTTTTGTAGCCTGATTCAGTTAGAGTTATTACTTTTTTAGCCTCGTTCAGTTAGAGTTATTATTTTAATCAAGCTAAGGAAGGAATAATCGTACTATTAGTTTCTTAGGCTGGTTCAATTAGAGTTATTCCTTCTTTAGCCTGACTCAGTTAGAGTTATTACTTTAATGAAGCAAAGGAAGGAATAACCGTAATATTACTTTCTCAGTCTGGTTCAGTTAGAGTTATTCCTTCCTTAGCATGATTCAGTTAGACTTATTACTTTCTTAGCCTGGTTCAGTCAGAGTTATTCCTTTTGTAGCCTGATTCAGTTAGAGTTATTACTTTCTTAGCCTCGTTCAGTTAGAGTTATTACTTTAATCAAGCTAAGGAAGGAATAACCGTACTTTTAGTTTCTTAGTCTGGTTCAGTTAGAGTTATTCCTTCCTTAGCCTGATTCCGTTAGAATTATTACTTTCTTAGCCTGGTTCAGTTAGAGTTATTCCTTCCTTAGCCTAATTCAGTTAGATTTATTACTTTCTTAGCATGGTTCACTTAGAGTTATTCCTTCCTTAGCCTGATTCCGTTAGAGTTATTCCTTCCTTAGCCTGATTCAGTTAGAGTTGTTACTTTCATAGCCTGGTTCAGTTAGAGTTATTACTTTTGTAGCCTGATTTAGTTAGAGTTATTACTTTCTTAACCTGGTCCAGTTTGAGTTATTCCTTCCTTAGTCTGATTCAGTTATAGTTATTACTTTCTTAGCCTGGTTCAGTTAGACTTATTACTTTCCTAGCCTGGTTAAGTCAGAGTTATTCCTTTTGTAGCCTGATTCATTTAGAGTCATTACCTTCTTAGCCTGGTTCAGTTAGAGTTATTACTTTTGTAGCCTGATTCAGTTAGAATTATTACTTTCTTAGCCTGGTTCAGTTAGAGTTATTCCTTCCTTAGCCTGATTCGGTTAGGGTTATTACTCTCTTAGCCTGGTTCAGTTAGACTTATCACTTTCTTAGCCTGGTTCAGTCAGAATTATTCCTTTTGTAGCCTGATCTAGTTAGAGTCATTACCTTCTTAGCCTGATTCAGTTAGAGTTATTACTTTTGTAGCCTGATTCAGTTAGAGTTATTACTTTCTTAGCCTGGTTCAGTTAGAGTTATTCCTTCCTTAGCCTGATTCAGTTAGAGTTGTTACTTTATTAGCCTGGTTCAGTTAGAGTTATTACTTTCTTAGGCTGGTTCATTTAGAGTTATTCCTTCCTTAGCCTAATTCAGTTAGAGTTATTACTTTCTTAGCCTGATTCAGTTGGAGTTATTCCTTCCTTAGTCTGATTCAGTTAGAGTTATTACTTTCTTAGCCTGGTTCAGTTAGAGTTATTCTTTCCTTATCCTGGTTCACTTAGAGTTGTTACTTTCTTAGCCTGCTTCAGTTAGAGTTGCTACTTTCTTAGCGTGGTTCAGTTAGAGTTATTCCTTCTTTAGCGTAATTCAGTTAGAGTTATTACTTCCTTAGCCTGATTCAGTTAGAGTTCTTCCTTCCTTAGTCTGATTCATTTAGAGTTATTACTTTCTTAGCCTGGTTCAATTAGAGTTTTTCCTTCCTTAGCATAATTCAGTTAGAGTTATTATTTTCTTAGCCTGATACAATTAGAGTTATTACTTTCTTAGCCTGATTCAATTAGAGATATTCCTTCCTTAGCCTGATTCAGTTAGAGTTATTACTTTCTTAGCCTGATTTAGTTAGAGTTATTCCTTCCTTAGGCTGATTAGGTTAGAGTTATTACTTTCTTACCCTGGTTCAGTTAGAGTTATTCCTTTTGTAGCCTGATTCACTAAGAGTTATTACTTTCTTAGCCTGGTTCAGTTAGAGTTATTCCTTCCTTAGCCTAATTCAATTAGAGTTATTACTTTCTTAGCTTGGTTAATTTGGAGTTATTCCTTGCTTAGCCTGATTCACTTAGAGTTATTACTTTCTACGCCTGATTCAGTTAGAATTAGTCCTTCCTTAGCCTGATTCAGTTAGAGTTACTACTTTCTTAGCCTGGTTCAGTTAGAGTTATTCCTTCCTTAGCCTGATTCAGTTACAGATATTACTTTCTAAGCCTGGTTCAGTTAGACTAATTACTTTCTTAGCCTCGTTCAGTTAGAGTTATTACTTTAATCAAGCTAAGGAAGGAATAACCGTACTACTAGTTTCTTAGCATGGTTCAATTAGATTTGTTCCTTCCTTAGCCTGACTCAGTTAGAGTTATTACTTTAATGAAGCAAAGGAAGGAATAACCGTACTATTACTTTCTTAGCCTGGTCCAGTTTGAGTTATTCCTTCATTAGTCTGATTCAGTTAGAGTTATTACTTTCTTAGCCTGGTTCAGTTAGACTTATTACTTTCTTAGCCTGGTTCATTTAGGGTTATTCCTTCCTTAGCCTGATTCAGTTAGAGTTATTACTTTCTTAGCCTGGTTCAGTTAGAGTTATTCCTTCCTTCGCCTGATTCAGTTAGAGTTGTTACTTTATTAGCCTGGTTCAGTTAGAGTTATTACTTTCTTAGGCTGGTTCATTTAGAGTTATTCCTTCCTTAGCCTAATTCAGTTAGAGTTATTACTTTCTTAGCCTGATTCATTTAGAGTTATTCCTTCCTTAGTCTGATTCAGTTAGAGTTATTACTTTCTTAGCCTAGTTCAGTTAGAGTTATTCTTTCCTTATCCTGGTTCAGTTAGAGATATTACTTTCTTATCCTGGTTCAGTTAGAGTCATTCCTTCCTTAGCCTGATTCAGTTAGGTTTATAATTTTCTTAGCCTGGTTCAGTTAGAGTTATTCCTTCCTTAGCCTGATTCAGTTAGAGTTATTACTTTCTTAGCCTGATTCAGTTAGAGATATTACTTTCTTAGCCTGATTCAGTTAGAGTTATTACTTTCTTAGCCTGGATCAGTTAGAGTTATTCCTTCCTTAGCCTGATTCAGTTAGAGATATTTCTTCCTTAGCCTGATTCAGTTAGAGATATTACTTTCTTAGCCTGGTTCAGTTAGACTTATTACTTTCTTAGCCTGGTTGAGTCAGAGATATTCCTTTTGTAGCCTGATTCAGTCAGAGTTATTACTTTCTTAGCCTCGTTCAGTTAGATTCATTACTTTAATCAAGCTAAGGAAGGAATAACCGTACTATTAGTTTCTTAGCCTGGATCAATTAGAGTTATTCCTTCCTTAGCCTGTCTCAGTTAGAGTTATTATTTTAATGAAGCAAAGGAAGGAATAACCGTAATATTACTTTCTTAGTCTGGTTCAGTTAGAGTTATTCCTTCCTTAGCCTGATTCAGTTAGAGTTATTACTTTCTTAGCCTGGTTCAGTTAGAGTTATTACTTCCTTAGCCTGAGTCAGTTAGAGTTATTACTTTCTTAGCCTCGTTCAGTTAGAGATATTACTTTAATCAAGCTACGGAAGAAATAACCGTACTATTAGTTTCTTAGCCTGGTTCAATTACAGTTATTCCTTCCTTAGCCTGATTCAGTTAGAGTTATTACTTTCTTAGCCTGGTTCAGTTAGAGTTATTACTTTTCTAGCCTGATTCAGTTAGAGTTATTTCTTTCTTAGCCTAGTTCAGTTAGAGTTTTTCCTTCCTTAGCCTGATCCAGTTAGAGTTATTACTTTTTAGCCTGGTTCAGTTAGACTTATTATTTTCTTAGCCTGGTTCATTCAGAGTTATTCTTTTTGTAACCTGATTCAGTTAGAGTTATTCCCTCCTTAGCCTGATTCAATTAGAGTTATTACTTTCTTCGCCTGGTTCAGTTAGAGTTATTCTTTCCTTAGCCTAATTCAGTTAGAGTTATTCCTTCCTTAGCGTGATTCAGTTAGAGTTATTACTTTCTTAGCCTAGTTCAGTTAGAGTTTTTCCTTCCTTAGCCTGATCCAGTTAGAGTTATTACTTTTTAGCCTGGTTCAGTTAGACTTATTATTTTCTTAGCCTGGTTCATTCAGAGTTATTCTTTTTGTAACCTGATTCAGTTAGAGTTATTCCCTCCTTAGCCTGATTCAATTAGAGTTATTACTTTCTTCGCCTGGTTCAGTTAGAGTTATTCTTTCCTTAGCCTAATTCAGTTAGAGTTATTCCTTCCTTAGCGTGATTCAGTTAGAGTTATTACTTTCTTATCCTGATTCAGTTAGAGTTATTCCTTCCTTAGCCTGATTCAGTTAGAGTTATTATTTTCTTAGCCTGGTTCAGTTATAGTTATTCCTTCCTTAGCCTGATTCATTTAGAGTTTTTGCTTTCTTTCCCTGATTCAGTTATTCCTTCCTTAGCCTGATTCACTTAGGGTTATTATTTTCTTAGCCTGGTTCAGTTAGATTTATTCCTTCCTTACCCTGATTCAGTTACAGTTATTACTTTCTTAGCCTGGTTCAGTTAGAGTTATTACTTCCTTAGCATAATCCAGTTAGAGTTATTACTTTCTTGGCCTGATTCATTTAGAGTTATTCCTTCCTTAGCCTGATTCAGTTACAGTTATTACTTTCTTAGCCTGATTCAGTTAGAGTTATTCCCTCCTTAGCCTGATTCAATTAGAGTTATTACTTTCTTAGCCTGGTTCAGTTAGAGTTTTCCTTCCTTAGCCTGATCCAGTTAGAGTTATTACTTTTTAGCCTGGTTCAGTTAGACTTATTATTTTCTTAGCCTGGTTCATTCAGAGTTATTCTTTTTGTAACCTGATTCAGTTAGAGTTATTCCCTCCTTAGCCTGATTCAATTAGAGTTATTACATTCTTCGCCTGGTTCAGTTAGAGTTATTCTTTCCTTAGCCTAATTCAGTTAGAGTTATTCCTTCCTTAGCGTGATTCAGTTAGAGTTATTACTTTCTTAGCCTGATTCAGTTAGTGTTATTCCTTCTTTAGGTTGAGTCAGTTAGAGTTATTACTTTCTTATCCTGATTCAGTTAGAGTTATTCCTTCCTTAGCCTGATTCAGTTAGAGTTATTATTTTCTTAGCCTGGTTCAGTTATAGTTATTCCTTCCTTAGCCTGATTCATTTAGAGTTTTTGCTTTCTTTCCCTGATTCAGTTAATCCTTCCTTAGCCTGATTCAATTAGGGTTATTATTTTCTTAGCCTGGTTCAGTTAGATTTATTCCTTCTTTACCCTGATTCAGTTACAGTTATTACTTTCTTAGCCTGGTTCAGTTAGAGTTATTACTTCCTTAGCATAATCCAGTTAGAGTTATTACTTTCTTGGCCTGATTCATTTAGAGTTATTCCTTCCTTAGCCTGATTCAGTTACAGTTATTACTTTCTTAGCCTGATTCAGTTAGAGTTATTCCCTCCTTAGCCTGATTCAATTAGTGTTATTACTTTCTTAGTCTGGTTCAGTTAGAGTTATTCCTTCCTTAGCCTGATTCAGTTAGAGTTATTACTTTCTTAGCCTGGTTCAGTTAGAAATATTACTTCCTTAGCCTAATTCAGTTAGAGTTATTAGTTTCTTAGCATGGTTCACTTAGAGTTATTCCTTCCTTAGCCTGATTCAGTTAGAGTTATTCTTTTCTTAGCCTGGTTTGGTTAGAGTTATTCCTTCCTTAGCCTGATTCAGTTAGAATTATTACTTTCTTAGCCTGGTTCAGTTAGAGTTATTCCCTCCTTAGCCTGATTCAATTAGTGTTATTACTTTCTTAGTCTGGTTCAGTTAGAGTTATTCCTTCCTTAGCCTGATTCAGTTAGAGTTATTACTTTCTTAGCCTGGTTCAGTTAGACTTCTTGCTTTCTTAGCCTGGTTCAGTCAGAGTTATTCCTTTTGTAGCCTGATTCTGTTAGAGTCATTACCATCTTAGCCTGTTTCAGTTAGAGTAATTACTTTTGTAGCCTGATTTAGTTAGAGTTATTATTTTCTTAGCCTGGTTCAGTTAGAGTTATTCCTTCCTTAGCCTAATTCAGTTAGAGTTATTCCTTCCTTAGCGTGATTCAGTTAGGGTTATTACTTCTTAGCCTGGTTCAGTTAGAGTTATTCCTTCATTAGCCTAATTCAGTTAGAGTTATTATTTCCTTATCCTGGTTCAGTTAGAGTTATACCTTCCTTGGCCTGATTCAGTTAGAGTTATTACTTTCTTAGCCTGGTTCAGTTAGAGTTATTCCTTCCTTAGCCTGATTCAGTTAGAGTTGTTACTTTCTTAGCCTGGTTCAGTTAGAGTTACTACTTTCTTAGCCTGGTTCAGTTAGAGTTATTCCTTCTTTAGCGTAATTCAGTTAGAGTTATTACTTCCTTAGCCTGATTCAGTTAGAGTTCTTCCTTCCTTAGTCTGATTCAGTTAGAGTTATTACTTTCTTAGCCTGGGTCAATTAGAGTTATTCCTTCCTCAGCATAATTCAGTTAGAGTTATTACTTTCTTAGCCTGATACAATTAGAGTTATTACTTTCTTAGCTTGATTCAGTTAGAGTTATTCCTTTCTTAGCCTAATTCAATTAGAGTTATTACTTTCTTAGCTTGGTTAATTTGGAGTTATTCCTTCCTTAGACTGATTCGGTTAGCGTTATTACTTTCTTAGCCTGGTTCAGTTAGTGTTATTCCTTTTGTAGCCTGATTCACTTAGAGTTATTACTTTCTTACCCTGGTTCAGTTAGAGTTATTCCTTCCTTAGCCTAATTCAATTAGAGTTATTTCTTTCTTAGCTTGGTTAATTTGGAGTTATTCCTTGCTTAGCCTGATTCAGTTAGAGTTATTACTTTCTAAGCCTGATTCAGTTAGAGTTAGTCCTTCCTTAGCCTGATTCAGTTAGAGTTAATACTTTCTTAGCCTGATTCATTAGAGTTATTCCTTCCTTAGCTTGATTCAGTTGGAGTTATTCCTTCCTTAGCCTGATTCAGTTAGAGTTACTACTTTCTTAGCCTGGTTCAATTAGAGTTTTTTATTCCTTAGCCTGTTTCAGTTAGAGATATTACTTTCTAAGCCTGGTTCAGTTAGACTAATTACTTTCTTAGCATGGTTCAGTCAGAGTTATTCCTTTTGTAGCCTGATTCAATTAGAGTTATTTCTTTCTTAGCCTCGTTCAGTTAGAGTTATTACTTTAATCGAGCTAAGGAAGGAATAACCGTACTATTTCTTTCTTAGCATGGTTCAATAAGAGTTATTCCTTCCTTAGCCTGACTCAGTTAGAGTTATTACTTTAATGAAGCAAAGGAAGGAATAACCGTACTATTACTTTCTTAGTCTGGTTCAGTTAGAGTTATTCCTTCATTAGCCTGATCCCGTTAGAGTTATTAATTTCTTAGCCTGGTTCAGTTAGAGTTATTTCTTTCTTAGCCTGGTCCAGTTTGAGTTATTAGTTCCTTAGCCTAATTCAGTTGGAGTTATTCCTTCCTTAGCGTGATTCAGTTAGAGTTATTACTTTCTTAGTCTGATTCAGTTAGAGTTATTCCTTCTTTAGCTTGATTCAATTAGAGTTATTATTTTCTTAGCCTGGTTCAGTTAGATTTATTCCTTCCTTACCCTGATTCAGTTACAGTTATTACTTTCTTAGCCTGGTTCAGTTAGAGTTATTCCTTCCTTAGCATAATCCAGTTAGAGTTATTACTTTCTTGGCCTGATTCATTTAGAGTTATTCCTTCCTTAGCCTGATTCAGTTACAGTTATTGCTTTCTTAGCCTGATTCAGTTAGAGTTGTTCCCTCCTTAGCTTGATTCAATTAGAGTTATTACTTTCTTAGCCTGGTTCAGTTATAGTTATTCCATCCTTAGCCTGATTCATTTAGAGTTATTGCTTTCTTTCCCTGATTCAGTTAGAGTTATTCCTTCCTTAGCTTGATTCAATTAGCGTTATTACTTTCTTAGTCTGGTTCAGTTAGAGTTATTCCTTCCTTTGCCTGATTCAGTTAGAGTTATTACTTTCTTAGCCTGGTTCAGTTAGAGTTATTACTTCCTTAGCCTAATTCAGTTAGAGTTATTAGTTTCTTAGCATGGTTCACTTAGAGATATTCCTTCCTTAGCCTGATTCAGTTAGAGTTATTCCTTCCTTAGCCTGATTCAGTTAGAGTTATTACTTTCTTTGCCTGGTTCAGTTACAATTATTAATTTTGTAGCCTGATTCAGTTAGAGTTATTACTTTCTTAGCCTGGTTCAGTTAGACTTATTGCTTTCTTAGCCTGGTTCAATCAGAGTTATTCCTTTTGTAGCCTGATTCAGTTAGAGTCATTACCATCTTAGCCTGTTTCAGTTAGAGTTATTACTTTTGTAGCCTGATTTAGTTAGAGTTATTATTTTCTTAGCCTGGTTCAGTTAGAGTTATTCCTTCCTTAGCCTAATTCAGTTAGAGTTATTCCTCCCTTAGCGTGATTCCGTTAGGGTTATTACTTCTTAGCCTGATTCAGTCAGAGTTATTCCTTCCTTAGCTTGATTCAGTTAGAGTTATTATTTCCTTATCCTGGTTCAGTTTGTGTTATACCTTCCTTAGCCTGATTCAGTTAGAGTTATTACTTTCTTAGCCTGGTTCAGTTAGAGTTATTCCTTCCTTAGCCTGATTCAGTTAGAATTGTCACTTTCTTAGCCTGGTTCAGTTAGACTTATTACTTTCTTAGCCTGGTTGAGTCAGAGATATTCCTTTTGTAGCCTGATTCAGTCAGAGTTATTACTTTCTTAGCCTCGTTCAGTTAGATTCATTACTTTAATCATGCTAAGGAAGGAATAACCGTGCTATTAGTTTCTTAGCCTGGTTCAATTAGAGTTATTCCTTCCTTAGCCTGTCTCAGTTAGAGTTATTACTTTAATGAAGCAAAGGAAGGAATAACCGTAATATTACTTTCTTAGTCTGTTTCAGTTAGAGTTATTCCTTCCTTAGCCTGATTCAGTTAGAGTTATTACTTTCTTAGCCTGGTTCAGTTAGAGTTTTTCCTTCCTTTGCCTGATCCAGTTAGAGTTATTACTTTCTTAGCCTGGTTCAATTAGATTTATTATTTTCTTAGCCTGGTTCATTCAGAGTTATTCCTTTTGTAGCCTGATTCAGTTAGGGTTATTCCCTCCTTAGCGTGATTCAATTAGAGTTATTACTTTCTTCGCCTGGTTCAGTTAGAGTTATTCCTTGTGATGCCCCATCGTTCACTTTTGCTTTACCTTAACCAGTTTTTGTTTAATTTACGTTATATTTATCATTTTGGGGATTTTTATTTCCTTTTCGGCATCACAGCACTCGTTTTCAAGTTTCTAGGATTTGCGTACGCGCAACTCCGAACTTCCGACCGTAACCGTTAAAGCGCGTGCCAAGGACACGCCCCCTCTTGCGTCATAGCTTGCGTCCGTCATTGTATGCAAATGTCTTTCCCCGGCATGCGCCGGCCCATTGTCAAAACCGTGCCCTGCGAGGCACTTGAAGGATTTGTCACTTGAGAGTTGTAGAGCACTAAACACTTAGCGTAGAGAGAGCAGAGAGATGTATTAAGGTGCGTGTAGCACAGATTTTAGTTTCTTCATTGATGTCTTGGTGAGTTACTTATTTTTGGAAATAAATCTATTTTGTTATGTTACAAACTTTTGAGTCTGTAGTTTTTATCTTGAGCAACGCTGATTTAGAACCTTTTTTACATTAACTCTTAATTGTTAAGAATCACTTTGACTCTCACTTATGAACGCTCACTGGCACTGGAACCCTAAATCAACTTATTCTACATTTTGGCAATTTGTTAATGATTGCCTGGCGCCCGTCAAAGCTATCCAGAGCATAAAACGTTAAATATTTTGCATTGTTTGGAGCGTTACAGAGTCACATAAAAGAAGTGGCGCAGCGAACAGGGACTCGCCAGTATTTAAAGATAGTAATTTTTTTGAGATCAATGGTATATACTAGTTGTAGATTTAACGGCAGCTTAAGCCGAGAATTTTTGTTGAGCAAGTAGCTTAACATTTGTGTGTATTATTCAAAGGTACTGAAGTTTCAGCTTTGATATTGCTGAATATTTAAGATTGTTGTATGTAATGATTAGAAGTGTCCAGACACACAAGTACGTAGGACGATAAGAAAATTTTTTTTTACAAGCAAATTTATATTTTTGTAAAGCTTAGTTGTAGCTTTATTATTGTTGTATAGCAGTACCTTTGAGCGCTGCTCAAGATAAAACGTTTTCAAAATTTCCAAAATTCCAAATTTCAGCAGACCGCTAAACATGTCTGCAAATAATATGGCCGATTCCGCCATAATGACTCCCGACATAGAAAGAGTAAAGGGTAGATTGAAAGATGTAATGATGGAAGCAGAAGTGCTAATGAATCTGCTTGATGATAATCGGGAGAAAAGGGGAACGACAACAACCCCTAAATTTGCTGACAATGCTACGTCAGTTCACCAACGAAGAAACTTTGAACGTAAGGTTCCATTTTCTGTTCCGCCAGAAGCAAGCGATAGAACAGAGTATTTTCAACCGCCACAACGACAATTTGCCAACCCATCCATTAACTATAGTCCTTATGCTAATTGGCCTTTACCTGAGATAAGGTTCGACGGTTCGAAACGTCCGTCATCGTGGACATTTGTCAAGTCCATGGAGGAGCACTTCTGTTTACATGAAGTGCCAAGCAATAAAAAAGTTGTTTTAGCAGTATCTTGCCTAATTGGATGTGCTAAGCAATGGTGGAATAACGTAGGATGTCGTCATGGCATAGAACTTTGGGAAGAATTTAAAAACGAAATCATGGACATATATCCGGCTTATAATGATTTTACAGAACTAGCTACAGAGTTGTTTTCACGAAGACAAAGGGAAAGAGATGACATAGAAAAATTCATATGGGGTACAGTAGAACTATACCAGCTGTACGATGCTGATGCCACTGAAATTGATATTGTAAATTGCATATTGTCTCAATTACTTTTGCCCATCCGAGAATACCTAGAAGTACGAAACATAAATTCAGTTTCCAATTTGGTAAAATTGGCTCGGCAATACACTGCAAGAAGAGAATCTGCAGCAAATACACATAACCAACAATGGATGCCATTCCCGCCAAAGCAGCAACATCAGGTTGAGTCGCGTAGAATGACTCCCGCACGACCGCAATTTACACGGTCCCGACAATTTGCGCCGAACGCGCCAAGAACTATAGAATATGAACGAAGTAGAGACTTTTTGCCACGTCAAGCTTCAAACCATAACACTAGACCTAAAACTTTGGTTAAACAACCTCAATCTTTCACTTGTAACTTTTGTGGCCGACTAGGACATACTGAAAATTTTTGCTACCGAAGGAATGAAAATTCGGGAAACTCTCATCGGGATCTTTGAAGCGAGAGGCCAAGGTTCCTCAACAAAAGCCCTCTCATGAGTTAAGTCTTGCTACTGTGGGTATACATAATGTCTTACATTTACCTTTTGTGAAGCTTTATCACGATAAGACAGAATTCATAGCTCGCATTGATACAGGAGCTGATCTTACATGTCTACATAAGAAAGTATGGGATAAAATTCAGAAAAATTGTAAACTGAATTTGCAGCCGTGGTCCGGTGGACCTTTGAACTTAGCTTGTGCTTCCAAGCAGTGTTTTCCGCAAGGAACTGTTGAGTTACCTATCACTTTAAATAATGTGGATATAAGACTTGAATTTTTAGTAATAAGTGAATTATTATACGACTCTTTAATAGGATTAGATGCGATACGGAAACACTTGATTGAATTTGATTTTGCCAACAATACTATTTCATTAAAAGCAACAATGAAAGAAAAACTTGATATCGATCAGATAAAATTAGACATTAGAAAACATGCTGACAACGCTCACTTGGGAAATAGCGAGAGAGTTAAGTTAGAAACTTTGCTCAATGCTAATTACGAACTTTTTAACAACAAGCCCGGTAGATGTCAGATTTTAGAACATCATATCGACACCGGCAATAATAGACCTGTTTACAGCAAACCATATAATTATCCTCCCAGTAAAGAAGAGATAATTTCAACACAAATTAAAGAAATGTTAGAGGATGGGATAATAGAGCCAAGTTTTAGCCCTTGGGCTTCACCGGTCGTGCTCGTTAAAAAGAAAACTGGTGATTTGAGATTTTGCGTAGACTATCGAAAATTAAATGCTGTTACAGTCCCCGACAGATATCCACTACCTATTATTCAGAATCTACTAACACAACTGGCTGGCAAAAAATTTATTAGCACACTAGATTTGTCTTCAGGATATTGGCAGGTGTCCGTATATCCACCAGATGGACCCAAAACAGCATTCCTCACAAAAGATGGATTATTCCAATTTCGTTGCTTACCGTTTGGCTTATCAGGAGCACCCGCCATGTTTCAACGTCTTATGTCCGTAGTTCTGGGTGACCTAAAAGGAAAAATTTGTGAAGTATACTTAGACGACATAGTCATTTTTTCTACTGATTTTTCAGAGCATCTACGTGATTTGAATTTGGTATTTGCAAGGTTAAGAGAAGCCGGACTCACCATAAAGTTGTCCAAATGCACCTTTCTCCGAGAGGACGTTCAATACCTCGGTTTCACTGTTAATAAGGATGGAGTAAGAACATTACCTAATAAGGTCGAAGCCATAGAACGATTTCCCACACCGCGCAATTCGAAACAACTTAGTAGATTTTTAGGAATGTGTGGATGGTACCGACAATTTGTACCCAATTTTGCTAATTTGGCCGAACCTTTGTGTGAATTACGTCGAAAGCGAAAGCGGTTTCACTGGACACCTGTTTGCGATACAGCATTTCAGACATTAAAGGATGCATTGTGTCATGCTCCCGTGTTGGCCTTGCCACAGTTAGGCAAACCTTTTTTCATCTACACTGATGCTTCCGATGTCGGTCTCGGCGCCGTGCTGAGCCAAGTACAGAATGACAATTGTGAACACGTCATCATGTATGCCAGTCGCAGTTTGAGTCATACTGAAAGAAACTATACAGTGACTGAAAAAGAATGTCTAAGCGTAATATGGGCTCTAGAAAAATTTAAAGTACAATTAGACACATCCGACATAACTATTTTTACTGACCATGCTGCTTTACAATGGTTACAGACATCTACCAATCTAACAGGTCGTCTAATGCGCTGGGCATTACGCCTACAAGAATTTAATTTCAAGGTCGAGCATCGAAAGGGAAGTGCACATCAGCTACCAGATGCATTATCCCGTGCTCCCGTGTGGCCGGCAGAAGTTACGCCAGAGCTCGAAGATAAGCCTTTTGCTCCCTCACTCGCCACAATAGTTCCCATCGAATACAAGGAACATTTAATCACTGAACAACAAAGCGATTTAGAATATGGAAACGTGTATCATTATTTGAAAACTGATGAATTACCTCTAGATCCTAGTATAGCTTCAAGTATTGTTGGAAGAGCCAGACATTTCAGATTAATTAACGATATTTTGTACTACTGCAGACGACCGAGTCAAACAGGCAGTTATCGCCCATTTATTCCCAAGAATTTAAGAGAGTACGTACTCCGAGAATTACATGATGTACCTTCAGCTGGACATTTAGGTACACGGAAAACCTATCAGAAAGTGGCCAAAAGATCATATTGGCCAGCTTTGAAAAAGGACGTAAAAACCTATGTAGAAACATGCCTAATTTGTCAAACCACAAAATTCGATCAAAACCGTCCTTGTGGTCTTATGAAAAGCACGATCTCCAACGAACCCATGGAATTAGTTGGCATGGATTTAATGGGCCCGTATCCACAAACACAAGAGGGATCCCAATATATTCTGGTCTTGGTAGATTATTTTTCGAAATGGGTCGAAATATTTCCTGTTAGAAATGCAACAGCAACAATCGTAGCAAAGAAATTTGTAAATGAATTTATATGCAGATACGGGGTACCCAAGAGTATAGTTTCGGACAATGGGCCCCAATTCATTTCCAATGTGCTTGCTGAAGTATGTGAAACATTCCAAATAAAACATATATATACAACTCCATATCATCCACAATCAAATTTGACAGAAAGAATTAATCGAAATATTGGCAGAATGATAGCTGCTTACGTCGAAAATAGACATAGTACATGGGATAAATATTTGCAACAGTTTTCCTTTGCTTTACGCACTTCATTACATGAAACCACCAAATTCACGCCTTCACGGATATTTCTTGGAAGAGAACTAACATTACCCTGGGACAGACTCATTGGCCAACCCGCATCTCCACAATCCATTGAGTTTAGAACGGAACAGCATATTAGAGCCATTTCAAAGCCACAAGATAATTCCCTACGAGCACAACAAAATCAACGAGAGGATTATAATAAAAGACGACGACATATGGAATTTAAAGTAGGTGATAAGGTCTTGATTAAAACACATCATAAGAGTGATAAAGAAAGAGGATTTATAAAGAAATTTGCACCATTATATGCTGGACCATATGTTATAAGGAAGAAACTTTCTCCACTTCTGTATGAATTGGCCAATATGACCACTAATGCCTCAGTAGGGTACTTTAATGTTGTGAATATAAAAAAATACAAAACTTCTATAGAATTTTCTAGATCAGAAGCAGATGCTCCACAACCAACCCAGGAGAATGATGGCTCTGATGATGATATTGAACCTTTACCACCCAGAAGAGAAAAAAACCGATTAGATTATCACCTACTGCACACAACAGGACAAAGACGGACAAAGCCAGATTCAGCTGTTCCATCAACGTCGAGAGCGTAACGAAAAGCCGACGAAACGACCAGAGCCTGCAGAGCGACAACCGGCAGCGAAGCAGCGAACATCGGGAAGATGACGTCACGAGAGAGCTCTACAGCGACGACTTGACTTGAACGAGATCTTCAGTAACAACTTTACGTGAAGCCACCCAACGACGACGGAAAGATGTTATCGGAAACGGACTAGATGATTTATCGCCACGGAGTGCCAACAATGAAATTTAAGTATATTTTTCTTTCACTTGGCACTTGATTGAGTTATAAAATGTTTTTTTTCTGGAATAGATGAAGACGAAGAAGAAGCCTTATTGTGAATTATATAGTTAGCGATGTTTAATTTCTTGTTGAAACTTTAGAGTTCGATATTTATTTTTGGAAAGTGAAATTTTTGTAGTTCGAGTTTATACTTGTGTGAATAGAGTTTTTTTGCATTCTTGTTCATCGAGGTTCTAGTTATTGTATTTACGTGAGTTAAAATGTATTTTTGTAGATTTTTTTTTTCAGCTGACTGATAGCTGAAAATTTTGTAAGTCGATATTGGAAAGTTTAGAAATTGTAAAATGTTTCTGGATATGAATGAGAAGAGTGAAAGAGAATTAGTGATTTAAGAATTTGTATTGTAAAATAACGTGCATTCCAAAGTGAATTTATGTGAAAAAAAAAAGGAGATTCATGTAAAAGTTATTGGATGAAATGTTATCATCGTATATTATAAATTATTTACACTCTTTTTTCTTTATTCTTAGATACGATTTATGTATATGTGTTTAAATCTGTTCAGTGTCATCAGTGATATTTATGTGTCAATGATACGTAATTTTTGTGGATGACATTGACAGTATTTATTGGTATATATAGATGATGACCATGATGATGACTGCAGAATTTTGTTTTTTTTTTGTGTGTACCTTTTTGGAGCTGTCCCCAAATGGCCTAGTCTGATAACAGAGTTGTTATCAGCATAACTCCTTTGGGAGGGGGACGTTAGCTCTGAAGGGGGAGGTAACTAATGATTTTTTATTTCAGCTAGATCGCGATTTCTGTGAATAGGAGAAGAATTAGCGGATGATTACAATCCCGCTTGTTTGTAAATTTTGAATTTTCTTAGCTTTGCGTATTTGAATGTAATTAGGAGGAGATAACGGTGTTCGAATACCCGTTTTTTTATGTGATTTAGGAGAAGATTTAGCTTTCACGAATTTTTATTGTGATTAGGGGAAAAGCGGAAGTTATTACCCCGCTAACAACAAATGTAATGAATCATTTTTCTTTTCATCTTTTTAACAGTTATTAACCTGTTTTTCTGTACAGTTCAAGATATGCCAATTTCGAGTTTGTATCAGAATGTGATACTAGTTAGACCGATGATGCTAGTATACAGTTAACTGTCACAGCCACTGGTACGTAAGTACACTAGGGTAGCTGTTAAACACATATTTTTGTTAGGAGGAAAAGGGAGGAGGTACCTTTGGTTGTGCTGGAAAATTGTGTCAAAGTAAGAATAGTTCATCATGTCCAAATTTGCGCTAGCATACTTCTACTTATTTATGTTTAGCCATGTGTAAATGACGTAAGATGTGTCCTTTATTCAAAATTTGCTCGTCAAAATTTGTTAGGTCAATCAATTTGACTCCCTTTGGAAGGGGGAGTTGTGATGCCCCATCGTTCACTTTTGCTTTACCTTAACCAGTTTTTGTTTAATTTACGTTATATTTATCATTTTGGGGATTTTTATTTCCTTTTCGGCATCACAGCACTCGTTTTCAAGTTTCTAGGAGTTGCGTACGCGCAACTCCGAACTTCCGACCGTAACCGTTAAAGCGCGTGCCAGGACACGCCCCCTCTTGCGTCATAGCTTGCGTCCGTCATTGTATGCAGATGTCTTTCCCCGGCATGCGCCGGCCCATTGTCAAAACCGTGCCCTGCGAGGCACTTGAAGGATTTGTCACTTGAGAGTTGTAGAGCACTAAACACTTAGCGTAGAGAGAGCAGAGAGATGTAGTAAGGTGCGTGTAGCACAGATTTTAGTTTCTTCATTGATGTCTTGGTGAGTTACTTATTTTTGGAAATAAATCTATTTTGTTATGTTACAAACTTTTGAGTCTGTAGTTTTTATCTTGAGCAACGCTGATTTAGAACCTTTTTTACATTAACTCTTAATTGTTAAGAATCACTTTGACTCTCACTTATGAACGCTGACTGGCACTGGAACCTTAAATCAACTTATTCTACATTTTGGCAATTTGTTAATGATCGCCTGGCGCCCATCAAAGCTATCCGGAGCATAAAACTTTAAATATTTTGCATTGTTTGGAGCGTTACATCCTTCCTTAGCCTAATTCAGTTAGAGTTATTCCTTCCTTAGCGTGATTCAGTTAGAGTTATTACTTTCTTAGCCTGATTCAATTAGAGTTATTCCTTCCTTAGCTTCATTCAGTTAGAGTTATTACTTTCTTATCCTAGTTCAGTTAGAGTTATTCCTTCCTTAGCGTGATTCAGTTAGAGTTATTACTTTCTTAGCCTGATTCAATTAGAGTTATTCCTTCCTTAGCCTGATTCAGTTAGAGTTATTATTTTCTTAGCCTCGTTCAGTTAGATTTATTCCTTCCTTAGCCTGATTCAGTTACAGTTATTACTTTCTTAGCCTGGTTCAGTTAGAGTTATTCCTTCCTTAGCATAATCCAGTTACAATTATTACTTTCTTGGCCTGATTCATTTAGAGTTATTCCTTCCTTAGCCTGATTCAGTTACAGTTATTACTTTCTTAGTCTGATTCAGTTAGAGTTATTCCCTACTTAGCCTGATTCAACTAGAGTTATTACTTTCTTAGCCTGGTCCAGTTATAATTATTCCTTCCTTAGCCTGATTCAGTTAGAGTTGTTACTTTCTTAGCCTGGTTCAGTTAGAGTTATTACTTCCTTAGCCTAATTCAGTTAGAGTTATTAGTTTCTTAGCATGGTTCACTTAGAGTTATTCCTTCCTTAGCCTGATTTAGTTAGAGTTATTCTTTTCTTAGCCTGGTTCAGTTAGAGTTATTCCTTCCTTAGCCTGATTCAGTTAGAGTTATTATTTTCTTAGCCTGGTTCAGTTAGAGTTATTACTTTAATCAAGCTAAGGAAGGAATAACCGTACTATTAGTTTCTTAGCATGATTCAATAAGAGTTATTCCTTCCTTAGCCTGACTCAGTTATAGTTATTTCTTTAATGAAGCAAAGGAAGGAATAACCGTACTATTACTTTCTTAGTCTGGTTCAGTTAGAGTTATTCCTTCCTTAGCGTGATTCCGTTAGAGTTATTACTTTCTTAGCCTGGTTCAGTTAGAGTTATTCCTTCCTTAGCCTAATTCAGTTAGAGTTATTAATTTCTTAACATGGTTCACTTAGAGTTATTCCTTCCTTAGCCTCATTTAGTTAGAGTTATTACTTTCTTAGCCTGGTCCAGTTTGAGTTATTCCTTCCTTAGTCTGATTCAGTTAGAGTTATTACTTTCTTAGCCTGGTTCAGTTAGATTTATTACTTTCTTAGCCTGGTAAAGTCAGAGTTATTCCTTTTGTAGCCTGATTCATTTAGAGTCATTACCTTCTTAGCCTGGTTCAGTTAGAGATATTACTTTTGTAGCTTGATTCAGTTAGAGTTATTACTTTCTTAGCCTGGTTCAGTTAGAGTTATTCCTTCTTTAGCCTAATTCAGTTAGAGTTATTACTTTCTTAGCCTGGTTCAGTTAGAGTTATTCCTTCCTTAGCCTGATTCAGTTAGAGTTGTTATTTTATTAGCCTGGTTCAGTTAGGGTTATTACTTTCTTAGGCTGGTTTATTTAGAGTTATTCCTTCCTTAGCCTAATTCAGTTAGAGTTATTACTTTCTTAGCCTGATGCAGTTAGAGTTATTCCTTCCTTAGTCTGATTCATTTAGAGTTATTACTTTCTTAGCCTGGTTCAGTTAGAGTTATTCTTTCCTTATCCTGGTTCAGTAAGAGTTATTCCTTCCTTAGCGTTATTCAGTTACAGTTATTACTTTCTTACCCTGATTCTGTTAGAGTTATTTCTTCATTTGCCTGATTCAGTTAGAGTTATTACTTTCTTAGCCTGATTCAATTAGAGTTATTCCTTCCTTAGCTTGATTCAGTTAGAGTTATTACTTTCTTATTTTGGTTCAGTTAGAGTCATTCCTTCCTTAGCCTGATTCAGTTACGTTTATTATTTTCTTAGCCTGGTTCAGTTAGAATTATCCCTTCCTTAGAATTATTCAGTTAGAGTTATTACTTTCTTAGCTTGGTTAAGTTGGAGTTTTCCTTCCTTAGCCTGATTCAGTTTGAGATACTACTTTCTTAGCCTGGTTCAGTTAGACTTATTACTTTCTTAGCCTGGTTGAGTCAGAGATATTCCTTCTGTAGCCTGATTCCGTCATAGTTATTAATTTCTTAGCCTCGTTCAGTTAGATTCATTACTTTAATCAAGCTAAGGAAGGAATAACCGTACTATTAGTTTCTTAGCCTGGTTCAATTAGAGTTATTCCTTCCTTAGCCTGTCTCAGTTAGAGTTATTACTTTAATGAAGCAAAGGAAGGAATAACCGTAATATTACTTTCTTAGTCTGTTTCAGTTAGAGTTATTCCTTCCTTAGCCTGATTCAGTTAGAGTTATTACTTTCTTAGCCTGGTTCAGTTAGAGTTATTACTTTTGTAGCCTGATTCAGTTAGAGTTACTACTTTCTTAGCCTGGTTCAGTTAGAGTTATTCCCTCTTTAGCCTGATTCAACTAGAGTTATTACTTTCTTAGCCTGGTCCAGTTATAGTTATTCCTTCCTTAGCCTGATTCAGTTAGAGTTATTAATTTCTTAGCCTGGTTCAGTTAGAGTTATTACTTCCTTAGCCTAATTCAGTTAGAGTTATTAGTTTCTTAGCATGGTTCACTTAGAGTTATTCCTTCGTTAGCCTGATTCAGTTAGAGTTATTCTTTTCTTGGCCTGGTTCAGTTAGAGTTCTTCCTTCCTTAGCCTGATTCAGTTAGAGTTATTACTTTCTTAGCCTGGTTCAGTTAGAGTTATTACTTTTGTAGCCTGATTCAGTTAGAGTTATTACTTTCTTAGCCTGGTCCAGTTTGAGTTATTCCTTCCTTAGTCTGATTCAGTTAGAGTTATTACTTTCTTAGCCTGGTTCAGTTAGAATTATTACTTTCTTAGCCTGGTTCAGTCAGAGTTATTCCTTTTGTAGCCTGATTCAGTTAGAGTCATTACCTTCTTAGCCTGTTTCAGTTAGAGTTATTACATTTGTAACCTGATTTAGTTAGAGTTATTATTTTCTTAGCCTGGTTCAGTTAGAGTTATACCTTCATTAGCCTAATTCAGTTAGAGTTATTATTTCCTTATCCTGGTTCAGTTAGAGTTATACCTTCCTTGGCCTGATTCAGTTAGAGTTATTACTTTCTTAGCCTGGTTCAGTTAGAGTTATTCCTTGCTTAGCCTGATTCAGTTAGAGTTGATACTTTCTTAGCCTTGTTCAGTTAGAGTTACTACTTTCTTAGCCTGGTTCAGTTAGAGTTATTCCTTCTTTAGCGTAATTCAGTTAGAGTTATTACTTCCTTAGCCTGATTCAGTTAGAGTTCTTCCTTCCTTAGTCTGATTCAGTTAGAGTTATTACTTTCTTAGCCTGGGTCAATTAGAGTTATTCCTTCCTCAGCATAATTCAGTTAGAGTTATTACTTTCTTAGCCTGATTCAGTTAGAGTTATTCCTTCCTTAGCCTAATTCAATTAGAGTTATTACTTTCTTAGCTTGGTTAATTTGGAGTTATTCCTTCCTTAGACTGATTCGGTTAGAGTTATTACTTTCTTAGCCTGGTTCAGTTAGTGTTATTCCTTTTGTAGCCTGATTCACTTAGAGTTATTCCTTTCTTAGCCTGGTTCAGTTAGAGTTATTCTTTCCTTAGCCTAATTCAATTAGAGTTATTACTTTCTTAGCTTGGTTAATTTGGAGTTATTCCTTGATTAGCCTGATTCAGTTAGAGTTATTACTTTCTAAGCCTGATTCAGTTAGTGTTAGTCCTTCCTTAGCCTGAATCAGTTAGAGTTAATACATTCTTAGCCTGATTCATTAGAGTTATTCCTTCCTTAGCTTGATTCAGTTGGAGTTATTCATTCCTTAGCCTGATTCAGTTAGAGTTACTAGTTTCTTAGCCTGGTTGAATTTGAGTTTTTCATTCCTTAGCCTGTTTCAGTTAGAGATATTACTTTCTAAGCCTGGTTCAGTTAGACTAATTACTTTCTTAGCCTGGTTCAGTCAGAGTTATTCCTTTTGTAGCCTGATTCAATTAGAGTTATTATTTTCTTAGCCTCGCTCAGTTAGAGTTATTACTTTAATCAAGCTAAGGAAGGAATAACCGTACTATTAGTTTCTTAGCATGGTTCAATAAGAGTTATTCCTTCCTTAGCCTTACTCAGTTAGAGTTATTACTTTAATGAAGCAAAGAAAGGAATAACCGTACTATTACTTTCTTAGTCTGGTTCAGTTAGAGTTATTCCTTCCTTAGCCTGATTCCGTTACAGTTATTACTTTCTTAGCCTGGTTCAGTTAGAGTTATTACTTTCTCAGCCTGGTCCCGTTTGAGTTATTCCTTCCTTAGTCTGATTCAGTTAGAGTTATTACTTTCTTAGCCTGGTTCAGTTAGACTTATTACTTTCTTAGCCTGGTTCAGTTAGAGTTATTCCTTCCTTAGCCTAATTCAGTTAGAGTTATTACTTTCTTAGCATGGTTCACTTAGAGTTATTCCTTCCTTAGCCTGATTCAGTTAGAGTTATTACTTTCTTAGCCTGGTTCAGTTTGAGTTATTACTTTTGTAGCCTGATTTAGTTAGAGTTATTATTTTTTTAGCCTGGTCCAGTTTGAGTTATTCCTTCCTTAGTCTGATTCAGTTAGAGTTATTACTTTCTTAGCCTGGTTCAGTTAGACTTATTACTTTCTTAGCCTGGTTAAGTCAGAGTTATTCCTTTTGTAGCCTGATTCATTTAGAATCATTACCTTCTTAGCCTCGTTCAGTTAGAGATATTACTTTTGTAGCCTGATTCAGTTAGAGTTATTACTTTCTTAGCCTGGTTCAGTTAGAGTTATTCCTTCCTTAGCCTAATTCAGTTAGAGTTATTCCTTCCTTAGCCTGATTCAGTTAGAGTTGTTACTTTATTAGCCTGGTTCAGTTAGAGTTATTATGTTCTTAGCCTGATACAATTAGAGTTATTACTTTCTTAGCCTAATTCAATTAGAGATATTCCTTCCTTAGCCTGATTCAGTTAGAGTTATTACTTTCTTAGCCTGATTCAGTTAGAGTTATTCCTTCCTTAGACTGATTCGGTTAGAGTTATTACTTTCTTAGCCTGGTTCAGTTAGAGTTATTCCTTTTGTACCCTGATCCACTTAGAGTTATTACTTTCTTAGCCTGGTTCAGTTAGAGTTATTCCTTCCTTAGCCTAATTCAATTCGAGTTATTACTTTCTTAGCTTGGTTAATTTGGAGTTATTCCTTGCTTAGCCTGATTCAGTTAGAGTTATTACTTTCTAAGCCTGATTCAGTTAGAGTTAGTCCTTCCTTAGCCTGATTCAGTTAGAGTTATTACTTTCTTAGCCTGATTCATTAGAGTTATTCCTTCCTTAGCTTGATTCAGTTGGAGTTATTCCTTCCTTAGCCTGATTCAGTTAGAGTTACTACTTTCTTAGCCTGGTTCAGTTAGAATTATTCCTTCCTTAGCCTGATTCAGTTAGAGATATTACTTTCTGAGCCTGGTTCAGTTAAACTAATTACTTTCTTAGCCTGGTTCAGTCAGAGTTATTCCTTTTGTAGCCTGATTCAATTAGAGTTATTACTTTCTTAGCCTCGTTCAGTTAGAGTTATTACTTTAATGAAGCAAAGGAAGGAATAACCGTACTATTACTTTCTTAGTCTGGTTCAGTTAGAGTTATTCCTTCCTTAGCCTGATTCCGTTAGAGTTATTACTTTCTTAGCCTGGTTCAGTTAGAGTTATTCCTTCCTTAGCCTAATTCAGTTAGAGTTATTACTTTCTTAGCATGGTTCACTTAGAGTTATTCCTTCCTTAGACTGATTCAGTTAGAGTTAAGACTTCCTTAGCCTGGTTCAGTTTGAGTTATTACTATTGTAGCCTGATTTAGTTATATTTATTACTTTCTTAGCCTGGTCCAGTTTGAGTTATTCCTTCCTTAGTCTGATTCAGTTAGAGTTATTACGTTCTTAGCCTGGTTCAGTTAGGCTTATTACTTTCTTAGCCTGGTTAAGTCAGAGTTATTCCTTTTGTAGCCTGATTCATTTAGAGTCATTACCTTCTTAGCCTGGTTCAGTTAGAGATATTACTTTTGTAGCCTGATTCAGTTAGTGTTATTACTTTCTTAGCCTGGTTCAGTTAGAGTTATTCCTTCCTTAGCCTAATTCAGTTAGAGTTATTACTTTCTTAGCCTGGTTCAGTTACAGTTATTCCTTCCTTAGCCTGATTCAGTTACAGTTACTACTTTCTTAGCCTGGTTAGTTAGACTTATTACTTTCTTAGCCTGGTTCAGTCAGAGTTATTCCTTCTGTAGCCTTTTTCAGTTAGAGTTATTATTTTCTTACCCTGGTTCAGTTATTCCTTAGCCTAATTCAGTTAGAGTTGAAACTTTCTTAGCCTGGTTCAGTTAGAGATATTCCTTTCTTAGCCTGATTCAGTTAGAGTTGTTACTTTCTTAGCCTGGTTCAGTTAGAGTTATTACTTTCTTAGCCTGATCCCGTTAGAGTTATTCCTTCCTTAGCTTGATTCAGTTAGAGTTATTACTTTCTTATCTTGGTTCAGTTAGAGTTATTCCTTCCTTAGCCTGATTCAGTAAGAGTTATTACTTTCTTAGCCTGGTTCAGTTAGAGTTATTCCTTCCTTAGCCTGATTCAGTTAGAGATATTACTTTCTTATCCTGGTTCAGTTAGACTTATTACTTTCTTAGCCTGGTTCAGTCGGAGTTATTCTGTTTGTAGCCTGATTCAGTTAGAGTTATTACTTTTGTAGCCTAATCAGTTAGATTTATTACCTTCTTAGCCTGGTTCAGTTAGAGTTATTCCTTCCTTAGCCTGATTCAGTTACACTTGTTACTTTCTTAGTCTGGTTCAGTTAGAGATATTATTTTCTTAGCCTGGTTCAGTTAGAGTTATTCCTTCTTTATCCTAATTCAGTTAGAGTTATTACTTTCTTAGCCTGATTCAGTTAGATTTCTTCCTTCCTTAATCTGATTCATTTAGAGTTATTATTTTCTTAGCCTACTTCAATTAGATTTATTCCTTCCTTAGCGTGATTCAGTTAGTGTTATTACTTTCTTAGCCTGATTAAGTTAGAGCTATTCCTTCCTTAGCCTGATTCAGTTAGAGTTATTACTTTCTTAACCTGATTCAGTTAGAGTAATTCCTTTCTTAGCTTGATTCAGTTAGAGTTATTTCTTATCCTGGTTCAGTTAGAGTTATTCCTTCCTTAGCCTGATTCAGTTAGAGTTATTATTTTCTTAGATTGTTTCAGTTAGAGTTTTCCTTCCTTAGCCTGATTCAGTTAGAATAATTCCTTCCTTAGCCTGATTCAGTTAGATTTATTACCTTCTTAGCTTGGTTAATTTGGAGTTATTCCTTCCTTAGCCTGATTCAATTAAAGTTATTATTTTCTTAGCCTGATTCAGTTAGAGTTACTACTTTCTTAGCCTGGTTCAGTTAGAGATATTCCTTCCTTAGCCTGACTCAGTTAGAGTTGTTACTTTCTTAGTCTGGTTCAGTTTAGGGTTATTCCTTCCTTAGCCTGATTCAGTTAGAGTTATTACTTTCTTAGCCTGATTCAATTAGAGTTATTCCTTCCTTAGCTTGATTCAGTTAGAGTTATTCCTTTTTTTAGCCTGGTTCAGTTAGAGTTATTCCATCCATAGTCTGATTCAGTTAGAGTTATTATTTTCTTCGCCTGGTTCAGTTAGAGTTATTACTTTCTTAGCCTGGTTCAGTTACAGTTATTCCTTCCTTAGCCTGATTCAGTTAGAGTTACTACTTTCTTAGCCTGGTTCAGTTAGACTTATTACTTTCTGAGCCTGGTTCAGTCAGAGTTAATCCTTTTGTAGCCTGATCCAGTTAGAGTCATTAGCTTCCTAGCCTGGTTCAGTTAGAGTTATTACTTTTCTAGCGTGATTCAGTTAGAGTTATTGTTTTCTTATCCTGGTTCAGTTAGAGTTATTCCTTCCTTAGCCTAATTCAGTTAGACTTAAAACTTTCTTAGCCTGGTTCAGTTAGAGATATTCCTTCCTTAGCCTGATTCAGTTAGAGTTGTTACTTTCTTAGCCTCGTTCAGTTAGAGTTATTACTTTCTTAACCTGATTCAGTTAGAGTTATTCCTTCCTTAGCTTGATTCAGTTAGAGTTATTAGTTTCTTATCTTGGTTCAGTTAGAGTTATTCCTTCCTTAGTCTGATTCAGTAAGAGTTATTACTTTCTTAGCCTGGTTCAGTTAGAGTTATTCCTTCCTTAGCCTGATTCAGTTAGAGTTATTACTTTCTTAGCCTGGTTAAGTTGGAGTTTTCCTTCCTTAGCCTGATTCAGTTAGAGTTATTACTTTCTTAGCCTGATTCAGTTAGAGTTATTACTTTCTTAGCCTGGTTCAGTCGGAGTTTTCCTTTTGTAGCCTGTTTCAGTTACAGTTATTACTTTTGTAGCCTAATCAGTTAGAATTATTGCCTTCTTAGCCTGGTTCAGTTAGAGTTATTCCTTCCTTAGCCTGATTCAGTTACAGTTGTTACTTTCTTAGCCTGGTTCAGTTAGAGTTATTATTTTCTTAGCCTGGTTCAGTTAGAGTTATTCCTTCTTTATCCTAATTCAGTTAGAGTTATTCCTTCTTTATCCTAATTCAGTTAGAGTTATCACTTTCTTAGACTGATTCAGTTAGAGTTGTTACATTTTTAGCATTTTGGTTCAGTTAGAGTTATTCCTTCCTTAGCGTGATTCAGTTAGAGTTATTACTTTCTTTGCCTGATTCAATTAGAGTTATTCCTTCCTTAGCTTGATTCAGTTAGAGTCATTACTTTCTTATCCTGGTTCAGTTAGAGTTATTCCTTCCTTAGCCTGATTCAGTTAGAGTTATTATTTTCTTAGCCTGGTTCATTTAGAATTATTCCTTAATTAGCCTGATTCAGTTAGAGTTATTACTTTCTTACCCTGGTGCAGTTAGAGTTATTCCTTCCTTAGCCTGATTCAGTTAGAGTTATTACTTTCTTAGCTTGGTTATGTTGGAGTTATTCCTTCCTTAGCCTGATTCAGTTAGAGTTATTACTTTCTTAGCCTGATTCAGTTAGAGTTATTACTTTCTTAGCCTTAATCAATTAGAGTTATTCCTTCATTAGCCTGATTCAGTTACCGTACTATTAGTTTCTACCGTACTATTAGTTTCTTAGCCTGATTCTAGAGTTATTCCTTCCTTAGCCTGACACAGTTAGAGTTATTACTTTAATGAAGCAAAGGAAGGAATAACCGTAATATTACTTTCTTAGTCTGGTTCAGTTAGAGTTATTCCTTCCTTAGCCTGATTCAGTTAGAGTTATTACTTTCTTAGCCTTGTTAAGTTGGAGTTTTCCTTCCTCAGCCTGATTCAGTTAGAGTTATTACTTTCTTATCTTGGTTCAGTTAGAGTTATTCCTTCCTTAGCCTGATTCAGTTAGAGTTATTACTTTCTTAGCCTTGTTAAGTTGGAGTTTTCCTTCCTTAGTCTGATTCATTTACAGTTATTACTTTCTTAGCCTACTTCAATTAGAGTTATTCCTTCCTTAGCGTGATTCAGTTAGTGTTATTACTTTCTTAGCCTGGTTCAGTTAGAGTTATTCCTTCCTTATCCTGATTCAGTTAGAGTTATTACTTTCTTAGCTTGGTTAAGTTGGAGTTATTCCTTCCTTTGCCTGATTCAGTTACAGTTATTACTTTCTTAGTCTGATCCAGTTAGAGTTATTACTTTCTTAGCCTGGATCAGTTAGAGTGATTTCTTCCTTAGCCTGATTCAGTTAGAGATATTACTTTCTTAGCCTGGTTCAGTTAGACTTATTACTTTCTTAGCCAGGTTCAGTCAGAGTTATTCCTTTTGTTGCCTGATTCAGTTAGAGTTATTACTTTCTTAGCCTCGTTTAGTTAGGGTTAATACTTTAATCAAGCTAAGGAAGGAATAACCGTACTATTAGTTTCTTAGCCTGGTTCAATTAGAGTTATTCCTTCCTTAGCCTGACTCAGTTAGAGTTATTACTTTAAAGAAGCAAAGGAAGCAAAAATATTACTTTCTCAGTTTGGTTCAATTTGAGTTCTTCATTCCTTAGCCTGATTCAGTTAGAGTTATTACTTTCTTAGCCTGGTTCAGTGAGAGTTATTCCTTCCTTAGCCTAATTTACTTAGTTATTACTTTCTAACATGGTTTGCTTAGAGTTATTCCTTCCTTAGCCTGATTCAGTTAGAGTTATTCCTTTTTTAGCCTGGTTCAGTTAGTTATTCCTTCCTTAGCCTGATTCAGTTAGAGTTATTACTTTCTTAGCTTGATTAAGTTGGAGTTATTCCTTCCTTTGCCTGATTCAGTTAGAGTTTTTACTTTCTTAGCCTGATCCAGTTAGAATTATTACTTTCTTAGCCTGGTTCAGTTATAGTTATTCCTTCCTTATCCTGGTTCAGTTACAGTTATTCCTTCCTTAGCGTGATTCAGTTAGAGTTATTACTTTCTTAGCCTGATTCAATTAGAGTTATTCCTTCCTTAGCTTGATTCAGTTAGAGTTATTACTTTCTTAGCCTCGTTTAGTTAGAGTTATTACTTTTAATCAAGCTAAGGAAGGAATAACCATACTATTAATTTCTTAGCCTGGTTCAATTAGAGTTATTCCTTCCTTAGACTGACTCAGTTAGAATTATTACTTTAATGAAGCAAAGGAAGCAAAAATATTACTTTCTCAGTCTGGTTCAGTTAGAGTTCTTCATTCCTTAGCCTGATTCAGTTAGAGTTATTACTTTCTTAGCCTGGTTCAGTGTGAGTTATTCCTTCCTTAGCCTGATTCAGTTAGAGTTATTACTTTCTTAGCCTTGTTCAGTTAGACTTATTACTTTCTTAGACTGGTTCAGTCAGAGTTATTCCTTTAGTAGCCTGATTCAGTTAGAGTCATTAACTTCTTAGCCTAGTTCAGTTAGAGTTATTACTTTTGTAGCGTGATTCAGTTAGAGATATTATTTTCTTACCATGGTTCAGTCAGATTTATTCCTTTCTTAGCTTAATTCAGTTAGAGTTAAAACTCTCTTAGCCTGCTTCAGTTAGAGATATTCCTTCCTTAGCTTGATTCAGTTAGAGTTATTACTTTCTTATCTTGGTTCAGTTAGAGTTATTCCTTCCTTAGCCTGATTCAGTAAGATGTATTACTTTCTTAGCCTTGTTAAGTTGGAGTTTTCCTTCCTCACCCTGATTCAGTTAGAGTTATTACTTTCTTATCTTGGTTCAGTTAGAGTTATTCCTTCCTCAGCCTGATTCAGTAAGAGGTATTACTTTCTTAGCCTTGTTAAGTTGGAGTTTTCCTTCCTTAGCCTGATTCAGTTAGAGTTATTACTTTCTTAGCCTGATTCAGTTAGAGTTATTACTTTCTTAGTCTGGTTCAGTCAGAGTTATTCCATCCTTAGCCTGATCAGTTAGAGATATTACTTTCTTATCCTGGTTCAGTTAGACTTATTACTTTCTTAGCCTGGTTCAGTCAGAGTTATTCCTTTTGTAGCCTGATTCAGATAGAGTTATTACTTTCTTAGCCTGGTATAATTAGAGTTATTACTTTAATCAAGCTAAGGAAGGAATAACCGTACTATTACTTTCTTAGCCTGGTTCAATAAGAGTTATTCTTTCCTTAGCCTGACTCAGTTAGAGTTATTACTTTAATGAAGCAAAGGAAGCAAAAATATTACTTTCTCAGTCTGGTTCAGTTAGAGTTCTTTATTCCTTAGCCTGATTCAGTTAGAGTTATTACTTTCTTAGCCTGATTCAATTAGAGTTATTCCTTCCTTAGCTTGATTCAGTTAGAGTTATTACTTTCTTATCCTGGTTCAGTTAGAGTTATTCCTTCCTTAGTCTGATTCAGTAAGAGTTATTACTTTCTTAGCCTGGTTCAGTTAGAGTTATTCCTTCCTTAGCCTGATTCAGTTAGAGTTATTACTTTCTTAGCCTGGTTAAGTTGGAGTTTTCCTTCCTTAGCCTGATTCAGTTAGAGTTATTACTTTCTTAGCCTGATTCAGTTAGAGTTATTACTTTCTTAGCCTGGTTCAGTCGGAGTTTTCCTTTTGTAGCCTGTTTCAGTTACAGTTATTACTTTTGTAGCCTAATCAGTTAGAATTATTGCCTTCTTAGCCTGGTTCAGTTAGAGTTATTCCTTCCTTAGCCTGATTCAGTTACAGTTGTTACTTTCTTAGCCTGGTTAAGTTAGAGTTATTACTTTTGTAGCGTGATTCAGTTAGAGTTATTGTTTTCTTATCCTGGTTCAGTTAGAGTTATTCCTTCCTTAGCCTACTTCAATTAGAGTTATTCCTTCCTTAGCGTGATTCAGTTAGTGTTGTTACTTTCTTAGCCTGATTAAGTTAGAGTTATTCCTTCCTTAGCCTGATTCAGTTAGAGTTATTATTTTCTTAGCCTGATTCAGTTAGAGTTATTCCTTCCTTAGCTTGATTCAGTTAGAGTTATTAGTTTCTTATCTTGGTTCAGTTAGAGTTATTCCTTCCTTAGTCTGATTCAGTAAGAGTTATTACTTTCTTAGCCTGGTTCAGTTAGAGTTATTCCTTCCTTAGCCTGATTCAGTTAGAGTTATTACTTTCTTAGCCTGGTTAAGTTGGAGTTTTCCTTCCTTAGCCTGATTCAGTTAGAGTTATTACTTTCTTAGCCTGATTCAGTTAGAGTTATTACTTTCTTAGCCTGGTTCAGTCGGAGTTTTCCTTTTGTAGCCTGTTTCAGTTACAGTTATTACTTTTGTAGCCTAATCAGTTAGAATTATTGCCTTCTTAGCCTGGTTCAGTTAGAGTTATTCCTTCCTTAGCCTGATTCAGTTACAGTTGTTACTTTCTTAGCCTGGTTCAGTTAGAGTTATTATTTTCTTAGCCTGGTTCAGTTAGAGTTATTCCTTCTTTATCCTAATTCAGTTAGAGTTATTCCTTCTTTATCCTAATTCAGTTAGAGTTATCACTTTCTTAGACTGATTCAGTTAGAGTTGTTACATTTTTAGCATTTTGGTTCAGTTAGAGTTATTCCTTCCTTAGCGTGATTCAGTTAGAGTTATTACTTTCTTTGCCTGATTCAATTAGAGTTATTCCTTCCTTAGCTTGATTCAGTTAGAGTCATTACTTTCTTATCCTGGTTCAGTTAGAGTTATTCCTTCCTTAGCCTGATTCAGTAAGATGTATTACTTTCTTAGCCTTGTTAAGTTCGAGTTTTCCTTCCTCAGCCTGATTCAGTTAGAGTTATTACTTTCTTATCTTGGTTCAGTTAGAGTTATTCCTTCCTCAGCCTGATTCAGTAAGAGGTATTACTTTCTTAGCCTTGTTAAGTTGGAGTTTTCCTTCCTTAGCCTGATTCAGTTAGAGTTATTACTTTCTTAGCCTGATTCAGTTAGAGTTATTACTTTCTTAGTCTGGTTCAGTCAGAGTTATTCCATCCTTAGCCTGATCAGTTAGAGATATTACTTTCTTATCCTGGTTCAGTTAGACTTATTACTTTCTTAGCCTGGTTCAGTCAGAGTTATTCCTTTTGTAGCCTGATTCAGATAGAGTTATTACTTTCTTAGCCTGGTTTAATTAGAGTAATTGCTTTAATCAAGCTAAGGAAGGAATAACCGTACTATTAGTTTCTTAGCCTGGTTCAATAAGAGTTATTCTTTCCTTAGCCTGACTCAGTTAGAGTTATTACTTTAATGAAGCAAAGGAAGCAAAAATATTACTTTCTCAGTCTGGTTCAGTTAGAGTTCTTCATTCCTTAGCCTGATTCAGTTAGATTTATTACCTTCTTAGCTTGGTTAAGTTGGAGTTATTCCTTCCTTAGCCTGATTCAATTAAAGTTATTATTTTCTTAGCCTGATTCAGTTAGAGTTACTACTTTCTTAGCCTGGTTCAGTTAGAGATATTCCTTCCTTAGCCTGACTCAGTTAGAGTTGTTACTTTCTTAGTCTGGATCAGTTTAGGGTTATTCCTTCCTTAGCCTGATTCAGTTAGAGTTATTACTTTCTTAGCCTGATTCAATTGGAGTTATTCCTTCCTTAGCTTGATTCAGTTAGAGTTATTCCTTTTTTTAGCCTGGTTCAGTTAGAGTTATTCCATCCTTAGTCTGATTCAGTTAGAGTTATTATTTTCTTCGCCTGGTTCAGTTAGAGTTATTACTTTCTTAGCCTGGTTCAGTTACAGTTATTCCTTCCTTAGCCTGATTCAGTTAGAGTTACTACTTTCTTAGCCTGGTTCAGTTAGACTTATTACTTTCTGAGCCTGGTTCAGTCAGAGTTAATCCTTTTGTAGCCTGATCCAGTTAGAGTCATTAGCTTCCTAGCCTGGTTCAGTTAGAGTTATTACTTTTGTAGCGTGATTCAGTTAGAGTTATTGTTTTCTTATCCTGGTTCAGTTAGAGTTATTCCTTGCTTAGCCTAATTCAGTTAGAGTTAAAACTTTCTTAGCCTGGTTCAGTTAGAGATATTCCTTCCTTAGCCTGATTCAGTTAGAGTTGTTACTTTCTTAGCCTCGTTCAGTTAGAGTTATTACTTTCTTAACCTGATTCAGTTAGAGTTATTCCTTCCTTAGCTTGATTCAGTTAGAGTTATTAGTTTCTTATCTTGGTTCAGTTAGAGTTATTCCTTCCTTAGTCTGATTCAGTAAGAGTTATTACTTTCTTAGCCTGGTTCAGTTAGAGTTATTCCTTCCTTAGCCTGATTCAGTTAGAGTTATTACTTTCTTAGCCTGATTCAGTTAGAGTTATTACTTTCTTAGCCTGGTTCAGTCGGAGTTTTCCTTTTGTAGCCTGTTTCAGTTACAGTTATTACTTTTGTAGCCTAATCAGTTAGAATTATTGCCTTCTTAGCCTGGTTCAGTTAGAGTTATTCCTTCCTTAGCCTGATTCAGTTACAGTTGTTACTTTCTTAGCCTGGTTCAGTTAGAGTTATTATTTTCTTAGTCTGGTTCAGTTAGAGTTATTCCTTCTTTATCCTAATTCAGTTAGAGTTATTCCTTCTTTATCCTAATTCAGTTAGAGTTATCACTTTCTTAGACTGATTCAGTTAGAGTTGTTACATTTTTAGCATTTTGGTTCAGTTAGAGTTATTCCTTCCTTAGCGTGATTCAGTTAGAGTTATTACTTTCTTTGCCTGATTCAATTAGAGTTATTCCTTCCTTAGCTTGATTCAGTTAGAGTCATTACTTTCTTATCCTGGTTCAGTTAGAGTTATTCCTTCCTTAGCCTGATTCAGTTAGAGTTATTATTTTCTTAGCCTGGTTCATTTAGAATTATTCCTTAATTAGCCTGATTCAGTTAGAGTTATTACTTTCTTACCCTGGTGCAGTTAGAGTTATTCCTTCCTTAGCCTGATTCAGTTAGAGTTATTACTTTCTTAGCTTGGTTATGTTGGAGTTATTCCTTCCTTAGCCTGATTCAGTTAGAGTTATTACTTTCTTAGCCTGATTCAGTTAGAGTTATTACTTTCTTGGCCTTAATCAATTAGAGTTATTCCTTCATTAGCCTGATTCAGTTACCGTACTATTAGTTTCTACCGTACTATTAGTTTCTTAGCCTGATTCTAGAGTTATTCCTTCCTTAGCCTGACACAGTTAGAGTTATTACTTTAATGAAGCAAAGGAAGGAATAACCGTAATATTACTTTCTTAGTCTGGTTCAGTTAGAGTTATTCCTTCCTTAGCCTGATTCAGTTAGAGTTATTACTTTCTTAGCCTTGTTAAGTTGGAGTTTTCCTTCCTCAGCCTGATTCAGTTAGAGTTATTACTTTCTTATCTTGGTTCAGTTAGAGTTATTCCTTCCTTAGCCTGATTCAGTTAGAGTTATTACTTTCTTAGCCTTGTTAAGTTGGAGTTTTCCTTCCTTAGTCTGATTCATTTACAGTTATTACTTTCTTAGCCTACTTCAATTAGAGTTATTCCTTCCTTAGCGTGATTCAGTTAGTGTTATTACTTTCTTAGCCTGGTTCAGTTAGAGTTATTCCTTCCTTATCCTGATTCAGTTAGAGTTATTACTTTCTTAGCTTGGTTAAGTTGGAGTTATTCCTTCCTTTGCCTGATTCAGTTACAGTTATTACTTTCTTAGTCTGATCCAGTTAGAGTTATTACTTTCTTACCTGGATCAGTTAGAGTGATTTCTTCCTTAGCCTGATTCAGTTAGAGATATTACTTTCTTAGCCTGGTTCAGTTAGACTTATTACTTTCTTAGCCAGGTTCAGTCAGAGTTATTCCTTTTGTTGCCTGATTCAGTTAGAGTTATTACTTTCTTAGCCTCGTTTAGTTAGAGTTAATACTTTAATCAAGCTAAGGAAGGAATAACCGTACTATTAGTTTCTTAGCCTGGTTCAATTAGAGTTATTCCTTCCTTAGCCTGACTCAGTTAGAGTTATTACTTTAAAGAAGCAAAGGAAGCAAAAATATTACTTTCTCAGTTTGGTTCAATTAGAGTTCTTCATTCCTTAGCCTGATTTAGTTAGAGTTATTACTTTCTTAGCCTGGTTCAGTGAGAGTTATTCCTTCCTTAGCCTAATTTACTTAGTTATTACTTTCTAACATGGTTTGCTTAGAGTTATTCCTTCCTTAGCCTGATTCAGTTAGAGTTATTCCTTTTTTAGCCTGGTTCAGTTAGTTATTCCTTCCTTAGCCTGATTCAGTTAGAGTTATTACTTTCTTAGCTTGATTAAGTTGGAGTTATTCCTTCCTTTGCCTGATTCAGTTAGAGTTTTTACTTTCTTAGCCTGATCCAGTTAGAATTATTACTTTCTTAGCCTGGTTCAGTTATACTTATTCCTTCCTTATCCTGGTTCAGTTACAGTTATTCCTTCCTTAGCGTGATTCAGTTAGAGTTATTACTTTCTTAGCCTGATTCAATTAGAGTTATTCCTTCCTTAGCTTGATTCAGTTAGAGTTATTACTTTCTTAGCCTCGTTTAGTTAGAGTTATTACTTTTAATCAAGCTAAGGAAGGAATAACCATACTATTAATTTCTTAGCATGGTTCAATTAGAGTTATTCCTTCCTTAGACTGACTCAGTTAGAATTATTACTTTAATGAAGCAAAGGAAGCAAAAATATTACTTTCTCAGTCTGGTTCAGTTAGAGTTCTTCATTCCTTAGCCTGATTCAGTTAGAGTTATTACTTTCTTAGCCTGGTTCAGTGTGAGTTATTCCTTCCTTAGCCTGATTCAGTTAGAGTTATTACTTTCTTAGCCTGGTTCAGTTAGACTTATTACTTTCTTAGACTGGTTCAGTCAGAGTTATTCCTTTAGTAGCCTGATTCAGTTAGAGTCATTAACTTCTTAGCCTGGTTCAGTTAGAGTTATTACTTTTGTAGCGTGATTCAGTTAGAGATATTATTTTCTTACCATGGTTCAGTCAGATTTATTCCTTTCTTAGCTTAATTCAGTTAGAGTTAAAACTCTCTTAGCCTGCTTCAGTTAGAGATATTCCTTCCTTAGCTTGATTCAGTTAGAGTTATTACTTTCTTATCTTGGTTCAGTTAGAGTTATTCCTTCCTTAGCCTGATTCAGTAAGATGTATTACTTTCTTAGCCTTGTTAAGTTGGAGTTTTCCTTCCTCAGCCTGATTCAGTTAGAGTTATTACTTTCTTATCTTGGTTCAGTTAGAGTTATTCCTTCCTCAGCCTGATTCAGTAAGAGGTATTACTTTCTTAGCCTTGTTAAGTTGGAGTTTTCCTTCCTTAGCCTGATTCAGTTAGAGTTATTACTTTCTTAGCCTGATTCAGTTAGAGTTATTACTTTCTTAGTCTGGTTCAGTCAGAGTTATTCCATCCTTAGCCTGATCAGTTAGAGATATTACTTTCTTATCCTGGTTCAGTTAGACTTATTACTTTCTTAGCCTGGTTCAGTCAGAGTTATTCCTTTTGTAGCCTGATTCAGATAGAGTTATTACTTTCTTAGCCTGGTATAATTAGAGTTATTACTTTAATCAAGCTAAGGAAGGAATAACCGTACTATTAGTTTCTTAGCCTGGTTCAATAAGAGTTATTCTTTCCTTAGCCTGACTCAGTTAGAGTTATTACTTTAATGAAGCAAAGGAAGCAAAAATATTACTTTCTCAGTCTGGTTCAGTTAGAGTTCTTTATTCCTTAGCCTGATTCAGTTAGAGTTATTACTTTCTTAGCCTGATTCAATTAGAGTTATTCCTTCCTTAGCTTGATTCAGTTAGAGTTATTACTTTCTTATCCTGGTTCAGTTAGAGTTATTCCTTCCTTAGCCTGATTCAGTTAGTGTTATTATTTTCTTAGCCTGGTTCAGTTAGAATTATTCCTTCCTTAGCCTGATTCAGTTAGAGTTATTACTTTCTTAGCCTGATTCAGTTAGATTTATTCCTTCCTTACCCTGATTCAGTTAGAGTTATTACTTTCTTAGCTTGATTAAGTTAGAGTTATTCCTTCCTTAGCCTGATTCAGTTAGAGTTATTACTTTCTTAGCCTGATTCAGTTAGAGTTATTCCTTCCTTAGCTTGATTCAGTTAGAGTTATTAGTTTCTTATCTTGGTTCAGTTAGAGTTATTCCTTCCTTAGTCTGATTCAGTAAGAGTTATTACTTTCTTAGCCTGGTTCAGTTAGAGTTATTCCTTCCTTAGCCTGATTCAGTTAGAGTTATTACTTTCTTAGCCTGGTTAAGTTGGAGTTTTCCTTCCTTAGCCTGATTCAGTTAGAGTTATTACTTTCTTAGCCTGATTCAGTTAGAGTTATTACTTTCTTAGCCTGGTTCAGTCGGAGTTTTCCTTTTGTAGCCTGTTTCAGTTACAGTTATTACTTTTGTAGCCTAATCAGTTAGAATTATTGCCTTCTTAGCCTGGTTCAGTTAGAGTTATTCCTTCCTTAGCCTGATTCAGTTACAGTTGTTACTTTCTTAGCCTGGTTCAGTTAGAGTTATTATTTTCTTAGCCTGGTTCAGTTAGAGTTATTCCTTCTTTATCCTAATTCAGTTAGAGTTATTCCTTCTTTATCCTAATTCAGTTAGAGTTATCACTTTCTTAGACTGATTCAGTTAGAGTTGTTACATTTTTAGCATTTTGGTTCAGTTAGAGTTATTCCTTCCTTAGCGTGATTCAGTTAGAGTTATTACTTTCTTTGCCTGATTCAATTAGAGTTATTCCTTCCTTAGCTTGATTCAGTTAGAGTCATTACTTTCTTATCCTGGTTCAGTTAGAGTTATTCCTTCCTTAGCCTGATTCAGTAAGATGTATTACTTTCTTAGCCTTGTTAAGTTCGAGTTTTCCTTCCTCAGCCTGATTCAGTTAGAGTTATTACTTTCTTATCTTGGTTCAGTTAGAGTTATTCCTTCCTCAGCCTGATTCAGTAAGAGGTATTACTTTCTTAGCCTTGTTAAGTTGGAGTTTTCCTTCCTTAGCCTGATTCAGTTAGAGTTATTACTTTCTTAGCCTGATTCAGTTAGAGTTATTACTTTCTTAGTCTGGTTCAGTCAGAGTTATTCCATCCTTAGCCTGATCAGTTAGAGATATTACTTTCTTATCCTGGTTCAGTTAGACTTATTACTTTCTTAGCCTGGTTCAGTCAGAGTTATTCCTTTTGTAGCCTGATTCAGATAGAGTTATTACTTTCTTAGCCTGGTTTAATTAGAGTAATTGCTTTAATCAAGCTAAGGAAGGAATAACCGTACTATTAGTTTCTTAGCCTGGTTCAATAAGAGTTATTCTTTCCTTAGCCTGACTCAGTTAGAGTTATTACTTTAATGAAGCAAAGGAAGCAAAAATATTACTTTCTCAGTCTGGTTCAGTTAGAGTTCTTCATTCCTTAGCCTGATTCAGTTAGAGTTATTACTTTCTTAGCCTGATTCAATTAGAGTTATTCCTTCCTTAGCTTGATTCAGTTAGAGTTATTACTTTCTTATCCTGGTTCAGTTAGAGTTATTCCTTCCTTAGCCTGATTCAGTTAGTGTTATTATTTTCTTAGCCTGGTTCAGTTAGAATTATTCCTTCCTTAGCCTGATTCAGTTAGAGTTATTACTTTCTTAGCCTGATTCAGTTAGAGTTATTCCTTCCTTACCCTGATTCAGTTAGAGTTATTACTTTCTTAGCTTGATTAAGTTGGAGTTATTCCTTCCTTTGCCTGATTCAGTTAGAGATATTACTTTCTTAGATTGATCCAGTTAGAATTATTGCTTTCTTAGCCTGGTTCAATAAGAGGTATTACTTTCTTAGCCTGGTTAAGTTGGAGTTTTCCTTCCTTAGCCTTCCTTAGCATGATTCACTTAGAGTTATTACTTTCTTAGCGTGGTTCAGTTAGAGTTATTCCTTTCTTAGTCTGATTCAGTTAGAGTTATTCCTTCCTTAGCCTGATTCAGTTAGAGCTATTACTTTGTTAGCTTCGTTCAGTTAGAGTTATTCCTTCCTTATCCTGATTCAGTTAGAGTTATTACTTTCTTAGCCTGGTTCAGTCAGAGTTATTCCTTTTGTAGCCTGATTCAGTTAGAGTTATTACTTTCTTAGCCTGGTTCAGTTACAGTTATTCCTTCCTTAGCCTGATTCAATTAGAATTACTACTTTGTTAGCCTGGTTCAGTTAGACTTATTACTTTCTTAGCCTGGTTCAGTCAGAGTTATTCCTTTAGTAGCCTGATTCAGTTAGAGTCATTACCTTCTTAGCCTGGTTCAGTTAGAGTTATTACTTTTGTAGCGTGATTCAGTTAAAGTTATTATTTTCTTACCATGGTTCAGTCAGAGTTATTCCTTTCTTAGCCTAATTCAGTTAGAGTTAAAACTTTCTTAGCCTGGTTCAGTTAGAGATATTCCTTCCTTAGCCTGATTCAGTTAGAGTTGTTACTTTCTTAGCATGGTTCAGTTAGAGGTATTACTTTCTTAGCCTGATTCAGTTAGAGTTATTACTTTTTTATCTTGGTTCAGTTAGAGTTATTCCTTCCTTAGCCTGATTCAGTAAGAGGTATTACTTTCTTAGCCTGGTTAAGTTGGAGTTTTCCTTCCTTAGCCTGATTCAGTTAGAGTTATTACTTTCTTAGCCTGATTCAGTTAGAATTATTACTTTCTTAGCCTGGTTCAGTCAGAGTTATTCCATCCTTAGCCTGATCAGTTAGAGATATTACTTTCTTATCCTGGTTCAGTTAGACTTATTACTTTCTTAGCCTGGTTCAGTCGGAGTTATTCATTTTGTAGCCTGATTCCGTTAGAGTTATTACTTTTGTAGCCTAATCAGTTAGAGTTATTACCTTCTTAGCCTGGTTCAGTTAGAGTTATTCCTTCCTTAGCCTGATTCAGTTAAAGTTGTTACTTTCTTAGCCTGGTTCAGTTAGATTTATTATTTTCTTAGCCTGGTTCAGTTAGAGTTGTTACTTTCTAACACGGTTTACTTAGAGTTTTTCCTTCCTTAGCCTGATTCAGTTAGAGTTATTACTTTCTTAGCCTGGTTCAGTTAGAGTTATTACTTTCTTAGCCTGGTTCAGTTACAGTTATTCCTTCCTTAGCCTGATTCAGTTAGAGTTACTACTTTCTTAGCCTGGTTCAGTTAGACTTATTAATTTCTTAGCCTGGTTCAGTCAGAGTTATTCCTTTTGTAGCCTGATTCAGTTAGAGTCATTACCTTCTTAGCCTGGTTCAGTTAGAGTTATTACTTTTGTAGCGTGATTCAGTTAGAGTTATTATTTTCTTACCCTGGTTCAGTTAGAGTTATTCCTTCCTTAGCCTAATTCAGTTAGAGTTAAAACTTTCTTAACCTGGTTCAGTTAGAGATATTCCTTCCTTAGCCTGATACAGTTAGAGTTATTCCTTCCTTAGCTTGATTCAGTTAGAGTTATTACTTTCTTATCTTGGTTCAGTTAGAGATATTCCTTCCTTAGCCTGATTCAGTAGGAGATATTATTTTCTTAGCCTGGTTCAGTTGGTGTTATTCCTTCCTTAGCCTGATTCAGTTAGAGTTATTATTTTCTTAGCCTGGTTAATTTGGAGTTTTCCTTCCTTAGCCTGATTCAGTTAGAGTTATGACTTTCTTAGCCTGATTCAGTTAGAGTTATTACTTTCTTAGCCTGGTTCAGTAAGAGTTATTCCATCCTTAGCCTGATCAGTTAGAGATATTACTTTCTTATCCTGGTTCAGTTAGACTTATTACTTTCTTAGCTTGGTTCAGTCGGAGTTATTACTTTTGTAGCCTGATTCAGTTAGAGTTATTACTTTTGTAGCCTAATCAGTTAAAATTATTACCTTCTTAGCCTGGTTCTGTTAGAGTTATTCCTTCCTTAGCCTGATTCAGTTACAGTTGTTATTTTCTTAGCCTGGTTCAGTTAGAGTTATTATTTTCTTAGCCTGGTTCAGTTATAGTTATTCCTTCTTTATCCTAATTCAGTTAGAGTTATTACTTTCTTAGCCTGATTCAGTTAGATTTCTTCCTTCCTTAATCTGACTCATTTAGAGTTATTACTTTCTTAGCCTACTTTAATTAGAGTTATTCCTTCCTTAGCGTGATTCAGTTAGTGCTATTACTTTCTTAGCCTGATTAAGTTAGAGTTATTCCTTCCTTAGCCTGATTCAGTTAGAGTTATTACTTTCTTAGCCTGATTCAGTCAGAGTTATTCCTTTAGTAGCCTGATTCAGTTAGAGTCATTAACTTCTTAGCCTGGTTCAGTTAGAGTTATTACTTTTGTAGCGTGATTCAGTTAGAGATATTATTTTCTTACCATGGTTCAGTCAGATTTATTCCTTTCTTAGCTTAATTCAGTTAGAGTTAAAACTCTCTTAGCCTGCTTCAGTTAGAGATATTCCTTCCTTAGCTTGATTCAGTTAGAGTTATTACTTTCTTATCTTGGTTCAGTTAGAGTTATTCCTTCCTTAGCCTGATTCAGTAAGATGTATTACTTTCTTAGCCTTGTTAAGTTGGAGTTTTCCTTCCTCAGCGTGATTCAGTTAGAGTTATTACTTTCTTATCTTGGTTCAGTTAGAGTTATTCCTTCCTCAGCCTGATTCAGTAAGAGGTATTACTTTCTTAGCCTTGTTAAGTTGGAGTTTTCCTTCCTTAGCCTGATTCAGTTAGAGTTATTACTTTCTTAGCCTGATTCAGTTAGAGTTATTACTTTCTTAGTCTGGTTCAGTCAGAGTTATTCCATCCTTAGCCTGATCAGTTAGAGATATTACTTTCTTATCCTGGTTCAGTTAGACTTATTACTTTCTTAGCCTGGTTCAGTCAGAGTTATTCCTTTTGTAGCCTGATTCAGATAGAGTTATTACTTTCTTAGCCTGGTATAATTAGAGTTATTACTTTAATCAAGCTAAGGAAGGAATAACCGTACTATTAGTTTCTTAGCCTGGTTCAATAAGAGTTATTCTTTCCTTAGCCTGACTCAGTTAGAGTTATTACTTTAATGAAGCAAAGGAAGCAAAAATATTACTTTCTCAGTCTGGTTCAGTTAGAGTTCTTTATTCCTTAGCCTGATTCAGTTAGAGTTATTACTTTCTTAGCCTGATTCAATTAGAGTTATTCCTTCCTTAGCTTGATTCAGTTAGAGTTATTACTTTCTTATCCTGGTTCAGTTAGAGTTATTCCTTCCTTAGCCTGATTCAGTTAGTGTTATTATTTTCTTAGCCTGGTTCAGTTAGAATTATTCCTTCCTTAGCCTGATTCAGTTAGAGTTATTACTTTCTTAGCCTGATTCAGTTAGATTTATTCCTTCCTTACCCTGATTCAGTTAGAGTTATTACTTTCTTAGCTTGATTAAGTTAGAGTTATTCCTTCCTTAGCCTGATTCAGTTAGAGTTATTACTTTCTTAGCCTGATTCAGTTAGAGTTATTCCTTCCTTAGCTTGATTCAGTTAGAGTTATTAGTTTCTTATCTTGGTTCAGTTAGAGTTATTCCTTCCTTAGTCTGATTCAGTAAGAGTTATTACTTTCTTAGCCTGGTTCAGTTAGAGTTATTCCTTCCTTAGCCTGATTCAGTTACAGTTATTACTTTCTTAGCCTGGTTAAGTTGGAGTTTTCCTTCCTTAGCCTGATTCAGTTAGAGTTATTACTTTCTTAGCCTGATTCAGTTAGAGTTATTACTTTCTTAGCCTGGTTCAGTCGGAGTTTTCCTTTTGTAGCCTGTTTCAGTTACAGTTATTACTTTTGTAGCCTAATCAGTTAGAATTATTGCCTTCTTAGCCTGGTTCAGTTAGAGTTATTCCTTCCTTAGCCTGATTCAGTTACAGTTGTTACTTTCTTAGCCTGGTTAAGTTAGAGTTATTACTTTTGTAGCGTGATTCAGTTAGAGTTATTGTTTTCTTATCCTGGTTCAGTTAGAGTTATTCCTTCCTTAGCCTACTTCAATTAGAGTTATTCCTTCCTTAGCGTGATTCAGTTAGTGGTGTTACTTTCTTAGCCTGATTAAGTTAGAGTTATTCCTTCCTTAGCCTGATTCAGTTAGATTTATTACTTTCTTAGCCTGATTCAGTTAGAGTTATTCCTTCCTTAGCTTGATTCAGTTAGAGTTATTAGTTTCTTATCTTGGTTCAGTTAGAGTTATTCCTTCCTTAGTCTGATTCAGTAAGAGTTATTACTTTCTTAGCCTGGTTCAGTTAGAGTTATTCCTTCCTTAGCCTGATTCAGTTAGAGTTATTACTTTCTTAGCCTGGTTAAGTTGGAGTTTTTCTTCCTTAGCCTGATTCAGTTAGAGTTATTACTTTCTTAGCCTGATTCAGTTAGAGTTATTACTTTCTTAGCCTGGTTCAGTCGGAGTTTTCCTTTTGTAGCCTGTTTCAGTTACAGTTATTACTTTTGTAGCCTAATCAGTTAGAATTATTGCCTTCTTAGCCTGGTTCAGTTAGAGTTATTCCTTCCTTAGCCTGATTCAGTTACAGTTGTTACTTTCTTAGCCTGGTTCAGTTAGAGTTATTATTTTCTTAGCCTGGTTCAGTTAGAGTTATTCCTTCTTTATCCTAATTCAGTTAGAGTTATTCCTTCTTTATCCTAATTCAGTTAGAGTTATCACTTTCTTAGACTGATTCAGTTAGAGTTGTTACATTTTTAGCATTTTGGTTCAGTTAGAGTTATTCCTTCCTTAGCGTGATTCATTTAGAGTTATTACTTTCTTTGCCTGATTCAATTAGAGTTATTCCTTCCTTAGCTTGATTCAGTTAGAGTTACTACTTTCTTAGCCTGGTTCAGTTAGACTTATTAATTTCTTAGCCTGGTTCAGTCAGAGTTATTCCTTTTGTAGCCTGATTCAGTTAGAGTCATTACCTTCTTAGCCTGGTTCAGTTAGAGTTATTACTTTTGTAGCGTGATTCAGTTAGAGTTATTATTTTCTTACCCTGGTTCAGTTAGAGTTATTCCTTCCTTAGCCTAATTCAGTTAGAGTTAAAACTTTCTTAGCCTGGTTCAGTTAGAGATATTCCTTCCTTAGCCTGATACAGTTAGAGTTATTCCTTCCTTAGCTTGACTCAGTTAGAGTTATTACTTTCTTATCTTGGTTCAGTTAGAGATATTCCTTCCTTAGCCTGATTCAGTAGGAGATATTATTTTCTTAGCCTGGTTCAGTTGGTGTTATTCCTTCCTTAGCCTGATTCAGTTAGAGTTATTATTTTCTTAGCCTGGTTAATTTGGAGTTTTCCTTCCTTAGCCTGATTCAGTTAGAGTTATGACTTTCTTAGCCTGATTCAGTTAGAGTTATTACTTTCTTAGCCTGGTTCAGTAAGAGTTATTCCATCCTTAGCCTGATCAGTTAGAGATATTACTTTCTTATCCTGGTTCAGTTAGACTTATTACTTTCTTAGCTTGGTTCAGTCGGAGTTATTACTTTTGTAGCCTGATTCAGTTAAAGTTATTACTTTTGTAGCCTAATCAGTTAAAATTATTACCTTCTTAGCCTGGTTCAGTTAGAGTTATTCCTTCCTTAGCCTGATTCAGTTACAGTTGTTATTTTCTTAGCCTGGTTCAGTTAGAGTTATTATTTTCTTAGCCTGATTCAGTTAGATTTCTTCCTTCCTTAATCTGACTCATTTAGAGTTATTACTTTCTTAGCCTACTTCAATTAGAGTTATTCCTTCCTTAGCGTGATTCAGTTAGTGCTATTACTTTCTTAGCCTGATTAAGTTAGAGTTATTCCTTCTTTATCCTAATTCAGTTAGAGTTATTACTTTCTTAGCCTGATTCAGTTAGATTTCTTCCTTCCTTAATCTGACTCATTTAGAGTTATTACTTTCTTAGCCTACTTCAATTAGAGTTATTCCTTCCTTAGCGTGATTCAGTTAGTGCTATTACTTTCTTAGCCTGATTAAGTTAGAGTTATTCCTTCCTTAGCCTGATTCAGTTAGAGTTATTACTTTCTTAGCCTGATTCAGTTAGAGTTATTCCTTCCTTAGCTTGATTCATTTAGAGTTATTTCTTTCTTATCCTGGTTCTGTTAGAGTTATTCCTTCCTTAGCCTGATTCAGTTAGAGTTATTATTTTCTTAGATTGGTTCAGTTAGAGTTATTCCTTCCTTAGCCTGATTCAGTTAGAGTTATTACTTTCTTAGCCTGGTTCAGTTAGAGTTACTCCTTCCTTAGCCTGATTCAGTTAGAGTTATTACCTTCTTAGATTGGTTAAGTTGGAGTTATTCCTTCCTTAGCCTGATTCAATTAAAGTTATTACTTTCTTAGCCTGATTCAGTTAGAGTTACTACTTTCTTAGCCTGGTTCAGTTAGAGGTATTCCTTCCTTAGCCTGATTCAGTTACAGTTGTTACATTTTTAGCCTGGTTCAATTAGAGTTATTGCTTTCTTAGCCTGGTTCAGTTAGAGTTATTCTTTCCTTAGCCTAATTCAGTTACAGTTATTACTTTCTTAGCCTGGTTCAGTTAGAGTTATTCCTTCCTTAGCATAATTCAGTTAGATTTATTACTTTCTTGACCTGATTCAATTAGAGTTATTCCTTCCTTAGCCTGATTCAGTTACAGTTATTACTTTCTTAGCCTCATTCAGTTAGAGTTATTCCCTGCTTAGCCTGATTCGGTAGAGTTATTACTTTCTTAGCCTGGTTCAGTTATAATTATTCTTTCCTTATCCTGGTTCAGTTAGAGTTATTCCTTCCTTAGCGTGATTCAGTTAGAGTTATTATTTCTTAGCCTGATTCAGTTAGAGTTATTCCTTCCTTAGCCTCATTCAGTTAGAGTTATTATTTCTTAGCCTGATTCAGTTAGAGTTATTCCTTCCTTAGCCTGATTCATTTAGAGTTATTACTTTCTTAGCCTGATTCAGTTAGTGTTATTCCTTTCTTAGTCTGATTCAGTTAGGGTTATTACTTTCTTAGCCTGATTCAGTTAGAGTTATTCCTTCCTTAGTCAGAATCATTTAGAGTTGTTATTTTCTTAGTCTGGTTCAGTTAGGGTTATTACTTTCTTAGCCTGATTCAGTTAGAGTTGTTATTTCCTTAGTCTGGTTCAGTTAGAGTTATTACTTTCTTAGCCTCATTCAGTTTGAATTATTCCTTCCTTAGTCTGATTCAGTTAGATTTATTACTTTCTTAGCCTGGTTTATTTACAGTTATTCCTTCCTTAACATAATTCAGTTAGAGATATTACTTTCTTAGCCTGATTCAAGTAGAGTTATTCCTTCCTTAGTCTGATTCAGTTAGAATTATTACTTTCTTAGCCTGATTCAATTAGAGTTATTCCTTCCTTAGTCTGATTCAGTTAGAGTTATTACTTTCTTAGCCTGTTTCAGTTAAATTTATTTCTTCCTTCGCCTGATTCAGTTAGAGTTATTCCTTCCTTAGCCTGATTCAGTTAGAGTTATTACTTTCTTAGCCTGATTCATTTAGAGTTATTCCTTCCTTAGTCTGATTCAGTTAGGTTTATTACTTTCGTAGCCTGGTTCAGTTAGAGTTATTACCTTCTTAGCCTGATTCAGTTAGAGGTATTCCATTCTTTGCTTGATTTAGTTAGAGTTATTACTTTCTTAGCCTAGTTCAATTAGAGTTATTCCTTCCTTAGCCTGATTCAGGTTTGAGTTATTACTTTCTTATCCTGGTTCAGTTAGAGTTATTACTTTCTTAGCCTGGTTGAGTTAGAGTTATTCCTTTTGTAGCCTGATTCAGTTAGAGTTATTACCTTCTTAGCCTGCTTCAGTTAGAGTTATTACTTTTGTAGGCTGATTCAGTTATTGTTTTTACTTTCTTAGCGTGGTTCAGTTAGAGTTATTACTTTCTTAGCCTGGTTCAGTTAGAGTTATTCTTCTTAGTTTGATTCAGTTAGAATTATTACTTTCTTAGCCTGATTCAGTTAGAGTTATTCCTTCCTTAGCTTGATTCAGTTAGAGTTATTACTTTCTTATTATGGTTCAGTTAGAGTTATTCCTTCCTTAGCTTGATTAAGTTAGAATTATTATTTTCTTAGCCTGGTGCAGTTAGAGTTATTCCTTCCTTAGCCTGATTCAGTTAGATTTATTACTTTCTTAGCCTGATTCAGTTAGGGTTATTCCTTCCTTAGCCTAATTCATTTAGAGTTATTACTTTCTTAGCCTGGTTAAGTTGGTGTTATTCCTTCCTTAGCCTGATTCAGTTAGAGTTATTAATTTCTTAGCCTGATTGAGTTAGAGTTATTAATTTCTTAGCCTGGTTCAGTCAGAGTATTTCCTTCCTTAGCCTGATTCAGTTAGATATATTACTTTCCTAGCTTGGTTCAGTTAGAGTTATTACCTTCTTAGCCTGGTTCAGTTAGAGTTATTACTTTTGTAGCCTGATTCAGTTAGAGTTATTACTTTCTTAGCCTGGTTCAGTTAGAGTTATTCCTTCCTAACCAAATCCTCTTAGAGTTATTACTTTCTTAGCCTGGTTCAGTAACAGTTATTCCTTCCTTAGTCTGATTCTGTTAGAGTTTTTACTTTCTTAGCCTGGTTCACTTAGAGTTATTCCTTCCTTAGTCTGATTCATTTAGAGTTATTTCTTCCTTAGTCTGATTCAGTTTGATTTATTACTTTCTTAGCCTGGTTCAGTTAGAGTTATTATTTTCTTAGCCTGGTTCAGTTAGAGTTATTATTTTCTTAGCCTGGTTCATTTAGAGTTATTCCTTCTTTTTCCTATTTCAGTTAGAGTTATTACTTTCTTAGCCTGATTCAGTTAGATTTCTTCCTTCCTTAGTCTGATTCATTTAGAGTTATTACTTTCTTAACCTACTTCAACTAGAGTTATTCCTTCCTTAGCGTGATTCAGTTAGTGTTATTACTTTCTTAGCCTGATTCAGTTAGAGTTATTCCTTCCTTAGATTGATTCAGTTAGAATTATTACTTTCTTATCCTGATTCAGTTAGAGTTATTCCTTCCTTAGTCTGATTCAGTTAGTGTTATTCCTTCCTTAGTCTGATTCAGTTAGAGTTATTACTTTCTTCGTCTGGTTCAGTTAGAGTTTCTTAGATTCTTCCTTATCCTGATTCGGTTAGAGTTATTACTTTCTTAGCCTGGTTCATTTAGAGTTATTCTTTCCTTATCCTGGTTGAGTTAGAGTTATTCCTTCCTTAGCGTGATTCAGTTACAGTTATTATTTTCTTAGACTGATTCAGTTAGAGTTATTGCTTCCTTAGTCTGATTCAGTTACAGTTATTACTTTCTTAGTCTGGTTCAGTTACAGTTATTCCTTCCTTAGCATAATTCAGTTAGAGTTATTTCTTTCTTGGCCTGATTCAATTAGAATTATTCCTTCCTTAGCCTGATTCAGTTACAGATATTACTTTCTTTGCCTGATTCAATTAGAGTTATTCCTTCCTTAGCCTGATTCAGTTAGAGTTATTAGTTTCTTATCCTGATTCAGTTAGAGCTATTCCTTCCTTAGCCTGATTCAGTTAGAGTTATTCCTTCCTTAGTCTGATTCAGTTAGAGTTATTCCTTCTTTAGCCTGATTCAGTTAGAGTTATTATTATCTTCGCCTGTTTCAATTAGAGTTTCTTAGATTCTTCCTTAGCCTGATTCGGTTAGAGTTATTACTTTCTTAGCCTGGTTCAGTTAGAGTTATTCTTTCCTTATCCTGGTTGAGTTAGAATTATTCCTTCCTTAGCCTGATTCAGTTACAGTTATTACTTTCTTAGACTGATTCAGTTAGAGTTATTGCTTCCTTAGCCTGATTCAGTTACAGTTATTACTTTCTTAGCCTGATTCAATTAGAGTTATTCCTTCCTTACCTTGATTCAGTTAGAGTTATTACTTTCTTATCCTGGTTCAGTTAGAGTTATTTCTTCCTTAGCCTGATTCAGTTAGGGTTATTATTTTCTTAGCCTGGTTCAGTTAGAATTATTCCTTCCTTATCCTGATTCAGTTAGAGTTATTACTTTCTTAGCTTGGTTAAGTTGGAGTTATTCCTTCCTTTTCCTGATTCAGTTAGATTTATTACTTTCTTAGCCTGATCCATTTAGTGTTAGTACTTTCTTAGCCTGGATCAGTTAGAGTTATTCCTTCCTTAGCCTGATTCAGTTAGAGATATTACTTTCTTAGCCTGCTTCAGTTAGACTTATTACTTTCTTAGCCTGGTTCAGTCAGAGTTATTCCTTCCTTAGCTTGATTCAGTTAGAGTTATTACTTCCTTATCTTGGTTCAGTTAGAGTTATTCCTTCCTTAGCCTGATTCAGTAAGTGTTATTATTTTCTTAGCCTGGTTTAGTTAGAGTTATTCCTTCCTTAGCCTGATTCAGTTAGAGTTATTACTTTCTTAGCCTGGTTAAGTTGGAATTTTCCTTCCTTAGCCTGATCAGTTAGAGATATTACATTCTTATCCTGGTTCAGTTAGACTTATTACTTTCTTAGTCTGGTTCAGTTACAGTTATTCCTTCCTTAGCATAATTCAGTTAGAGTTATTAGTTTCTTGGCCTGATTCAATTAGAGTTATTCCTTCCTTAGCCTGATTCAGTTACAGTTATTACTTTCTTTGCCTGATTCAATTAGAGTTATTAGTTTCTCAGCCTGATTCAATTAGAGATATTCCTTCCTTAGCCTGATTCAGTTAGAGTTATTACTTTCTTAGCCTGATTCAATTAGAGTTATTCCTTCCTTAGTCTGATTCAGTTACATTTATTACTTTCTTAGACTGATTCAGTTAGAGTTATTCCTTCCTTAGCCTGATTCAGTTAGAGTTATTACTTTCTTATCCTGATTCAATTAGAGTTATTCCTTCCTCAGCTTGATTCAGTTAGAGTTATTACTTTCTTATCCTGGTTCAGTTAGAGTTATTCCTTCCTTAGCCTGATTCAGTTAGAGTTATTCCTTCCTTAGTCTGATTCAGTTTGAGTTATTACTTTCTTCGCCTGTTTCAATTAGAGTTTCTTAGATTCTTCCTTAGCCTGATTCGGTTAGAGTTATTACTTTCTTAGCCTGGTTCAGTTAGAGTTATTCTTTCCTTATCCTGGTTGAGTTAGAGTTATTCCTTCCTTAGCGTGATTCAGTTACAGTTATTACTTTCTTAGACTGATTCAGTTAGAGTTATTGCTTCCTTAGCCTGATTCATTTAGAGTTATTACTTTCTTAGCCTGATTCAAATAGAGTTATTCCTTCCTTAGCTTGATTCAGTTAGAGTTATTACTTTCTTATCCTGGTTCAGTTAGAGTTATTCCTTTCTTAGCCTGATTCAGTTAGAGTTATTATTTTCTTAGCCTGGTTCAGGTTGAATTATTCCTTCCTTAGCCTGATTCAGTTAGAGTTATTACTTTCTTAGCCTGGTTCAGTTAGAATTATTTCTTCCTTATCCTGATTCAGTTAGAGTTATTCCTTCCTTAGCCTGATTCAGTTAGAGTTATTATTTTCTTAGCCTGGTTCAGTTAGAATTATTCCTTCCTTAGCCTGATTCAGTTAGAGTTGTTACTTTATTAGCCTGGTTCAGTTAGAGTTATTACTTTCTTAAGGCTGGTTCATTTAGAGTTATTCCTTCCTTAGCCTAATTCAGTTAGAGCTATTACTTTCTTAGCCTGATTCAGTTAGAGTTATTCCTTCCTTAGTCTGATTCAGTTAGAGTTATTACTTTCTTAGCCTAGTTCAGTTAGAGTTATTCTTTCCTTTTCCTGGTTCAGTTAGAGTCATTCTTTCCTTTTCCTGGTTCAGTTAGAGTTATTCCTTCCTTACCGTGATTCAGTTACAGTTATTACTTTCTTACCCTGATTCTGTTAGAGTTATTCTTTCCTTTGCCTGATTCAGTTAGAGTTATTACTTTCTTAGCCTGATTCAATTAGAGTTATTCCTTCCTTAGCTTGATTCAGTTAGAGTTATTACTTTCTTATCCTGGTTCAGTTAGAGTCATTCCTTCCTTAGCCTGATTCAGTTAGGTTTATTATTTTCTTAGCCTGGTTCAGTTAGAATTATTCATTCCTTAGCCTGATTCAGTTAGAGTTATTACTTTCTTAGCTTGGTTAATTTGGAGTTTTCCTTCCTTAGCCTGATTCAGTTAGAGATATTACTTTCTTAGCCTGGTTCAGTTAGACTTATTACTTTCTTAGCCTGGTTGAGTCAGAGATATTCCTTTTGTAGCCTGATTCAGTCAGAGTTATTACTTTCTTAGCCTCGTTCAGTTAGATTCATTACTTTAATCAAGCTAAGGAAGGAATAACCGTACTATTAGTTTCTTAGCCTGGTTCAATTAGAGTTATTCCTTCCTTAGCCTGTCTCAGTTAGAGTTATTACTTTAATGAAGCAAAGGAAGGAATAACCGTAATAATACTTTCTTAGTCTGGTTCAGTTAGAGTTATTCCTTCCTTAGCCTGATTCAGTTAGAGTTATTACTTTCTTAGCCTATTTCAGTTAGTGTTATTACTTCCTTAGCCTGATTCAGTTAGAGTTATTACTTTCTTAGCCTCTTTCAGTTAGAGATATTACTTTAATCAAGCTACGGAAGGAATAACCGTACTATTAGTTTCTTAGCCTGGTTCAATTACAGTTATTCCTTCCTTAGCCTGACTCAGTTAGAGTTATTACTTTAATGAAGCAAAGGAAGGAATAACCGTAATATTACTTTCTTAGTCTGGTTCAGTTAGAGTTATTCCTTCCTTAGCCTGAATCAGTTAGAGTTATTACTTTCTTAGCCTGGTTCAGTTAGAGTTATTACTTTTGTAGCCTGATTCAGTTAGAGTTATTACTTTCTTAGCCTGGTTCAGTTAGAGTTTTTCCTTCCTTAGCCTGTCTCAGTTAGAGTTATTACTTTAATGAAGCAAAGGAAGCAAAAATATTACTTTCTGAGTCTGGTTCATTTAGAGTTCTTCATTCCTTAGCCTGATTCAGTTAGAGTTATTACTTTCTTAGCCTGGTTCAGTGAGAGTTATTACTTCCTTAGCCTAATTCACTTAGAGTTATTACTTTCTAACATGGTTTACTTAGAGTTATTCCTTCCTTAGCCTGGTTTAGTTAGAGTTTTTCCTTCCTTAGCCTGATTCAGTTAGAGTTGTTACATTCTTAGCCTGCTTCAGTTAGAGTTACTACTTTCTTAGCGTGGTTCAGTTATAGTTATTCCTTCTTTAGCGTAATTCAGTTAGAGTTATTACTTTCTTAGACTGATTGAGTTAGAGTTATTCCTTTATTAGCCTGATTCAGTTAGAGTTATTACTTTCTTAGCCTGATTCATTTAGAGTTATTACTTTCTTAGCCTGATTCAATTAGAGTTATTCCTTCCTCAGCTTGATTCAGTTAGAGTTATTACTTTCTTATCCTGGTTCAGTTAGAGTTATTCCTTCCTTAGCCTGATTCAGTTAGAGTTATTATTTTCTTAGCCTTTTTCAGTTAGAGTTATTATTTTCTTAGCCTGGTTCAGTTAGAGTTATTCCTTCTTTATCCTATTTCAGTTAGAGTTATTACTTTCTTAGCCTGATTCAGTTAGATTTCTTCCTTCCTTAGCCTGGTTCAGTTAGTGTTATTACTTCCTTAGCCTGATTCAGTTAGAGTTATTACTTTCTTAGCCTCGTTCAGTTAGAGATATTACTTTAATCAAGCTACGGAAGGAATAACCGTACTTAGTTTCTTAGCCTGGTTCAATTACAGTTATTCCTTCCTTAACCTGACTCAGTTAGAGTTATTACTTTAATGAAGCAAAGGAAGGAATAACCGTAATATTACTTTCTTAGTCTGGTTCAGTTAGAGTTTTTCCTTCCTTAGCCTGTCTCAGTTAGAGTTATTACTTTAATGAAGCAAAGGAAGCAAAAATATTACTTTCTGAGTCTGGTTCAGCTAGAGTTCTTCATTCCTTAGCCTGATTCAGTTAGAGTTATTACTTTCTTAGCCTGGTTCAGTGAGACTTATTACTTCCTTAGCCTAATTCACTTAGAGTTATTACTTTCTAACATAGTTTACTTAGAGTTATTCCTTCGTTAGCCTGGTTCAGTTAGAGTTTTTCCTTCCTTAGCCTGATTCAGTTAGAGTTGTTACTTTCTTAGCCTGCTTCAGTTAGAGTTACTACTTTCTTAGCGTGGTTCAGTTAGAGTTATTCCTTCTTTAGCGTAATTCAGTTAGAGTTATTACTTTCTTAGACTGATTGAGTTAGAGTTATTCCTTCCTTACCCTGATTCAGTTAGAGTTATTACTTTCTTAGCCTGATTTAATTAGAGTTATTCCTTCCTTAGCTTGATTCAGTTAGAGTTATTACTTTCTTATCCTGGTTCAGTTAGAGCTATTCCTTCCTTAGCCTGATTCAGTTAGAGTTATTCCTTCCTTAGTCTGATTCAGTTAGAGTTATTCCTTCCTTAGTCTGATTCAGTTAGAGTTATTACTTTCTTCGCCTGTTTCAATTAGAGTTTCTTAGATTCTTCCTTAGCCTGATTCGGTTAGAGTTATTACTTTCTTAGCCTGGTTCAGTTAGAGTTATTCTTTCCTTATCCTGGTTGAGTTAGAGTTATTCCTTCCTTAGCGTGATTCAGTTACAGTTATTACTTTCTTAGACTGATTCAGTTAGAGTTATTGCTTCCTTAGCCTGATTCATTTAGAGTTATTACTTTCTTAGCCTGATTCAATTAGAGTTATTCCTTCCTTAGCTTGATTCAGTTAGAGTTATTACTTTCTTATCCTGGTTCAGTTGGAGTTATTCCTTCCTTAGCCTGATTCAGTTAGAGTTATTATTTTCTAAGCCTGGTTCAGTTAGAATTATTCCTTCCTTAGCCTGATTCAGTTAGAGTTATTACTTTCTTAGCCTCGTTCAGATAGAATTATTCCTTCCTTATCCTGATTCAGTTAGAGTTACTACATTCTTAGCTTGGTTAAGTTGGAGTTATTCCTTCCTTTCCCTGATTCAGTTAGAGTTATTACTTTCTTAACCTGATCCGTTTAGAGTTATTACTTTCTTAGCCTGGATCAGTTAGAGTTATTCCTTCCTTAGCCTGATTCAGTTAGAGATATTACTTTCTTAGCCTGGTTCAGTTAGACATATTAGTTTCTTAGCCTGGTTCAGTCAGAGTTATTCCTTCCTTAGCTTGATTCAGTTAGAGTTATTACTCTCTTATCTTGGTTCAGTTAGAGTTATTCCTTCCTTAGCCTGATTCAGTTAGAGTTATTCCTTTCTTAGCCTGATTCAATTAGAGTTATTCCTTCCTTAGCTTGATTCAGTTAGAATTGTTACTTTCTTATCCTGGTTCAGTTAGAGTTATTATTTTCTTAGCCTGGTTCAGTTAGATTTATTCCTTCTTTATCCTATTTCAGTTAGAGTTATTACTTACTTAGCCTGATTCAGTTAGATTTCTTCCTTCCTTAGTCTGATTCAGTTAGAGTTATTACTTTCTTAGCCTACTTCAACTAGAGTTATTCCTTGCTTAGCGTGATTCAGTTAGTGTTATTACTTTCTTAGCCTGGTTCAGTTAGAGTTATTCCTTCCTTATCCTGATTCAGTTAGAGTTATTACTTTCTTAGCTTGGTTAAGTTGGAGTTATTCCTTCCTTTGCCTGATCCAGTTAGAGTTATTACTTTCTTAGCCTGATTCAGTTAGAGTTATTACTTTCTTAGCCTGGTTCAGTCAGAGTTATTCCATCCTTAGCCTGATCAGTTAGTGATATTACTTTCTTATCCTGGTTCAGTTAGACTTATTACTTTCTTAGCCTGGTTCAGTCGGAGTTATTCCTTTTGTAGCATGATTCAGTTAGAGTTATTACATTTGTAGCCTAATCAGTTAGAGTTATTACCTTCTTAGCCTGGTTCAGTTAGAGTTATTCCTTCTTAGCCTGGTTCATTTAGAGTTATTACTTTCTTAGCTTGGTTAAGTTGGAGTTATTCCTTCCTCAGCTTGATTCAGTTAGAGTTATTACTTTCTTATCCTGGTTCAGTTAGAGTTATTCCTTCCTTAGCCTGATTCAGTTAGAGTTATTATTTTCTTAGCCTGGTTCAGTTAGAGTTATTATTTTCTTAGCCTGGTTCAGTTAGAGTTATTCCTTCTTTATCCTATTTCAGTTAGAGTTATTACTTTCTTAGCCTGATTCAGTTAGATTTCTTCCTTCCTTAGTCTGATTCATTTAGAGTTATTACTTTCTTAACCTACTTCAACTAGAGTTATTCCTTCCTTAGCCTGATTCAGTTAGTGTTATTACTTTCTTAGCCTGATTCAGTTAGAGTTATTCCTTCCTTAGCCTGATTCAGTTAGAATTATTACTTTCTTATCCTGATTCAGTTAGAGTTATTCATTCCTTAGCTTGATTCAGTTAGAGTTATTACTTTCTTATCCTGGTTCAGTTAGAGTTATTCCTTCCTTAGCCTGATTCAGTTAGTTATTACTTTCTTAGCCTGGTTCAGTTTGAGGTATTCCTTCCTTAGACTGATTCAGTTAGGGTTATTCCTTCCTTATCCTGATTCAGTTAGAGTTATTACTTTCTTAGCCTGATTCAATTGGAGTTATTCCTTCCTTAGCTTGATTCAGTTAGAGTTATTACTTTTGTAGCCTAATCAGTTAGAGTTATTACCTTCTTAGCCTGGTTCAGTTAGAGTTATTCCTTCCTTAGCCTGATTCAGTTACAGTTGTTACTTTCTTAGCCTGGTTCAGTTAGAGTTATTATTTTCTTAGCCTGGTTCAGTTAGAGTTATTCCTTCTTTATCCTAATTCAGTTAGAGTTATTACTTTCTTAGCCTGTTTCAGTTAGATTTCTTCCTTCCTTAGTTGTGATTCATTTAGAGTTATTACTTTCTTAGCCTACTTCAATTAGAGTTATTCCTTCCTTAGTCTGATTCAGTTAGAGTTATTACTTTCTTCGCCTGTTTCAATTAGAGTTTCTTAGATTCTTCCTTAGCCTGATTCGGTTAGAGTTATTACTTTCTTAGCCTGGTTCAGTCAGAGTTATTCCTTTTGTAGCCTGATTTGTTTAGAGTTATTACTTTCTTAGCCTGGTTCAGTCAGAGTTATTCCTTTTGTAGCCTGACTCATTACTTTAATGAAGCAAAGGAAGCAAAAATATTACTTTCTGAGTCTGGTTCAGTTAGAGTTCTTCATTCCTTAGCCTGATTCAGTTAGAGTTATTACTTTCTTAGCCTGGTTCAGTGAGAGTTATTACTTCCTTAGCCTAATTCACTTAGAGTTATTACTTTCTAACATGGTTTACTTAGAGTTATTCCTTCCTTAGCCTGATTCAGTTAGAGTTATTCCATTTTTAGCCTGGTTCAGTTAGAGTTTTTCCTTCCTTAGCCTGATTCAGTTAGAGTTATTACTTTCTTAGCCTGGTTCAGTTAGAGTTATTACTTTTTAGCCTGGTTCAGTTACAGTTATTCCTTCCTTAGCCTGATTCAGTTAGAGTTACTACTTTCTTAGCCTGGTTCAGTTAGACTTATTAATTTCTTAGCCTGGTTCAGTGAGAGTTATTCCTTTTGTAGCCTGATTCAGTTAGAGTCATTACCTTCTTAGTCTGGTTCAGTTAGAGTTATTACTTTTGTAGCGTGATTCAGTTACAGTTATTATTTTCTTACCCTGGTTCAGTTACAGTTATTCCTTCCTTAGCCTAATTCAGTTAGAGTTAAAAGTTTCTTAGCCTGGTTCAGTTAGAGATATTCCTTCCTTAGCCTGATTCAGTTAGAGTTATTCCTTCCTTAGCTTGATTCAGTAGGAGTTATTACTTTCTTAGCCTGATTCAATTAAATTTATTACTTTCTTAGCCTGATTCAGTTAGAGTTACTACTTTCTTAGCCTGGTTCATTTAGAGGTATTCCTTCCTTAGCCTGATTCAGTAGGAGTTATTCCTTCCTTAGCCTGATTCAGTTAGAGTTATTCCTTCCTTAGCCTGATTCAGTTACAATTGTTACTTTCTTAGCCTGGTTCAGTTAGAATTATTATTTTCTTAGCCTGGTTCAGTTAGAGTTATTCCTTCTTTATCCTAATTCAGTTAGGGTTATTACTTTCTTAGCCTGATTCAGTTAGAGTAATTCCTTCCTTAGCTTGATTCAGTTAGAGTTATTTCTTTCTTATCCTGGTTCAGTTAGAGTTATTCCTTCCTTCGCCTGATTCAGTTAGAGTTATTATTTTCTTAGATTGGTTCAGTTAGAGTTATTCCTTCCTTAGCCTGATTCAGTGAGAATTATTACTTTCTTAGAATGGTTCAGTTAGAGTTACTCCTTCCTTAGCCTGATTCAGTTAGAGTTATTACTTTCTTAGCCTGGTTCAGTTAGAGTTATTCCTTCCTTAGCATAATTCAATTAGATTTATTACTTTCTTGGCCTGATTCAATTAGAGTTATTCCTTCCTTAGCCTGATTCAGTTACAGTTATTACTTTCTTAGCCTCATTCAGTTAGAGTTATTCCCTCCTTAGCCTGATTCGGTAGAGTTATTACATTCTTAGCCTGGTTCAGTTATAGTTATTCTTTCCTTATCCTGGTTCAGTTAGAGTTATTCCTTCGTTAGCGTGATTCAGTTAGAGTTATTCCTTCCTTAGCCTAATTCATTTAGAGTTACTACTTTCTTAGCCTGGTTCAGTTAGACTTATTAATTTCTTAGCCTGGTTCAGTGAGAGTTATTCCTTTTGTAGCCTGATTCAGTTAGAGTCATTACCTTCTTAGTCTGGTTCAGTTAGAGTTATTACTTTTGTAGCGTGATTCAGTTACAGTTATTATTTTCTTACCCTGGTCCAGTTACAGTTATTCCTTCCTTAGCCTAATTCAGTTAGAGTTAAAAGTTTCTTAGCCTGGTTCAGTTAGAGATATTCCTTCCTTAGCCTGATTCAGTTAGAGTTATTCCTTCCTTAGCTTGATTCAGTTAGAGTTATTACTTTCTTATCTTGGTTCAGTTAGGGTTATTCCTTCCTTAGCCTGATTCAGTAGGAGTTAGTACTTTCTTAGCCTGGTTCAGTTAGAGTTATTCCTTCCTTAGCCTGATTCAGTTAGAGTTATTCCTTCCTTAGCCTGATTCAGTTACAATTGTTACTTTCTTAGCCTGGTTCAGTTAGAATTATTATTTTCTTAGCCTGGTTCAGTTAGAGTTATTCCTTCTTTATCCTAATTCAGTTAGGGTTATTACTTTCTTAGCCCGATTCAGTTAGATTTCTTCCTTCCTTAATCTGATTCATTTAGAGTTATTACTTTCTTAGCCTACTTCAATTAGAGTTATTCCTTCCTTAGCGTGATTCAGTTAGTGTTATTACTTTCTTAGCCTGATTCAGTTAGAGTTATTCCTTCCTTAACCTGATTCAGTTAGAGTTATTACTTTCTTAGCCTGATTCAGTTAGAGTAATTCCTTCCTTAGCTTGATTCAGTTAGAGTTATTTCTTTCTTATCCTGGTTCAGTTAGAGTTATTCCTTCCTTCGCCTGATTCAGTTAGAGTTATTATTTTCTTAGATTGGTTCAGTTAGAGTTATTCCTTCCTTAACCTGATTCAGTGAGAATTATTACTTTCTTAGAATGGTTCAGTTAGAGTTACTCCTTCCATAGCCTGATTCAGTTAGAGTTATTACTTTCTTAGCCTGGTTCAGTTAGAGTTATTCCTTCCTTAGCATAATTCAATTAGATTTATTACTTTCTTGGCCTGATTCAATTAGAGTTATTCCTTCCTTAGCCTGATTCAGTTACAGTTATTACTTTCTTAGCCTCATTCAGTTAGAGTTATTCCCTCCTTAGCCTGATTCGGTAGAGTTATTACATTCTTAGCCTGGTTCAGTTATAGTTATTCTTTCCTTATCCTGGTTCAGTTAGAGTTATTCCTTCCTTAGCGTGATTCAGTTAGAGTTATTCCTTCCTTAGCCTAATTCAGTTAGAGTTAAAACTTTCTTAGCCTGGTTGATTTAGAGATATTCCTTCCTTAGCCTGATTCAGTTAGAGTTGTTACTTTCTTAGCCTGGTTCAGTTAGAGTTATTACATTCTTAGCCTGATTCAGTTAGAGTTATTACTTCGTTAGCTTGATTCAGTTAGAGTTATTACTTTCTTATTTTGGTTGAGTTAGAGTTATTTCTTCCTTAGCCTGATTCAGTAAGACTTATTATTTTCTTAGCCTGGTTCAGTTAGAATTACTCCTTCCTTAGCCTGATTCAGTTAGAGTTATTACTTTCTTAGCCTGGTTAAGTTGGAGTTTTCCTTCCTTAGCCTGATTCAGTTAGAGTTATTACTTTCTTAGCCTGGTTCAGTCAGAGTTATTCTATCCTTAGCCTGATCAGTTAGAGATATTACTTTCTTATCCTGGTTCAGTTAGACTTATTACTTTCTTAGCCTGGTTCAGTCGGAGTTATTCCTTTTGTAGCCTGATTCAGTTAGAGTTATTACTTTTGTAGCCTAATCAGTTAGAATTATTACCTTCTTAGCCTGGTTCAGTTAGAGTTATTCCTTCCTTAGCCTGATTCAGTTACATTTGTTACTTTCTTAGCCTGGTTCAGTTAGAATTATTATTTTCTTAGCCTGGTTCAGTTAGAGTTATTCCTTCTTTATCCTAATTCCTTCCTTAATCTGATTCATTTAGAGTTATTACTTTCTTAGCCTGATTCAGTTAGAGTTATTCCTTCCTTAGCCTAATTCGGTTAGAGATATTACTTTCTTAGCCTGGTTCAGTTTGAGTTATTCCTTCCTTAGTCTGATTCAGTTAGAGTTATTACTTTCTTAGCCTGGTTCAGTTAGACTTATTACTTTCTTAGCCTGGTTAAGTCAGAGTTATTCCTTTTGTAGCCTGATTCATTTAGAGTTATTACATTCTTAGCCTGGTTCAGTTAGAGTTATTCCTTCCTTAGCCTTATTCAGTTAGTGTTATTACTTTCTTAGCCTGGTTCAGTTAGAGTTATTCCTTCCTTAGCCTGATTCAGTTAGAGTTGTTACTTTATTAGCCTGGTTCAGTTAGAGATATTACTTTCTTAGGCTGGTTCATTTAGAGTTATTCCTTCCTTAGCCTAATTCGGTTAGAGTTATTACTTTCTTAGCCTGATTCAGTTAGAGTTATTCCTTCCTTAGTCTGATTCAGTTAGAGTTATTACTTTCTTAGCCTGGTTCAGTTAGAGTTATTCTTTCCTTATCCTGGTTCAATTAGAGTTATTCCTTCCTTAGCGTGATTCAGTTACAGTTATTACTTTCTTACCCGGAATCTGTTAGAGTCATTCCTTCCTTTGCCTGATTCAGTTAGAGTTATTACTTTCCTAGCCTGATTCAGTTAGAGTTATTCCTTCCTTAGCCTGATTCAGTTAGAGATATTACTTTCTTAGCCTGGTACATTTAGACTTATTACTTTCTTAGCCTGGTTGATTCAGAGATATTCCTTTTGTAGCCTGATTCAGTTAGAGTTATTACTTTCCTAGCCTGATTCAGTTAGAGTTATTCCTTCCTTAGCCTGATTCAGTTAGAGATATTACTTTCTTAGCCTGGTACATTTAGACTTATTACTTTCTTAGCCTGGTTGAGTCAGAGATATTCCTTTTGTAGCCTGATTCAGTCAGAGTTATTACTTTCTTAGCCTCGTTCAGTTAGATTCATTACTTTAACCAAGCTAAGGAAGGAAGAACCGTACTATTAGTTTCTTAGCCTGGTTCAATTAGAGTTATTCCTTCCTTAGCCTGTCTCAGTTAGAGTTATTACTTTAATGAAGCAAAGGAAGGAATAACCGTAATATTTCTTTCTTAGTCTTTTTCAGTTAGAGTTATTCCTTCCTTAGCCTGATTCAGTTAGAGTTATTACTTTCTTAGCCTGGTTCAGTTAGAGTTATTACTTCCTTAGTCTGATTCAGTTAGAGTTATTACTTTCTTAGCCTCGCTCAGTTAGAGATATTACTTTAATCAAGCTAAGGAAGGAATAACCGTACTATTAGTTTCTTAGCCTGGTTGAATTACAGTTATTCCTTCCTTAGCCTGACTCAGTTAGAGTTATTACTTTAATGAAGCAAAGGAAGGAATAACCGTAATATTACTTTCTTAGTCTGGTTCAGTTAGAGTTATTCCTTCCTTAGTCTGATTCAGTTAGAGTTATTACTTTCTTAGCCTGGTTCAGTTAGAGTTATTACTTTTGTAGCCTGATTCAGTTAGAGTTATTATTTTCTTAGCCTGGTTCAGTTAGAGTTTTTCCTTCCTTAGCCTGTCTCAGTTAGAATTAGTACTTTAATGAAGCAAAGGAAGCAAAAATATTACTTTCTCAGTCTGGTTCAGTTAGAGTTCTTCATTCCTTAGCCTGATTCAGTTAGAGTTATTACTTTCTTAGTCTGGTTCAGTTAGAGTTTTTCCTTTTTTATCCTGGTTCAGTTAGAGTTATACATTCCTTAGCCTGATTCAGTTAGAGTTATTACTTCCTTAGCCTGATTCAGTTAGAGTTCTTCCTTCCTTAGTCTGATTCATTTAGAGTTATTACTTTCTTAGCCTGGTTCAATTAGAGTTATTCCTTCCTTAGCATAATTCAGTTAGAGTTATTAATTTCTTAGCCTGATACAATTAGAGTTATTACTTTCTTAGCCTGATCCAATTAGAGATATTCCTTCCTTAGCCTGATTCAGTTAGAGTTATTACTTTCTAAGCCTGATTCAGTTAGAGTTAGTCCTTCCTTAGCCTGATTCATTTAGAGTTAGTCCTTCCTTAGCCTGATTCATTTAGAGTTATTACTTTCTTAGCTTGGTTAATTTGGAGTTATTCCTTGCTTAGCCTGATTCAGTTAGAGTTATTACTTTCTAAGCCTGATTCAGTTAAAGTTAGTCCTTCCTTAGCCTGATTCAGTTAGAGTTATTACTTTCTTAGCCTGATTCATTAGAGTTTTTCCTTCCTTAGCCTGATTCAGTTAGAATTATTACTTTCTTAGCCTGGTTCAGTTAGAGTTATTACTTTCTTAGCCTGGTTCAGTTACAGTTATTCCTTCCTTAGCCTGATTCAGTTAGAGTTACTACTTTCTTAGCCTGGTTCAGTTAGACTTATTAGTTTCTTAGCCTGGTTCAGTGAGAGTTATTCCTTTTCTAGCCTGATTCAGTTAGAGTCATTACCTGCTTAGCCTGGTTCTGTTAGAGTTATTACTTTTGTAGCGTGATTCAGTTAGAGTTAATATTTTCTTACCCTGGTTCAGTTAGAGTTTTTCCTTCCTTAGCCTAATTCAGTCAGAGTTAAAACTTTCTTAGCCTGGTTCAGTTAGAGATATTCCTTCCTTAGCCTGATTCAGTTAGAGTTATTACTTTCTTAACCTGGTTCAGTTAGAGTTATTACTTTCTTAGCCTGGTTCAGTTACAGTTATTCCTTCCTTAGCCTGATTCAGTTAGAGTTACTACTTTCTTAGCCTGGTTCAGTTAGACTTATTACTTTCTTAGCCTGGTTCAGTGAGAGTTATTCCTTTTCTAGCCTGATTCAGTTAGAGTCATTACCTTCTTAGCCTGGTTCTGTTAGAGTTATTACTTTTGTAGCGTGATTCAGTTAGAGTTAATATTTTCTTACCCTGGTTCAGTTAGAGTTTTTCCTTCCTTAGCCTAATTCAGTCAGAGTTAAAACTTTCTTAGCCTGGTTCAGTTAGAGATATTCCTTCCTTAGCCTGATTCAGTTAGAGTTGTTACTTTCTTAGCCTGGATCAGTTAGAGATATTATTTTCTTAGCCTGGTTCAGTTAGAGTGATTCCTTCTTTATCGTAATTCAGTTAGAGTTATTACTTTCTTAGCCTGATTCAGTTTGATTTCTTCCTTCCTTAGTCTGATTCATTTAGAGTTATTACTTTCTTAGCCTGGTTCAGTTAGAGTTATTCCTTCCTTATCCTGATTCAGTTAGAGTTATTATTTTCTTAGCTTGGTTAAGTTGGAGTTATTCCTACCTTTGCCTGATTCAGTTAGAGTTATTACTTTCTTATCCTGGTTCAGTTAGAGTTATTCCTTCCTTAGCCTGATTCAGTTAGTTATTACTTTCTTAGCCTGGTTCAGTTAGAGGTATTCCTTCCTTAGCCTGATTCAATTAGAGTTATTCCTTCCTTAGTCTGATTCAGTTAGAGTTATTACTTTCTTCGTCTGGTTCAGTTAGAGTTTCTTAGATTCTTCCTTAGCCTGATTCGGTTACAGTTATTACTTTCTTAACCTGGTTCAGTTAGAGTTATTCTTTCCTTATCCTATTTGAGTTAGAGTTATTCATTACTTAGCGTGATTCAGTTAGAGTTATTACTTTCTTAGCCTCGCTCAGTTAGAGATATTACTTTAATCAAGCTAAGGAAGGAATAACCGTACTATTAGTTTCTTAGCCTGGTTGAATTACAGTTATTCCTTCCTTAGCCTGACTCAATTAGAGTTATTACTTTAATGAAGCAAAGGAAGGAATAACCGTAATATTACTTTCTTAGTCTGGTTCAGTTAGAGTTATTCCTTCCTTAGTCTGATTCAGTTAGAGTTATTACTTTCTTAGCCTGGTTCAGTTAGAGTTATTACTTTTGTAGCCTGATTCAGTTAGAGTTATTATTTTCTTAGCCTGGTTCAGTTAGAGTTTTTCCTTCCTTAGCCTGTCTCAGTTAGAGTTATTACTTTAATGAAGCAAAGGAAGCAAAAATATTACTTTCTCAGTCTGGTTCAGTTAGAGTTCTTCATTCCTTAGCCTGATTCAGTTAGAGTTATTACTTTCTTAGTCTGGTTCAGTTAGAGTTTTTCCTTTTTTATCCTGGTTCAGTTAGAGTTATACATTCCTTAGCCTGATTCAGTTAGAGTTATTATTTCCTTAGCCTGATTCAGTTAGAGTTCTTCCTTCCTTAGTCTGATTCATTTAGAGTTATTACTTTCTTAGCCTGGTTCAATTAGAGTTATTCCTTCCTTAGCATAATTCAGTTAGAGTTATTAATTTCTTAGCCTGATACAATTAGAGTTATTACTTTCTTAGCCTGATCCAATTAGAGATATTCCTTCCTTAGCCTGATTCAGTTAGAGTTATTACTTTCTAAGCCTGATTCAGTTAGAGTTAGTCCTTCCTTAGCCTGATTCATTTAGAGTTAGTCCTTCCTTAGCCTGATTCATTTAGAGTTATTACTTTCTTAGCTTGGTTAATTTGGAGTTATTCCTTGCTTAGCCTGATTCAGTTAGAGTTATTACTTTCTAAGCCTGATTCAGTTAGAGTTAGTCCTTCCTTAGCCTGATTCAGTTAGAGTTATTACTTTCTTAGCCTGATTCATTAGAGTTTTTCCTTCCTTAGCCTGATTCAGTTAGAGTTATTACTTTCTTAGACTGGTTCAGTTAGAGTTATTACTTTCTTAGCCTGGTTCAGTTACAGTTATTCCTTCCTTAGCCTGATTCAGTTAGAATTAGTACTTTCTTAGCCTGGTTCAGTTAGACTTATTACTTTCTTAGCCTGGTTCAGTGAGAGTTATTCCTTTTCTAGCCTGATTCAGTTAGAGTAATTACCTTCTTAGCCTGGTTCTGTTAGAGTTATTACTTTTGTAGCGTGATTCAGTTAGAGTTAATATTTTCTTACCCTGGTTCAGTTAGAGTTTTTCCTTCCTTAGCCTAATTCAGTCAGAGTTAAAACTTTCTTAGCCTGGTTCAGTTAGAGATATTCCTTCCTTAGCCTGATTCAGTTAGAGTTGTTACTTTCTTAGCCTGGTTCAGTTAGACTTATTACTTTCTTAGCCTGGTTCAGTTAGACTTATTACTTTCTTAGCCTGGTTGAGTCAGAGTTATTCCTTTTGTAGCCTGATTCAGTCAGAGTTATTACTTTCTTAGCCTCGTTCAGTTAGATTCATTACTTTAATCAAGCTAAGGAAGGAATAATCGTACTATTAGTTTCTTAGACTGGTTCAATTAGAGTTATTCCTTCCTTAGCCTGTCTCAGTTAGAGTTATTACTTTAATGAAGCAAAGGAAGGAATAACCGTAATATTACTTTCTTAGTCTGGTTCAGTTAGAGTTATTCCGTCTTTATCCTAATTCAGTTAGAGTTATTACTTTCTTAGCCTGGTTCAGAAAGAGTTATTCCTTTTGTAGCCAGATTCAGTTAGAGTTATTACTTTCTTAGCCTCGTTTAGTTAGAGTTATTACTTTAATCAAGCTAAGGAAGGAATAACCGTACTATTAGTTTCTTAGCCTGGTTCAATTAGAGTTATTCCTTCCTTAGCCTCACTCAGTTAGAGTTATTACTTTAATGAAGCAAAGGAAGCAAAAATATTACTTTCTCAGTCTGGTTCAGTTAGACTTCTTCATTCCTTAGCCTGATTCAGTTAGAGTTATTACTTTCTTAGCCTGGTTCAGTGAGAGTTATTACTTCCTTAGCCTAATTCACTCAGAGTTATTACTTTCTAACATGGTTTACGTAGAGTTATTCCTTCCTTAGCCTGATTCGTTAGAGTTATTCGTTCCTTAGCCTGGTTCAGTTAGAGTTTTTCCTTTCTTAGCCCTGATTCAGTTAGAGTTATTACTTTCTTAGCCTGGTTCAGTTACAGTTATTTCTTCCTTAGCCTGATTCAGTTAGAGTTACTACTTTCTTAGCCTGGTTCAGTTAGACTTATTAATTTCTTAGCCTGGTTCAGTCAGAGTTATTCCTTTTGTAGCCTGATTCAGTTAGAGTCATTACCTTCTTAGCCTGGTTCAGTTAGAGTTATTACTTTTGTAGCGTGATTCAGTTAGAGTTATTATTTTCTTACCCTGGTTCAGTTAGAGTTATTCCTTCCTTAGCCTAATTCAGTTAGAGTTAAAACTTTCTTAGCCTGGTTCAGTTAGAGATATTCCTTCCTTAGCCTGATTCAGTTAGAGTTATTCCTTCCTTAGCTTGATTCAGTTAGAGTTATTACTTTCTTATCTTGGTTCAGTTAGAGTTATTCCTTCCTTAGCCTGATTCAGTAGGAGTTATTACTTTCTTAGCCTGGTTCAGTTAGAGTTATTCCTTCCTTAGCCTGATTCAGTTAGAGTTATTACTTTCTTAGCCTGGTTAATTTGGAGTTTTCCTTCCTTAGCCTGAATCAGTTAGAGCTATTCTTTCCTTATCCTGGTTGAGTTAGAGTTATTCCTTCCTTAGCGTGATTCAGTTACAGTTATTACTTTCTTAGACTGATTCAGTTAGGGTTATTCCTTCTTTAGCCTGATTCAGTTAGAGTTATTACTTTCTTCGCCTGATTCAATTAGAGTTATTCCTTCCTTAGCTTGATTCAGTTAGAGTTATTGCTTTCTTATCCTGGTTCAGTTAGATTTCTTCCTTCCTTAGTTGTGATTCATTTAGAGTTATTACTTTCTTAGCCTACTTCAATTAGAGTTATTCCTTCCTTAGCGTGATTCAGTTAGTGTTATTACTTTCTTAGCCTATTTCAGTTAGAGTTATTCCTTCCTTATCCTGATTCAGTTAGAGTTATTACTTTCTTAGCCTGATCCAGTTAGGGTTATTCCTTCTTTAGCCTGATTCAGTTAGAGTTATTACTTTCTTAGCCTGATTCAATTAGAGTTATTCCTTCTTTATCCTAATTCAGTTAGAGTTATTACTTTCTTAGCCTGATTCAGTTAGATTTCTTCCTTCCTTAGTTGTGATTCATTTAGAGTTATTACTTTCTTAGCCTACTTCAATTAGAGTTATTCCTTCCTTAGCGTGATTCAGTTAGTGTTATTACTTTCTTAGCCTGGTTCAGTTAGAGTTATTCCTTCCTTATCCTGATTCAGTTAGAGTTATTACTTTCTTAGCCTGATCCAGTTAGAGTTATTACTTTCTTAGCCTGGATCAGTTAGAGTTATTCCTTCCTTAGCCTGATTGAGTTAGAGATATTACTTTCTTAGCCTGGTTCAGTTAGACTTATTACTTTCTTAGCCTCGTTCAGTCAGAGTTATTCCTTTTGTAGCCTGATTCACTTAGAGTTATTACTTTCTTAGCCTCGTTTAGTTAGAGTTATTACTTTAATCAAGCTAAGGAAGGAATAACCGTACTATTAGTTTCTTAGCCTGGTTCAATTAGAGTTATTCCTTCCTTAGCCTCACTCAGTTAGAGTTATTACTTTAAAGAAGCAAAGGAAGCAAAAATATTACTTTCTCAGTCTGGTTCAGTTAGAGTTCTTCATTCCTTAGCCTGATTCAGTTAGAGTTATTACTTTCTTAGCCTGGTTCAGTGAGAGTTATTACTTCCTTAGCCTAATTCACTTAGAGTTATTACTTTCTAACATGGTTTACTTAGAGTTATTCCTTCCTTAACCTGATTCAGTTAGAGTTATTACTTTCTTAGCCTGGTTCAGTTAGAGTTATTACTTTCTTAGCCTGGTTCAGTTACAGTTATTCCTTCCTTAGCCTGATTCAGTTAGAGTTACTACTTTCTTAGCCTGGTTCAGTTAGACTTATTAATTTCTTAGCCTGGTTCAGTCAGAGTTATTCCTTTTGTAGCCTGATTCAGTTAGAGTCATTACCTTCTTAGCCTGGTTCAGTTAGAGTTATTACTTTTGTAGCGTGATTCAGTTAGAGTTATTATTTTCTTACCCTGGTTCAGTTAGAGTTATTCGTTCCTTAGCTTGATTCAGTTAGAGTTATTACTTTCTTATCCTGGTTCAGTTAGATTTATTCTTTCCTTAGCCTGATTCAGTTAGAGTTATTATTTTCTTAGCCTGGTTCAGTTAGATTTATTACTTTCTTAGCCTCGTTCAGTTGGAGTTATTACTTTAATCAAGCTAAGGAAGGAATAACCGTACTATTATTTTCTTAGCCTGATTCTAGAGTTATTCCTTCCTTAGCCTGACTCAGTTAGAGTTATTACTTTAATGAAGCAAAGGAAGGAATAACCGTACTATTACTTTCTTAGTCTGGTTCAGTTAGAGTTATTCCTTCCTTAGCCTGATTCCGTTAGAGTTATTACTTTCTTAGCCTTGTTCAGTTAGAGTTATTCCTTCCTTAGCCTAATTCAGTTAGAGTTATTCCTTCCTTAGCCTGATTCGGTTAGAGTTATTCCTTCCTTAGCCTGATTCAGTTGGAGTTATTCCTTCCTTGGCCTGATTCAGTTAGAGTTATTACTTTCATAGCCTGATTCAGTTAGAGTTATTATTTTTGTAGCCTGATTTAGTTAGAGTTATTACTTTCTTAACCTGGTCCAGTTTTAGTTATTCCTTCCTTAGTCTGATTCAGTTAGAGTTATTACTTTCTTAGCCTGGTTCAGTTAGACTTATTACTTTCTTAGCCTGGTTAAGTCAGAGTTATTCCTTTTGTAGCCTGATTCATTTAGAGTCATTACCTTCTTAGCCTGGTTCAGTTAGAGTTATTACTTTTGTAGCCTGATTCAGTTAGAATTATTACTTTCGTAGCCTGGTTCAGTTAGAGTTATTCCTTCCTTAGCCTGATTCAGTTAGGGTTATTACTCTCTTAGCCTGGTTCAGTTCGACTTATTACTTTTTTAGCCTGGTTCAGTCAGAACTACTCCTTTTGTAGCGTGTTCCAGTTAGAGTCATAACCTTCTTAGCCTGGTTCAGTTAGAGTTATTACTTTTGAAGCCTGATTCAGTTAGAGTTATTACTTTCTTAGCCTGGTTCAGTCAGAGTTATTCCTTTTGTAGCCTGATTCAGTTAGAGTTATTACTTTCTTAGCCTCGTTCAGTTAGAGATATTACTTTAATCCAGCTAAGGAAGGAATAACCGTACTATTAGTTTTTTTAGCCTGGTTCAATTACAGTTATTCCTTCCTTAGCCTGACTCAGTTAGAGTTATTACTTTAATGAAGCAAAGGAAGGAATAACCGTAATATTACATTCTTAGTCTGGTTCAGTTAGAGTTATTCCTTCCTTAGCCTGATTCAGTTAGAGTTATTACTTTCTTAGCCTGGTTCAGTTAGAGTTATTACTTTTGTAGCCTGATTCAGTTAGAGATATTACTTTCTTAGCCTGGTTCAGTTAGAGTTTTTCCTTCCTTAGCCTGATCCAGTTAGAGTTATTCCTTCCTTAGCGTGATTCAGATAGAGTTATTACTTTCTTAGCCTGATTCAGTTAGAGTTATTCCTTCCTTAACTTTATTCAGTTAGAGTTATTACTTTCTTAGCCTGGTTCAGTTACAGTTTTTCCTTGCTTAGCCTGATCCAGTTAGAGTTATTCCTTCCTTAGCGTGATTCAGTTAGATTTATTACTTTCTTAGCCTGATTCAGTTATAGTTATTCCTACTTTAGCTTTATTCAGTTAGAGTTATTACTTTGTTATCCTGGTTCAGTTAGATTTATTCCTTCCTTAGCCTGATTCAGTTACAGTTATTACTTTCTTAGCCTGGTTCACTTAGAGATATTCCTTCCTTAGCATAATCCAGTTAGAGTTATTACTTTCTTGGCCTGATTCATTTAGAGTTATTCCTTCCTTAGCCTGATTCAGTTACAGTTATTACTTTCTTAGCCTGATTCAGTTAGTGTTATTCCCTCCTTAGCCTGATTGAATTAGAGTTATTACTTTCTTAGCCTGGTTCAGTTATAGTTATTCCTTCCTTAGCCTGATTCATTTAGAGTTATTGCTTTCTTACCCTGATTCAGTTAGAGTTATTCCTTCCTTAACTTGATTCATTTATACTTACTACTTTCTTAGTGTGGTTCAGTTAGAGTTATTCCTTCCTTACCCTAATTCAGTTAGAGTTATTACTTTCTTAGCCTGGTTCAGTTAGAGTTATTACTTATTTAGCCTAATTCAGTTAGAGTTATTAGTTTCTTAGCATGGTTCACTTAGAGTTATTCCTTCCTTAGCCTGATTCAGTTAGAGTTATTACTACTTTGCCTGGTTCAGTTAGAGTTATTAATTTTCTAGCCTGATTCAGTTAGAGTTATTACTTTCTTAGCCTCGTTCAGTTAGAGTTTTTCCTTCCTTAGCCTAATCCAGTTAGAGTTACTACTCTCTTAGCCTGGTTCAGTTAGACTTATTACTTTCTTAGCCTGGTTCAGTCAGAGTTATTCCTTTTGTAGCCTGATTCAGTTAGAGTTATTACTTTCTTAGCCTGTTTCATTTAGAGTTATTACTTTTGTAGCCTGATTTAGTTAGAGTTATTATTTTCTTACCCTGGTTCAGTTAGAGTTATTCCTTCCTTAGCCTAATTCAGTTAGAGTTATTCCTTCCTTAGCGTGATTCACTTAGGGTTATTACTTATTAGCCTGATTCAGTTAGAGTTATTCCTTCCTTAGCTTGATTCAGTTAGAGTTATATTTTCCTTATCCTGGTTCAGTTAGAGTTATACCTTCCTTAGCCTGATTCAGTTAGAGTTATTACTTTCTTAGCCTGGTTCAGTTAGAGTTATTCCTTCCTTAGTCTGATTCAGTTAGAGTTGTTACTTTCTTAGCCTGGTTCAGTTAGAGTTACTACTTTCTTAGTCTGGTTCAGTTACAGTTATTCCTTCTTTAGCGTAATTCAGTTAGAGTTATTACTTCCTTAGCCTGATTCAGTTAGAGTTCTTCCTTCCTTAGTCTGATTCAGTTAGAGTTATTACTTTCTTAGCCTGGTTCAATTAGAGTTATTCCTTCCTTAGCATAATTCAGTTAGAGTTATTACTTTCTCAGCCTGATACAATTAGAGATATTACTTTCTTAGCCTGATTCAATTAGAGATATTCCTTCCTTAGCCTGATTCAGTTAGAGTTATTACTTTCTTAGCCTGATTCAGTTAGAGTTATTCCTTCCTTAGACTGATTCGGTTAGAGTTATTACTTTCTTAGCCTGGTTCAGTTAGAGTTATTCCTTTTGTATCCTGATTCACTTAGAGTTATTACTTTCTTAGCCTGGTTCATTTAGAGTTATTCTTTTCTTAGCCTGGTTCAGTTAGAGTTATTCCTTCCTTAGCCTGATTCAGTTAGAGTTATTACTTTCTTTGCCTGGTTCAGTTAGAGTTATTAATTTTGTAGCCTGATTCCGTTAGAGTTATTACTTTCTTAGCCTGGTTCAGTTAGAGTTTTTCCTTCCTTAGCCTGATCCAGTTAGAGTTACTACTTTCTTAGCCTGGTTCAGTTAGACTTATTACTTTCTTAGCCTGGTTCAGTCAGAGTTATTACATTTGTAGCCTGATTCAGTTAGAGTCATTACCATCTTAGCCTGTTTCAGTTAGAGTTATTACTTTTGTAGCCTGATTTAGTTAGAGTTATTATTTTCTTAGCCTGGTTCAGTTAGAGTTATTCCTTCCTTAGCCTAATTCAATTAGAGTTATTCCTTCCTTAGCGTGATTCAGTTAGGGTTATTACTTCTTAGCCTGATTCGGTTAGAGTTATTCCTTCCTTAGCTTGATTCAGTTAGAGTTATTATTTCCTTATCCTGGTTCAGTTAGAGTTATTCCTTCCTTAGCCTGATTCAGTTAGAGTTGTCACTTTCTTAGCCTGGTTCAGTTAGAGTTACTACTTTCTTAGCTTGGTACAGTTAGAGTTATTCCTTCTTTAGCGTAATTCAGTTAGAGTTATTACTTTCTTAGCCTGGTTCAATTAGAGTTATTCCTTCCTTAGCATAATTCAGTTAGAGTTATTACTTTCTTAGCCTGATACAATTAGAGATATTACTTTCTTAGCCTGATTCAATTAGAAATATTCCTTCCTTAGCCTGATTCAGTTAAAGTTATTACTTTCTTAGCCTCATTCAGTTAGAATTATTCCTTCATTAGACTGATTCGGTTAGAGTTATTACTTTCTTAGCCTGGTTTAGTTAGAGTTATTCCTTTTGTATCCTGATTCACTTAGATTTATTACTTTCTTAGCCTGGTTCAGTTAGAGTTATTCTTTTCTTAGCCTGGTTCAGTTAGAGTTATTCCTTACTTAGCCTGATTCAGTTAGAGTTATTACTTTCTTTGCCTGGTTCAGTTAGAGTTATTAATTTTGTAGCCTGATTCCGTTAGAGTTATTACTTTCTTAGCCTGGTACAGTTAGAGTTATTCCTTTTGTATCATGATTCACTTAGAGTTATTACTTTCTTAGCCTGGTTCAGTTAGAGTTATTCTTTTCTTAGCCTGGTTCAGTTAGAGTTATTCCTTCCTTAGCGTGATTCAGTTAGGGTTATTACTTCTTAGCCTGATTCAGTTAGAGTTATTCCTTCCTTAGCTTGATTCAGTTAGAGTTATTATTTCCTTATCCTGGTTCAGTTAGAGTTATTCCTTCCTTAGCCTGATTCAGTTAGAGTTGTCACTTTCTTAGCCTGGTTCAGTTAGAGTTACTACTTTCTTAGCTTGGTACAGTTAGAGTTATTCCTTCTTTAGCGCAATTCAGTTAGAGTTATTACTTCCTTAGCCTGATTCAGTTAGAGTTCTTCCTTCCTTAGTCTGATTCAGTTAGAGTTATTACTTTCTTAGCCTGGTTCAATTAGAGTTATTCCTTCCTTAGCATAATTCAGTTAGAGTTATTACTTTTTTAGCCTGATACAATTAGAGTTATTACTTTCTTAGCCTGATTCAATTAGAGATATTCCTTCCTTAGCCTGATTCAGTTAGAGTTATTACTTTCTTAACCTGATTCAGTTAGAGTTATTCCTTCCTTAGCCTAATTCAATTAGAGTTATTACTTTCTTAGCCTGGTTCAATTAGAGTTATTCCTTTTGTATCCTGATTCACTTAGAGTTATTACTTTCTTAGCCTGATTCAGTTAGAGTTAGTCCTTCCTTAGCCTGATTCAGTTAGAGTTATTACTTTCTTAGCCTGATTCATTAGAATTATTCCTTCCTTAGCTTGATTCAGTTGGAGTTATTCCTTCCTTAGCCTGATTCAGTTAGAATTACTACTTTCTTAACCTCGTTCAGTTAGAGTTATTCCTTCCTTAGCCTGATTCAGTTAGAGATATTACTTTCTAAGCCTGGTTCAGTTAGACTAATTACTTTCTTAGCCTGGTTCAGTCAGAGTTATTCCTTTTGTAGCCTGATTCAATTTGAGGTATTACTTTCTTAGCCTCGTTCAGTTAGAGTTATTACTTTAATCAAGCTAAGGAAGGAATAACCGTACTATTAGTTTCTTAGCATGGTTCAATAAGAGTTATTCCTTCCTTAGCCTGACTCAGTTAGAGTTATTACTTTAATGAAGCAAAGGAAGGAATAACCGTACTATTACTTTCTTAGTCTGGTTCAGTTAGAGTTATTCCTTCCTTAGCCTGATTCCGTTAGAGTTATTACTTTCTTAGCGTGGTTCAGTTAGAGTTATTCCTTCCTTAGCCTACTTCAGTTAGAGTTATTACTTTCTTAGCCTGGTTCAGTTAGAGTTATTCCTTCCTTAGCCTGATTCAGTTAGAGTTGTTATTTTATTAGCCTGGTTCAGTTAGAGTTATTACTTTCTTAGGCTGGTTCATTTAGAGTTATTCCTTCCTTAGCCTAATTCAGTTAGAGTTATTCCTTCCTTAGCCTGATTCAGTTAGAGTTATTCCTTTCTTAGCTTGATTCAGTTAGAGTTATTACTTTCTTATCCTGGTTCAGTTAGAGTCATTCCTTCCTTAGCCTGATTCAGTTAGGCTTATTATTTTCTTAGCCTGGTTCAGTTAGAATTATTCCTTCCTTAGCCTGATTCAGTTAGAGTTATTATTTTCTTAGCTTGGTTAATTTGGAGTTTTCCTTCCTTAGCCTGATTCAGTTAGAGTTATTATTTTCTTAGCCTGGTTCAGTTAGACTTATTACTTTCTTAGCCTGGTTGAGTCAGAGTTATTCCTTTTGTAGCCTGATTCAGTCAGAGTTATTACTTTCTTAGCCTCGTTCAGTTAGATTCATTACTTTAATCAAGCTAAGGAAGGAATAACCGTACTATTAGTTTCTTAGCCTGGATCAATTAGAGTTATTCCTTCCTTAGCCTGTCTCAGTTAGAGTTATTATTTTAATGAAGCAAAGGAAGGAATAACCGTACTATTACTTTCTTAGTCTGGTTCAGTTAGAGTTATTCCTTCCTTAGCCTGATTCAGTTAGAGTTATTACTTTCTTAGCCTGGTTCAGTTAGATTTATTCCTTCCTTAGCCTAATTCAGTTAGAGTTATTCTTTTCTTAGCATGGTTCGGTTATAGTTATTCCTTCCTTAGCCTGATTCAGTTAGAGTTATTCTTTTCTTAGCCTATTTCAGATAGACTTATTACTTTTGTAGCCTGATTCAGTTAGAGTTATTACTTTCTTAGTTTGGTTCAGTTAGAGTTTTTCCTTCCTTAGCCTGATCCAGTTAGAGTTACTACTTTCTTAGCCTGGTTCAGTTAGACTTATTACTTTCTTAGCCTGGTTCAGTCAGAGTTATTCCTTTTGTAGCCTGATTCAGTTAGAGTTATTACTTTCTTAGCCAGTTTCATTTAGAGTTATTACTTTTGTAGCCTGATTTAGTTAGATTTATTATTTTCTTAGTCTGGTTCAGTTAGAGTTATTCCTTCCTTAGCCTAATTCAGTTAGAAATATTACTTTCTTAGCCTGGTTCAGTTAGAATTATTACTTTCTTAGCCTGCTTCAGTCAGAGTTATTCGTTTTGTCGCCTGATTCAGTTAGAGTTATTACTTTTTTAGCCTCGTTCAGTTAGAGTTATTATTTTAATCAAGCTAAGGAAGGAATAACCGTACTATTAGTTTCTTAGCCTGGTTCAGTCAGAGTTATTCCTTCCTTAGCATGATTCAGTTAGAGTTATTACTTTCTTAGCCTCGTTCAGTTAGAGTTATTACTTTAATCAAGCTAAGGAAGGAATAACCGTACTTTTAGTTTCTTAGCCCGGTTCAATTACAGTTATTCCTTCCTTAGCCTGACTCAGTTAGAGTTATTACTTTAAGGAAGCAAAGGAAGGAATAACCGTACTATTACTTTCTTAGTCTGGTTCAGTTAGAGTTATTACTTCCTTAGCCTGATTCCGTTAGAGTTATTACTTTCTTAGCCTGGTTCAGTTAGAGTTATTCCTTCCTTAGCCTGATTCATTTAGAGTTATTCCTTCTTTAGCCTGATTCAGTTAGAGTTATTACTTTCATAGCCTGGTTGAGTTAGAGTTATTACTTTTGTAGCCTGATTTAGTTAGAGTTATTACTTTCTTAACCTGGTCCAGTTTGATTACTTTCTTAGCCTGGTTCTGTTAGACTTATTACTTTCTTAGCCTGGTTAAGTCAGAGTTATTCCTTTTGTAGCCTGATTCATTTAGAGTAATTACCTTCTTAGCCTGGTTCAGTTAGAGTTATTACTTTTGTAGCCTGATTCAGTTAGAATTATTACTTTCTTAGCCTGGTTCAGTTAGAGTTATTCCTTCCTTAGCCTGACTCAGTTAGGGTTATTACTCTCTTAGCCTGGTTCAGTTAGACTTATCATTTTCTTAGCCTGGTTCAGTCAGAATTATTCCTTTTGTAGCCTGATCTAGTTAGAGTCATTACCTTCTTAGCCAGGTTTAGTTAGAGTTATTACTTTTGTACCCTGATTCAGTTAGAGTTATTACTTTCTTAGCCTGGTTCAGTCAGAGTTATTCCTTTTGTAGCCTGATTCAGTTAGAGTTATTACTTTCTTAGCCTCCTTCAGTTAGAGATATTACTTTAATCAAGCTAAGGAAGGAATAACCGTACTATTAGTTTCTTAGCCTGGTTCAATTACAGTTATTCCTTCCTTAGCCTGACTCAGTTAGAGTTATTACTTTAATTAAGCAAAGGAAGGAATAACCGTAATATTACTTTCTTAGTCTGGTTCAGTCAGAGTTATTCCTTCCTTAGCCTGATTCAGTTAGAGTTATTACTTTTGTGTCCTGATTCAGTTAGAGTTATTACTTTCTTAGCCTGGTTCAGTTAGAGTTTTTCCTTCCTTAGCCTAATTCAGTTAGAGTTATTCCTTCCTTAGCGTGATTCAGATAGAGTTATTACTTTCTTAGCCTGATTCAGTTAGAGTTATTCCTTCCTTAGCTTGATTCAGTTAGAGTTATTACTTTCTTATCCTGGTTCAGTTAGAGTTATTCCTTCCTTAGCCTGATTCAGTTAGAGTTATTATTTTCTTAGCCTGGTTCAGTTAGATTTATTGCTTCCTTAGCCTGATTCAGTTACAGTTATTACTTTCTTAGCCTGGTTCAGTTAGGGTTATTCCTTCCTTAGCATAATTCAATTAGAGTTATTACTTTCTTGGCCTGATTAATTTAGAGTTATTCCTTCCTTAGCCTGATTCAGTTACAGTTATTACTTTCTTAGCCTGATTCAGTTAGAGTTAATACTTTTGTAGCCTGATTCAGTTAGAGTTATTGCTTTCTTACCCTGATTCAGTTAGAGTTATTCCTTCCTTAGCTTGATTCAATTAGAGTTATTACTTTCTTAGTCTGGTTCAGTTAGAGTTATTCCTTCCTTAGCCTGATTCAGTTAGAGTTATTACTTTCTTAGTCTGGTTCAGTTAGAGTTATTCCTTCCTTAGCCTGATTCAGTTAGAGTTACTACTTTCTTAGCCTGGTTCAGTTAGAGTTATTCCTTCTTTAGCGTAATTCAGTTAGAGTTATTACTTTCTTAGTCTGATTCAGTTGGAGTTATTCCTTCCTTAGTCTGATTCAGTTAGAGTTATTACTTCCTTAGACTGGTCCAGTTTGAGTTATTCCTTCTTTAGTCTGGTTCAGTTAGAGTTATTACTTTCTTAGCCTGGTTCAGTTAGAGTTATTCCTTCCTTAGCCTAATTCAGTTAGAGTTATTACTTTCTTAGCCTGGTTCAGTTAGAGTTATTCCTTCCTTAGCCTGATTCAGTTAGAGTTGTTACTTTATTAGCCTGGTTCATTTAGAGTTATTCCTTCCTTAGCCTAATTCAGTTAGAGTTATTACTTTCTTAGTCTGATTCAGTTGGAGTTATTCCTTCCTTAGTCTGATTCAGTTAGAGTTATTACTTTCTTAGCCTGGTTCAGTTAGAGTTATTCTTTCCTTATCCTGGTTCAGTTAGAGTTATTCCTTCCTTAGCGTGATTCAGATAGAGTTATTACTTTCTTAGCCTGATTCAGTTAGATTTATTCCCTCCTTAGCCTGATTCAATTAGAGTTATTAATTTCTTCGCCTGGTTCAGTTAGAGTTATTCCTTCCTTAGCCTAATTCAGTTAGAGTTATTACTTCCTTAGCCTGGTTCAGTTAGAGTTATTCCTTCCTTAGCCTGATTCAGTTAGAGTTGTTACTTTATTAGCCTGGTTCATTTAGAGTTATTCCTTCCTTAGCCTAATTCAGTTAGAGTTATTACTTTCTTAGTCTTATTCAGTTGGAGTTATTCCTTCCTTAGTCTGATTCAGTTAGAGTTATTACTTTCTTAGCCTGGTTCAGTTAGAGTTATTCTTTCCTTATCCTGGTTCAGTTAGAGTTATTCCGTCCTTAGCGTGATTCAGATAGAGTTATTCCTTTTGTAGCCTGATTCAGTTAGATTTATTCCCTCCTTAGCCTGATTCAATTAGAGTTATTAATTTCTTCGCATGGTTCAGTTAGAGTTATTCCTTCCTTAGCCTAATTCAGTTAGAGTTATTATTTTCTTAGCCTGGTTCAGTTAGAATTATTGCTTCCTTAGCCTGATTCAGTTACAGTTATTACTTTCTTAGCCTGGTTCAGTTAGGGTTATTCCTTCCTTAGCATAATTCAATTAGAGTTATTACTTTCTTGGCCTGATTCATTTAGAGTTATTCCTTCCTTAGCGTGATTCAGATAGAGTTATTACTTTCTTAGCCTGATTCAGTTAGAGTTATTCCTTCCTTACCCTGATTCAGTTAGAGTTATTCCTTCCTTAGCTTGATTCAATTAGAGTTATTACTTTCTTAGTCTGGTTCAGTTAGAGTTATTCCTTCCTTAGCCTGATTCAGTTAGAGTTATTACTTTCTTAGCCTGGTTCAGTTAGAGTTATTACTTCATTAGCCTAATTCAGTTAGAGTTGATACTTTCTTAGCATGGTTCACTTAGAGTTATTCCTTCCTTATCCTGATTCAGTTAGAGTTATTCTTTTCTTAGCCTGGTTCAGTTAGAGTTATTCCTTCCTTAGCCTGATTCAGTTAGAGTTATTACTTTCTTAGCCTGGTTCAGTTAGAGTTATTACTTTTGTAGCCTGCTTCAGTTAGAGTTATTACTTTCTTAGAATGGTTCAGTTAGACTTATTACTTTCTTAGCCTGGTTCAGTCAGAGTTATTCCTTTTGTAGCCTGATTCAGTTAGAGTCATTACCTTCTTATCCTGTTTCATTTAGAGTTATTACTTTTGTAGCCTGATTTAGTTAGAGTTATTATTTTCTTAGCCTGGTTCAGTTAGAGTTATTCCTTCCTTAGCCTAATTCAGTTAGAGTTATTCCTTCCTTAGCGTGATTCAGTTAGGGTTATTACTTCTTAGCCTGATTCAGTTAGAGTTATTCCTTCCTTAGCTTTATTCAGTTAGAGTTATTATTTCCTTATCCTGGTTCAGTTAGAGTTATACCTTCCTTAGCCTGATTCAATTAGAGTTATTACTTTCTTAGCCTGGTTCAGTTAGAGTTATTCCTTCCTTAGCCTGATTCAGTTAGATTTGTCACTTTCTTAGCCTGGTTCAGTTAGAGTTACTACTTTCTTAGCCTGGTTCAGTTAGAGTTATTCCTTCTTTAGCGTAATTCAGTTAGAGTTATTACTTCCTTAGCCTGATTCAGTTAGAGTTCTTCCTTCCTTAGTCTGATTCAGTTAGAGTTATTACTTTCTTAGCCTGATACAATTAGAGTTATTACTTTCTTAGCCTGATCCAATTAGAGATATTCCTTCCTTAGCCTGATTCAGTTAGAGTTATAACTTTCTAAGCCTGATTCAGTTAGAGTTAGTCCTTCCTTAGCCTGATTCATTTAGAGTTAGTCCTTCCTTAGCCTGATTCATTTAGAGTTATTACTTTCTTAGCTTGGTTAATTTGGAGTTATTCCTTGCTTAGCCTGATTCAGTTAGAGTTATTACTTTCTAAGCCTGATTCAGTTAGAGTTAGTCCTTCCTTAGCCTGATTCAGTTAGAGTTATTACTTTCTTAGCCTGATTCATTAGAGTTTTTCCTTCCTTAGGCTGATTCAGTTAGAGTTATTACTTTCTTAGACTGGTTCAGTTAGAGTTATTACTTTCTTAGCCTGGTTCAGTTACAGTTATTCCTTCCTTAGCCTGATTCAGTTAGAATTAGTACTTTCTTAGCCTGGTTCAGTTAGACTTATTACTTTCTTAGCCTGGTTCAGTGAGAGTTATTCCTTTTCTAGCCTGATTCAGTTAGAGTAATTACCTTCTTAGCCTGGTTCTGTTAGAGTTATTACTTTTGTAGCGTGATTCAGTTAGAGTTAATATTTTCTTACCCTGGTTCAGTTAGAGTTTTTCCTTCCTTAGCCTAATTCAGTCAGAGTTAAAACTTTCTTAGCCTGGTTCAGTTAGAGATATTCCTTCCTTAGCCTGATTCAGTTAGAGTTGTTACTTTCTTAGCCTGGTTCAGTTAGACTTATTACTTTCTTAGCCTGGTTCAGTTAGACTTATTACTTTCTTAGCCTGGTTGAGTCAGAGTTATTCCTTTTGTAGCCTGATTCAGTCAGAGTTATTACTTTCTTAGCCTCGTTCAGTTAGATTCATTACTTTAATCAAGCTAAGGAAGGAATAATCGTACTATTAGTTTCTTAGACTGGTTCAATTAGAGTTATTCCTTCCTTAGCCTGTCTCAGTTAGAGTTATTACTTTAATGAAGCAAAGGAAGGAATAACCGTAATATTACTTTCTTAGTCTGGTTCAGTTAGAGTTATTCCGTCTTTATCCTAATTCAGTTAGAGTTATTACTTTCTTAGCCTGGTTCAGAAAGAGTTATTCCTTTTGTAGCCAGATTCAGTTAGAGTTATTACTTTCTTAGCCTCGTTTAGTTAGAGTTATTACTTTAATCAAGCTAAGGAAGGAATAACCGTACTATTAGTTTCTTAGCCTGGTTCAATTAGAGTTATTCCTTCCTTAGCCTGACTCAGTTAGAGTTATTACTTTAATGAAGCAAAGGAAGCAAAAATATTACTTTCTCAGTCTGGTTCAGTTAGACTTCTTCATTCCTTAGCCTGATTCAGTTAGAGTTATTACTTTCTTAGCCTGGTTCAGTGAGAGTTATTACTTCCTTAGCCTAATTCACTCAGAGTTATTACTTTCTAACATGGTTTACGTAGAGTTATTCCTTCCTTAGCCTGATTCGTTAGAGTTATTCGTTCCTTAGCCTGGTTCAATTAGAGTTTTTCCTTTCTTAGCCCTGATTCAGTTAGAGTTATTACTTTCCTAGCCTGGTTCAGTTACAGTTATTTCTTCCTTAGCCTGATTCAGTTAGAGTTACTACTTTCTTAGCCTGGTTCAGTTAGACTTATTAATTTCTTAGCCTGGTTCAGTCAGAGTTATTCCTTTTGTAGCCTGATTCAGTTAGAGTCATTACCTTCTTAGCCTGGTTCAGTTAGAGTTATTACTTTTGTAGCGTGATTCAGTTAGAGTTATTATTTTCTTACCCTGGTTCAGTTAGAGTTATTCCTTCCTTAGCCTAATTCAGTTAGAGTTAAAACTTTCTTAGCCTAATTCAGTTAGAGTTAAAACTTTCTTAGCCTGGTTCAGTTAGAGATATTCCTTCCTTAGCCTGATTCAGTTAGAGTTATTCCTTCCTTAGCTTGATTCAGTTAGAGTTATTACTTTCTTATCTTGGTTCAGTTAGAGTTATTCCTTCCTTAGCCTGATTCAGTAGGAGTTATTACTTTCTTAGCCTGGTTCAGTTAGAGTTATTCCTTCCTTAGCCTGATTCAGTTAGAGTTATTACTTTCTTAGCCTGGTTAATTTGGAGTTTTCCTTCCTTAGCCTGAATCAGTTAGAGCTATTCTTTCCTTATCCTGGTTGAGTTAGAGTTATTCCTTCCTTAGCGTGATTCAGTTACAGTTATTACTTTCTTAGACTGATTCAGTTAGGGTTATTCCTTCTTTAGCCTGATTCAGTTAGAGTTATTACTTTCTTCGCCTGATTCAATTAGAGTTATTCCTTCCTTAGCTTGATTCAGTTAGAGTTATTGCTTTCTTATCCTGGTTCAGTTAGATTTCTTCCTTCCTTAGTTGTGATTCATTTAGAGTTATTACTTTCTTAGCCTACTTCAATTAGAGTTATTCCTTCCTTAGCGTGATTCAGTTAGTGTTATTACTTTCTTAGCCTATTTCAGTTAGAGTTATTCCTTCCTTATCCTGATTCAGTTAGAGTTATTACTTTCTTAGCCTGATCCAGTTAGGGTTATTCCTTCTTTAGCCTGATTCAGTTAGAGTTATTACTTTCTTAGCCTGATTCAATTAGAGTTATTCCTTCTTTATCCTAATTCAGTTAGAGTTATTACTTTCTTAGCCTGATTCAGTTAGATTTCTTCCTTCCTTAGTTGTGATTCATTTAGAGTTATTACTTTCTTAGCCTACTTCAATTAGAGTTATTCCTTCCTTAGCGTGATTCAGTTAGTGTTATTACTTTCTTAGCCTGGTTCAGTTAGAGTTATTCCTTCCTTATCCTGATTCAGTTAGAGTTATTACTTTCTTAGCCTGATCCAGTTAGAGTTATTACTTTCTTAGCCTGGATCAGTTAGATTTATTCCTTCCTTAGCCTGATTGAGTTAGAGATATTACTTTCTTAGCCTGGTTCAGTTAGACTTATTACTTTCTTAGCCTCGTTCAGTCAGAGTTATTCCTTTTGTAGCCTGATTCACTTAGAGTTATTACTTTCTTAGCCTCGTTTAGTTAGAGTTATTACTTTAATCAAGCTAAGGAAGGAATAACCGTACTATTAGTTTCTTAGCCTGGTTCAATTAGAGTTATTCCTTCCTTAGCCTCACTCAGTTAGAGTTATTACTTTAAAGAAGCAAAGGAAGCAAAAATATTACTTTCTCAGTCTGGTTCAGTTAGAGTTCTTCATTCCTTAGCCTGATTCAGTTAGAGTTATTACTTTCTTAGCCTGGTTCAGTGAGAGTTATTACTTCCTTAGCCTAATTCACTTAGAGTTATTACTTTCTAACATGGTTTACTTAGAGTTATTCCTTCCTTAACCTGATTCAGTTAGAGTTATTACTTTCTTAGCCTGGTTCAGTTAGAGTTATTACTTTCTTAGCCTGGTTCAGTTACAGTTATTCCTTCCTTAGCCTGATTCAGTTAGAGTTACTACTTTCTTAGCCTGGTTCAGTTAGACTTATTAATTTCTTAGCCTGGTTCAGTCAGAGTTATTCCTTTTGTAGCCTGATTCAGTTAGAGTCATTACCTTCTTAGCCTGGTTCAGTTAGAGTTATTACTTTTGTAGCGTGATTCAGTTAGAGTTATTATTTTCTTACCCTGGTTCAGTTAGAGTTATTCGTTCCTTAGCTTGATTCAGTTAGAGTTATTACTTTCTTATCCTGGTTCAGTTAGATTTATTCTTTCCTTAGCCTGATTCAGTTAGAGTTATTATTTTCTTAGCCTGGTTCAGTTAGATTTATTACTTTCTTAGCCTCGTTCAGTTGGAGTTATTACTTTAATCAAGCTAAGGAAGGAATAACCGTACTATTATTTTATTAGCCTGATTCTAGAGTTATTCCTTCCTTAGCCTGACTCAGTTAGAGTTATTACTTTAATGAAGCAAAGGAAGGAATAACCGTACTATTACTTTCTTAGTCTGGTTCAGTTAGAGTTATTCCTTCCTTAGCCTGATTCCGTTAGAGTTATTACTTTCTTAGCCTTGTTCAGTTAGAGTTATTCCTTCCTTAGCCTAATTCAGTTAGAGTTATTCCTTCCTTAGCCTGATTCGGTTAGAGTTATTCCTTCCTTAGCCTGATTCAGTTGGAGTTATTCCTTCCTTGGCCTGATTCAGTTAGAGTTATTACTTTCATAGCCTGGTTCAGTTAGAGTTATTATTTTTGTAGCCTGATTTAGTTAGAGTTATTACTTTCTTAACCTGGTCCAGTTTTAGTTATTCCTTCCTTAGTCTGATTCAGTTAGAGTTATTACTTTCTTAGCCTGGTTCAGTTAGACTTATTACTTTCTTAGCCTGGTTAAGTCAGAGTTATTCCTTTTGTAGCCTGATTCATTTAGAGTCATTACCTTCTTAGCCTGGTTCAGTTAGAGTTATTACTTTTGTAGCCTGATTCAGTTAGAATTATTACTTTCGTAGCCTGGTTCAGTTAGAGTTATTCCTTCCTTAGCCTGATTCAGTTAGGGTTATTACTCTCTTAGCCTGGTTCAGTTCGACTTATTACTTTTTTAGCCTGGTTCAGTCAGAACTACTCCTTTTGTAGCGTGTTCCAGTTAGAGTCATAACCTTCTTAGCCTGGTTCAGTTAGAGTTATTACTTTTGAAGCCTGATTCAGTTAGAGTTATTACTTTCTTAGCCTGGTTCAGTCAGAGTTATTCCTTTTGTAGCCTGATTCAGTTAGAGTTATTACTTTCTTAGCCTCGTTCAGTTAGAGATATTACTTTAATCCAGCTAAGGAAGGAATAACCGTACTATTAGTTTTTTTAGCCTGGTTCAATTACAGTTATTCCTTCCTTAGCCTGACTCAGTTAGAGTTATTACTTTAATGAAGCAAAGGAAGGAATAACCGTAATATTACATTCTTAGTCTGGTTCAGTTAGAGTTATTCCTTCCTTAGCCTGATTCAGTTAGAGTTATTACTTTCTTAGCCTGGTTCAGTTAGAGTTATTACTTTTGTAGCCTGATTCAGTTAGAGATATTACTTTCTTAGCCTGGTTCAGTTAGAGTTTTTCCTTCCTTAGCCTGATCCAGTTAGAGTTATTACTTTCTTAGCCTGGTTCAGTTAGACTTATTATTTTCTTAGCCTGGTTCAATCAGAGTTATTCCTTTTGTAGCCTGATTCAGTTAGAGTTATTAATTTCTTCGCCTGGTTCAGTTAGAGTTATTCCTTCCTTAGCCTAATTCAGTTAGAGTTATTCCTTCCTTAGCGTGATTCAGATAGAGTTATTACTTTCTTAGCCTGATTCAGTTAGAGTTATTCCTTCCTTAGCTTTATTCAGTTAGAGTTATTACTTTCTTAGCCTGGTTCAGTTACAGTTTTTCCTTGCTTAGCCTGATCCAGTTAGAGTTATTCCTTCCTTAGCGTGATTCAGTTAGATTTATTACTTTCTTAGCCTGATTCAGTTATAGTTATTCCTACTTTAGCTTTATTCAGTTAGAGTTATTACTTTGTTATCCTGGTTCAGTTAGATTTATTCCTTCCTTAGCCTGATTCAGTTACAGTTATTACTTTCTTAGCCTGGTTCACTTAGAGATATTCCTTCCTTAGCATAATCCAGTTAGAGTTATTACTTTCTTGGCCTGATTCATTTAGAGTTATTCCTTCCTTAGCCTGATTCAGTTACAGTTATTACTTTCTTAGCCTGATTCAGTTAGTGTTATTCCCTCCTTAGCCTGATTGAATTAGAGTTATTACTTTCTTAGCCTGGTTCAGTTATAGTTATTCCTTCCTTAGCCTGATTCATTTAGAGTTATTGCTTTCTTACCCTGATTCAGTTAGAGTTATTCCTTCCTTAACTTGATTCATTTATACTTATTACTTTCTTAGTGTGGTTCAGTTAGAGTTATTCCTTCCTTACCCTAATTCAGTTAGAGTTATTACTTTCTTAGCCTGGTTCAGTTAGAGTTATTACTTATTTAGCCTAATTCAGTTAGAGTTATTAGTTTCTTAGCATGGTTCACTTAGAGTTATTCCTTCCTTAGCCTGATTCAGTTAGAGTTATTACTACTTTGCCTGGTTCAGTTAGAGTTATTAATTTTCTAGCCTGATTCAGTTAGAGTTATTACTTTCTTAGCCTCGTTCAGTTAGAGTTTTTCCTTCCTTAGCCTAATCCAGTTAGAGTTACTACTCTCTTAGCCTGGTTCAGTTAGACTTATTACTTTCTTAGCCTGGTTCAGTCAGAGTTATTCCTTTTGTAGCCTGATTCAGTTAGAGTTATTACTTTCTTAGCCTGTTTCATTTAGAGTTATTACTTTTGTAGCCTGATTTAGTTAGAGTTATTATTTTCTTACCCTGGTTCAGTTAGAGTTATTCCTTCCTTAGCCTAATTCAGTTAGAGTTATTCCTTCCTTAGCGTGATTCACTTAGGGTTATTACTTATTAGCCTGATTCAGTTAGAGTTATTCCTTCCTTAGCTTGATTCAGTTAGAGTTATATTTTCCTTATCCTGGTTCAGTTAGAGTTATACCTTCCTTAGCCTGATTCAGTTAGAGTTATTACTTTCTTAGCCTGGTTCAGTTAGAGTTATTCCTTCCTTAGTCTGATTCAGTTAGAGTTGTTACTTTCTTAGCCTGGTTCAGTTAGAGTTACTACTTTCTTAGCCTGGTTCAGTTACAGTTATTCCTTCTTTAGCGTAATTCAGTTAGAGTTATTACTTCCTTAGCCTGATTCAGTTAGAGTTCTTCCTTCCTTAGTCTGATTCAGTTAGAGTTATTACTTTCTTAGCCTGGTTCAATTAGAGTTATTCCTTCCTTAGCATAATTCAGTTAGAGTTATTACTTTCTCAGCCTGATACAATTAGAGATATTACTTTCTTAGCCTGATTCAATTAGAGATATTCCTTCCTTAGCCTGATTCAGTTAGAGTTATTACTTTCTTAGCCTGATTCAGTTAGAGTTATTCCTTCCTTAGACTGATTCGGTTAGAGTTATTACTTTCTTAGCCTGGTTCAGTTAGAGTTATTCCTTTTGTATCCTGATTCACTTAGAGTTATTACTTTCTTAGCCTGGTTCATTTAGAGTTATTCTTTTCTTAGCCTGGTTCAGTTAGAGTTATTCCTTCCTTAGCCTGATTCAGTTAGAGTTATTACTTTCTTTGCCTGGTTCAGTTAGAGTTATTAATTTTGTAGCCTGATTCCGTTAGAGTTATTACTTTCTTAGCCTGGTTCAGTTAGAGTTTTTCCTTCCTTAGCCTGATCCAGTTAGAGTTACTACTTTCTTAGCCTGGTTCAGTTAGACTTATTACTTTCTTAGCCTGGTTCAGTCAGAGTTATTACTTTTGTAGCCTGATTCAGTTAGAGTCATTACCATCTTAGCCTGTTTCAGTTAGAGTTATTACTTTTGTAGCCTGATTTAGTTAGAGTTATTATTTTCTTAGCCTGGTTCAGTTAGAGTTATTCCTTCCTTAGCCTAATTCAATTAGAGTTATTCCTTCCTTAGCGTGATTCAGTTAGGGTTATTACTTCTTAGCCTGATTCGGTTAGAGTTATTCCTTCCTTAGCTTGATTCAGTTAGAGTTATTATTTCCTTATCCTGGTTCAGTTAGAGTTATTCCTTCCTTAGCCTGATTCAGTTAGAGTTGTCACTTTCTTAGCCTGGTTCAGTTAGAGTTACTACTTTCTTAGCTTGGTACAGTTAGAGTTATTCCTTCTTTAGCGTAATTCAGTTAGAGTTATTACTTTCTTAGCCTGGTTCAATTAGAGTTATTCCTTCCTTAGCATAATTCAGTTAGAGTTATTACTTTCTTAGCCTGATACAATTAGAGATATTACTTTCTTAGCCTGATTGAATTAGAAATATTCCTTCCTTAGCCTGATTCAGTTAAAGTTATTACTTTCTTAGCCTCATTCAGTTAGAATTATTCCTTCATTAGACTGATTCGGTTAGAGTTATTACTTTCTTAGCCTGGTTTAGTTAGAGTTATTCCTTTTGTATCCTGATTCACTTAGATTTATTACTTTCTTAGCCTGGTTCAGTTAGAGTTATTCTTTTCTTAGCCTGGTTCAGTTAGAGTTATTCCTTACTTAGCCTGATTCAGTTAGAGTTATTACTTTCTTTGCCTGGTTCAGTTAGAGTTATTAATTTTGTAGCCTGATTCCGTTAGAGTTATTACTTTCTTAGCCTGGTACAGTTAGAGTTATTCCTTTTGTATCCTGATTCACTTAGAGTTATTACTTTCTTAGCCTGGTTCAGTTAGAGTTATTCTTTTCTTAGCCTGGTTCAGTTAGAGTTATTCCTTCCTTAGCGTGATTCAGTTAGGGTTATTACTTCTTAGCCTGATTCAGTTAGAGTTATTCCTTCCTTAGCTTGATTCAGTTAGAGTTATTATTTCCTTATCCTGGTTCAGTTAGAGTTATTCCTTCCTTAGCCTGATTCAGTTAGAGTTGTCACTTTCTTAGCCTGGTTCAGTTAGAGTTACTACTTTCTTAGCTTGGTACAGTTAGAGTTATTCCTTCTTTAGCGCAATTCAGTTAGAGTTATTACTTCCTTAGCCTGATTCAGTTAGAGTTCTTCCTTCCTTAGTCTGATTCAGTTAGAGTTATTACTTTCTTAGCCTGGTTCAATTAGAGTTATTCCTTCCTTAGCATAATTCAGTTAGAGTTATTACTTTTTTAGCCTGATACAATTAGAGTTATTACTTTCTTAGCCTGATTCAATTAGAGATATTCCTTCCTTAGCCTAATTCAATTAGAGTTATTACTTTCTTAGCCTGGTTCAATTAGAGTTATTCCTTTTGTATCCTGATTCACTTAGAGTTATTACTTTCTTAGCCTGATTCAGTTAGAGTTAGTCCTTCCTTAGCCTGATTCAGTTAGAGTTATTACTTTCTTAGCCTGATTCATTAGAATTATTCCTTCCTTAGCTTGATTCAGTTGGAGTTATTCCTTCCTTAGCCTGATTCAGTTAGAATTACTACTTTCTTAACCTCGTTCAGTTAGAGTTATTCCTTCCTTAGCCTGATTCAGTTAGAGATATTACTTTCTAAGCCTGGTTCAGTTAGACTAATTACTTTCTTAGCCTGGTTCAGTCAGAGTTATTCCTTTTGTAGCCTGATTCAATTTGAGGTATTACTTTCTTAGCCTCGTTCAGTTAGAGTTATTACTTTAATCAAGCTAAGGAAGGAATAACCGTACTATTAGTTTCTTAGCATGGTTCAATAAGAGTTATTCCTTCCTTAGCCTGACTCAGTTAGAGTTATTACTTTAATGAAGCAAAGGAAGGAATAACCGTACTATTACTTTCTTAGTCTGGTTCAGTTAGAGTTATTCCTTCCTTAGCCTGACTCCGTTAGAGTTATTACTTTCTTAGCGTGGTTCAGTTAGAGTTATTCCTTCCTTAGCCTACTTCAGTTAGAGTTATTACTTTCTTAGCCTGGTTCAGTTAGAGTTATTCCTTCCTTAGCCTGATTCAGTTAGAGTTGTTATTTTATTAGCCTGGTTCAGTTAGAGTTATTACTTTCTTAGGCTGGTTCATTTAGAGTTATTCCTTCCTTAGCCTAATTCAGTTAGAGTTATTCCTTCCTTAGCCTGATTCAGTTAGAGTTATTCCTTTCTTAGCTTGATTCAGTTAGAGTTATTACTTTCTTATCCTGGTTCAGTTAGAGTCATTCCTTCCTTAGCCTGATTCAGTTAGGCTTATTATTTTCTTAGCCTGGTTCAGTTAGAATTATTCCTTCCTTAGCCTGATTCAGTTAGAGTTATTATTTTCTTAGCTTGGTTAATTTGGAGTTTTCCTTCCTTAGCCTGATTCAGTTAGAGTTATTATTTTCTTAGCCTGGTTCAGTTAGACTTATTACTTTCTTAGCCTGGTTGAGTCAGAGTTATTCCTTTTGTAGCCTGATTCAGTCAGAGTTATTACTTTCTTAGCCTCGTTCAGTTAGATTCATTACTTTAATCAAGCTAAGGAAGGAATAACCGTACTATTAGTTTCTTAGCCTGGATCAATTAGAGTTATTCCTTCCTTAGCCTGTCTCAGTTAGAGTTATTATTTTAATGAAGCAAAGGAAGGAATAACCGTACTATTACTTTCTTAGTCTGGTTCAGTTAGAGTTATTCCTTCCTTAGCCTGATTCAGTTAGAGTTATTACTTTCTTAGCCTGGTTCAGTTAGATTTATTCCTTCCTTAGCCTAATTCAGTTAGAGTTATTCTTTTCTTAGCATGGTTCGGTTATAGTTATTCCTTCCTTAGCCTGATTCAGTTAGAGTTATTCTTTTCTTAGCCTATTTCAGATAGAGTTATTCCTTCCTTAGCCTGATTCAGTTAGAGTTATTACTTTCTTAGCCTGGTTCAGTTAGACTTATTACTTTTGTAGCCTGATTCAGTTAGAGTTATTACTTTCTTAGTTTGGTTCAGTTAGAGTTTTTCCTTCCTTAGCCTGATCCAGTTAGAGTTACTACTTTCTTAGCCTGGTTCAGTTAGACTTATTACTTTCTTAGCCTGGTTCAGTCAGAGTTATTCCTTTTGTAGCCTGATTCAGTTAGAGTTATTACTTTCTTAGCCAGTTTCATTTAGAGTTATTACTTTTGTAGCCTGATTTAGTTAGATTTATTATTTTCTTAGTCTGGTTCAGTTAGAGTTATTCCTTCCTTAGCCTAATTCAGTTAGAAATATTACTTTCTTAGCCTGGTTCAGTTAGAATTATTACTTTCTTAGCCTGCTTCAGTCAGAGTTATTCGTTTTGTAGCCTGATTCAGTTAGAGTTATTACTTTTTTAGCCTCGTTCAGTTAGAGTTATTATTTTAATCAAGCTAAGGAAGGAATAACCGTACTATTAGTTTCTTAGCCTGGTTCAGTCAGAGTTATTCCTTCCTTAGCATGATTCAGTTAGAGTTATTACTTTCTTAGCCTCGTTCAGTTAGAGTTATTACTTTAATCAAGCTAAGGAAGGAATAACCGTACTTTTAGATTCTTAGCCCGGTTCAATTACAGTTATTCCTTCCTTAGCCTGACTCAGTTAGAGTTATTACTTTAAGGAAGCAAAGGAAGGAATAACCGTACTATTACTTTCTTAGTCTGGTTCAGTTAGAGTTATTACTTCCTTAGCCTGATTCCGTTAGAGTTATTACTTTCTTAGCCTGGTTCAGTTAGAGTTATTCCTTCCTTAGCCTAATTCAGTTAGATTTATTACTTTCTTAGCATGGTTCACTTAGAGTTATTCCTTCCTTAGCCTGATTCATTTAGAGTTATTCCTTCTTTAGCCTGATTCAGTTAGAGTTATTACTTTCATAGCCTGGTTGAGTTAGAGTTATTACTTTTGTAGCCTGATTTAGTTAGAGTTATTACTTTCTTAACCTGGTCCAGTTTGAGTTATTCCTTCCTTAGTCTGATTCAGTTAGAGTTATTACTTTCTTAGCCTGGTTCTGTTAGACTTATTACTTTCTTAGCCTGGTTAAGTCAGAGTTATTCCTTTTGTAGCCTGATTCATTTAGAGTAATTACCTTCTTAGCCTGGTTCAGTTAGAGTTATTACTTTTGTAGCCTGATTCAGTTAGAATTATTACTTTCTTAGCCTGGTTCAGTTAGAGTTATTCCTTCCTTAGCCTGATTCAGTTAGGGTTATTACTCTCTTAGCCTGGTTCAGTTAGACTTATCATTTTCTTAGCCTGGTTCAGTCAGAATTATTCCTTTTGTAGCCTGATCTAGTTAGAGTCATTACCTTCTTAGCCAGGTTTAGTTAGAGTTATTACTTTTGTACCCTGATTCAGTTAGAGTTATTACTTTCTTAGCCTGGTTCAGTCAGAGTTATTCCTTTTGTAGCCTGATTCAGTTAGAGTTATTACTTTCTTAGCCTCCTTCAGTTAGAGATATTACTTTAATCAAGCTAAGGAAGGAATAACCGTACTATTAGTTTCTTAGCCTGGTTCAATTACAGTTATTCCTTCCTTAGCCTGACTCAGTTAGAGTTATTACTTTAATTAAGCAAAGGAAGGAATAACCGTAATATTACTTTCTTAGTCTGGTTCAGTCAGAGTTATTCCTTCCTTAGCCTGATTCAGTTAGAGTTATTACTTTTGTGTCCTGATTCAGTTAGAGTTATTACTTTCTTAGCCTGGTTCAGTTAGAGTTTTTCCTTCCTTAGCCTGATCCAGTTAGAGTTATTACTTTCTTAGCCTGGTTCAGTTAGACTTATTATTTTCTTTTCCTGGTTCATTCAGAGTTATTCCTTTTGTAGCCTGATTCAGTTAGATTTATTCCCTCCTTAGCCTGATTCAATTAGAGTTATTAATTTCTTCGCCTGGTTCAGTTAGAGTTATTCCTTCCTTAGCCTAATTCAGTTAGAGTTATTCCTTCCTTAGCGTGATTCAGATAGAGTTATTACTTTCTTAGCCTGATTCAGTTAGAGTTATTCCTTCCTTAGCTTGATTCAGTTAGAGTTATTACTTTCTTATCCTGGTTCAGTTAGAGTTATTCCTTCCTTAGCCTGATTCAGTTAGAGTTATTATTTTCTTAGCCTGGTTCAGTTAGATTTATTGCTTCCTTAGCCTGATTCAGTTACAGTTATTACTTTCTTAGCCTGGTTCAGTTAGGGTTATTCCTTCCTTAGCATAATTCAATTAGAGTTATTACTTTCTTGGCCTGATTAATTTAGAGTTATTCCTTCCTTAGCCTGATTCAGTTACAGTTATTACTTTCTTAGCCTGATTCAGTTAGAGTTAATACTTTTGTAGCCTGATTCAGTTAGAGTTATTGCTTTCTTACCCTGATTCAGTTAGAGTTATTCCTTCCTTAGCTTGATTCAATTAGAGTTATTACTTTCTTAGTCTGGTTCAGTTAGAGTTATTCCTTCCTTAGCCTGATTCAGTTAGAGTTATTACTTTCTTAGTCTGGTTCAGTTAGAGTTATTCCTTCCTTAGCCTGATTCAGTTAGAGTTACTACTTTCTTAGCCTGGTTCAGTTAGAGTTATTCCTTCTTTAGCGTAATTCAGTTAGAGTTATTACTTTCTTAGTCTGATTCAGTTGGAGTTATTCCTTCCTTAGTCTGATTCAGTTAGAGTTATTACTTCCTTAGACTGGTCCAGTTTGAGTTATTCCTTCTTTAGTCTGGTTCAGTTAGAGTTATTACTTTCTTAGCCTGGTTCAGTTAGAGTTATTCCTTCCTTAGCCTAATTCAGTTAGAGTTATTACTTTCTTAGCCTGGTTCAGTTAGAGTTATTCCTTCCTTAGCCTGATTCAGTTAGAGTTGTTACTTTATTAGCCTGGTTCATTTAGAGTTATTCCTTCCTTAGCCTAATTCAGTTAGAGTTATTACTTTCTTAGTCTGATTCAGTTGGAGTTATTCCTTCCTTAGTCTGATTCAGTTAGAGTTATTACTTTCTTAGCCTGGTTCAGTTAGAGTTATTCTTTCCTTATCCTGGTTCAGTTAGAGTTATTCCTTCCTTAGCGTGATTCAGATAGAGTTATTACTTTCTTAGCCTGATTCAGTTAGATTTATTCCCTCCTTAGCCTGATTCAATTAGAGTTATTAATTTCTTCGCCTGGTTCAGTTAGAGTTATTCCTTCCTTAGCCTAATTCAGTTAGAGTTATTACTTCCTTAGCCTGGTTCAGTTAGAGTTATTCCTTCCTTAGCCTGATTCAGTTAGAGTTGTTACTTTATTAGCCTGGTTCATTTAGAGTTATTCCTTCCTTAGCCTAATTCAGTTAGAGTTATTACTTTCTTAGTCTTATTCAGTTGGAGTTATTCCTTCCTTAGTCTGATTCAGTTAGAGTTATTACTTTCTTAGCCTGGTTCAGTTAGAGTTATTCTTTCCTTATCCTGGTTCAGTTAGAGTTATTCCGTCCTTAGCGTGATTCAGATAGAGTTATTCCTTTTGTAGCCTGATTCAGTTAGATTTATTCCCTCCTTAGCCTGATTCAATTAGAATTATTAATTTCTTCGCCTGGTTCAGTTAGAGTTATTCCTTCCTTAGCCTAATTCAGTTAGAGTTATTATTTTCTTAGCCTGGTTCAGTTAGAATTATTGCTTCCTTAGCCTGATTCAGTTACAGTTATTACTTTCTTAGCCTGGTTCAGTTAGGGTTATTCCTTCCTTAGCATAATTCAATTAGAGTTATTACTTTCTTGGCCTGATTCATTTAGAGTTATTCCTTCCTTAGCGTGATTCAGATAGAGTTATTACTTTCTTAGCCTGATTCAGTTAGAGTTATTCCTTCCTTACCCTGATTCAGTTAGAGTTATTCCTTCCTTAGCTTGATTCAATTAGAGTTATTACTTTCTTAGTCTGGTTCAGTTAGAGTTATTCCTTCCTTAGCCTGATTCAGTTAGAGTTATTACTTTCTTAGCCTGGTTCAGTTAGAGTTATTACTTCATTAGCCTAATTCAGTTAGAGTTGATACTTTCTTAGCATGGTTCACTTAGAGTTATTCCTTCCTTATCCTGATTCAGTTAGAGTTATTCTTTTCTTAGCCTGGTTCAGTTAGAGTTATTCCTTCCTTAGCCTGATTCAGTTAGAGTTATTACTTTCTTAGCCTGGTTCAGTTAGAGTTATTACTTTTGTAGCCTGCTTCAGTTAGAGTTATTACTTTCTTAGAATGGTTCAGTTAGACTTATTACTTTCTTAGCCTGGTTCAGTCAGAGTTATTCCTTTTGTAGCCTGATTCAGTTAGAGTCATTACCTTCTTATCCTGTTTCAGTTAGAGTTATTACTTTTGTAGCCTGATTTAGTTAGAGTTATTATTTTCTTAGCCTGGTTCAGTTAGAGTTATTCCTTCCTTAGCCTAATTCAGTTAGAGTTATTCCTTCCTTAGCGTGATTCAGTTAGGGTTATTACTTCTTAGCCTGATTCAGTTAGAGTTATTCCTTCCTTAGCTTTATTCAGTTAGAGTTATTATTTCCTTATCCTGGTTCAGTTAGAGTTATACCTTCCTTAGCCTGATTCAATTAGAGTTATTACTTTCTTAGCCTGGTTCAGTTAGAGTTATTCCTTCCTTAGCCTGATTCAGTTAGATTTGTCACTTTCTTAGCCTGGTTCAGTTAGAGTTACTACTTTCTTAGCCTGGTTCAGTTAGAGTTATTCCTTCTTTAGCGTAATTCAGTTAGAGTTATTACTTCCTTAGCCTGATTCAGTTAGAGTTCTTCCTTCCTTAGTCTGATTCAGTTAGAGTTATTACTTTCTTAGCCTGGTTCAATTAGAGTTATTCCTTCCTTAGCATAATTCAGTTAGAGTTATTACTTTCTTAGCCTGATACAATTAGAGTTATTACTTTCTTAGCCTGATTCAATTAGAGATATTCCTTCCTTAGCCTGATTCAGTTAGAGTACTTAAACTTTCTTAGCCTGATTAACTTTCTTAGCCTGATTCAGTTAGAGTTATTCCTTCCTTATACTGATTCGGTTAGAGTTATTACTTTCTTAGCCTGGTTCAGTTAGAGTTATTCCTTCCTTAGCCTGATTCAGTAAGAGATATTACTTTCCAAGCCTGGTTCAGTTCGACTAATTACTTTCTTAGCCTGGTTCAGTCAGAGATATTCCTTTTGTAGCCTGATTCAATTAGAGTTATTACTTTCTTAGCCTCGTTCAGTTAGAGTTATTACTTTATTCAAGCTAATGAAGGAATAACCGTACTATTAGTTTCTTAGCATGGTTCAATTAGAGTTATTCATTCCTTAGCCTGACTCAGTTAGAGTTATTAATTTAATGAAGCAAAGGAAGGAATAACCGTACTATTACTTTCTTAGTTTGGTTCAGTTAGAGTTATTCCTTCCTTAGCCTGATTCCGTTAGAGTTATTACTTTCTTAGCATGGTTCACTTAGAGTTATTCCTTCCTTAGCCTGATTCACTTAGAGTTATTACTTTCTTAGCCTGGTTCAGTTTGAGTTATTACTTTTGTAGCCTGATTTAGTTAGAATTATTACTTCCTTAGCCTGGTCCAGTTTGAGTTATTCCTTCTTTAGTCTGGTTCAGTTAGAGTTATTATTTTCTTAGCCTGGTTCAGTTAGACTTATTACTTTCTTAGCCTGGTTAAGTCAGAGTTATTCCTTTTGTAGCCTGATTCATTTAGAGTTATTACTTTCTTAGCCTGGTTCAGTTAGAGTTATTCCTTCCTTAGCCTAATTCAGTTAGAGTTATTACTTTCTTAGCCTGGTTCAGTTAGAGTTATTCCTTCCTTAGCCTGATTCAGTTAGAGTTGTTACTTTATTAGCCTGGTTCATTTAGAGTTATTCCTTCCTTAGCCTAATTCAGTTAGAGTTATTACTTTCTTAGTCTGATTCAGTTGGAGTTATTCCTTCCTTAGTCTGATTCAGTTAGAGTTATTACTTTCTTAGCCTGGTTCAGTTAGAGTTATTCTTTCCTTATCCTGGTTCAGTTAGAGTTATTCCTTCCTTAGCGTGATTCAGATAGAGTTATTACTTTCTTAGCCTGATTCAGTTAGATTTATTCCCTCCTTAGCCTGATTCAATTAGAGTTATTAATTTCTTCGCCTGGTTCAGTTAGAGTTATTCCTTCCTTAGCCTAATTCAGTTAGAGTTATTACTTTCTTAGCCTGGTTCAGTTAGAGTTATTCCTTCCTTAGCCTGATTCAGTTAGAGTTGTTACTTTATTAGCCTGGTTCATTTAGACTTATTCGTTCCTTAGCCTAATTCAGTTAGAGTTATTACTTTCTTAGTCTGATTCAGTTGGAGTTATTCCTTCCTTAGTCTGATTTAGTTAGAGTTATTACTTTCTTAGCCTGGTTCAGTTAGAGTTATTCTTTCCTTATCCTGGTTCAGTTAGAGTTATTCCTTCCTTAGCGTGATTCAGATAGAGTTATCCTTTTGTAGCCTGATTCAGTTAGATTTATTCCCTCCTTAGCCTGATTCAATTAGAGTTATTAATTTCTTCGCCTGGTTCAGTTAGAGTTATTCCTTCCTTAGCCTAATTCAGGTAGAGTTATTCCTTCCTTAGCGTGATTCAGATAGAGTTATTACTTTCTTAGCCTGATTCATTTAGAGTTATTCCTTCCTTAGCTTGATTCAGTTAGAGTTATTACTTTCTTATCCTGGTTCAGTTAGAGTTATTCCTTCCTTAGCCTGATTCAGTTAGAGTTATTATTTTCTTAGCCTGGTTCAGTTAGAATTATTGCTTCCTTAGCCTGATTCAGTTACAGTTATTACTTTCTTAGCCTGGTTCAGTTAGGGTTATTCCTTCCTTAGCATAATTCAATTAGAGTTATTACTTTCTTGGCCTGATTCATTTAGAGTTATTCCTTCCTTAGCCTGATTCAGTTACAGTTATTACTTTCTTAGCCTGATTCAGTTAGAGTTATTACTTTTGTAGCCTGATTCAGTTAGAGTTATTGCTTTCTTACCCTGATTCAGTTAGAGTTATTCCTTCCTTAGCTTGATTCAATTAGAGTTATTACTTTCTTAGTCTGGTTCAGTTAGAGTTATTCCTTTCTTAGCCTGATTCAGTTAGAGTTATTACTTTCTTAGCCTGGTTCAGTTAGAGTTATTACTTCCTTAGCCTAATTCAGTTAGAGTTGATACTTTCTTAGCATGGTTCACTTAGAGTTATTCCTTCCTTAGCCTGATTCAGTTAGAGTTATTCTTTTCTTAGCCTGGTTCAGTTAGAGTTATTCCTTCCTTAGCCTGATTCAGTTAGAGTTATTACTTTCTTAGCCTGGTTCAGTTAGAGTTATTACTTTTGTAGCCTGCTTCAGTTAGAGTTATTACTTTCTTAGAATGGTTCAGTTAGACTTATTACTTTCTTAGCCTGGTTCAGTCAGAGTTATTCCTTTTGTAGCCTGATTCAGTTAGAGTCATTACCTTCTTATCCTGTTTCAGTTAGAGTTATTACTTTTGTAGCCTGATTTAGTTAGAGTTATTATTTTCTTAGCCTGGTTCAGTTAGAGTTATTCCTTCCTTAGCCTAATTCAGTTAGAGTTATTCCTTCCTTAGCGTGATTCAGTTAGGGGTATTACTTCTTAGCCTGATTCAGTTAGAGTTATTCCTTCCTTAGCTTTATTCAGTTAGAGTTATTATTTCCTTATCCTGGTTCAGTTAGAGTTATACCTTCCTTAGCCTGATTCAGTTAGAGTTATTACTTTCTTAGCCTGGTTCAGTTAGAGTTATTCCTTCCTTAGCCTGATTCAGTTAGATTTGTCACTTTCTTAGCCTGGTTCAGTTAGAGTTACTACTTTCTTAGCCTGGTTCAGTTAGAGTTATTCCTTCTTTAGCGTAATTCAGTTAGAGTTATTACTTCCTTAGCCTGATTCAGTTAGAGTTCTTCCTTCCTTAGTCTGATTCAGTTAGAGTTATTACTTTCTTAGCCTGGTTCAATTAGAGTTATTCCTTCCTTAGCATAATTCAGTTAGAGTTATTACTTTCTTAGCCTGATACAATTAGAGTTATTACTTTCTTAGCCTGATTCAATTAGAGATATTCCTTCCTTAGCCTGATTCAGTTAGAGTACTTAAACTTTCTTAGCCTGATTAACTTTCTTAGCCTGATTCAGTTAGAGTTATTCCTTCCTTATACTGATTCGGTTAGAGTTATTACTTTCTTAGCCTGGTTCAGTTAGAGTTATTCCTTCCTTAGCCTGATTCAGTAAGAGATATTACTTTCCAAGCCTGGTTCAGTTCGACTAATTACTTTCTTAGCCTGGTTCAGTCAGAGATATTCCTTTTGTAGCCTGATTCAATTAGAGTTATTACTTTCTTAGCCTCGTTCAGTTAGAGTTATTACTTTATTCAAGCTAATGAAGGAATAAACGTACTATTAGTTTCTTAGCATGGTTCAATTAGAGATATTCCTTCCTTAGCCTGACTCAGTTAGAGTTATTACTTTAATGAAGCAAAGGAAGGAATAACCGTACTATTACTTTCTTAGTCTGGTTCAGTTAGAGTTATTCCTTCCTTAGCCTGATTCCGTTAGAGTTATTACTTTCTTAGCATGGTTCACTTAGAGTTATTCCTTCCTTAGCCTGATTCACTTAGAGTTATTACTTTCTTAGCCTGGTTCAGTTTGAGTTATTACTTTTGTAGCCTGATTTAGTTAGAATTATTACTTCCTTAGCCTGGTCCAGTTTGAGTTATTCCTTCTTTAGTCTGGTTCAGTTAGAGTTATTATTTTCTTAGCCTGGTTCAGTTAGACTTATTACTTTCTTAGCCTGGTTTAGTCAGAGTTATTCCTTTTGTAGCCTGATTCATTTAGAGTTATTACTTTCTTAGCCTGGTTCAGTTAGAGTTATTCCTTCCTTAGCCTAATTCAGTTAGAGTTATTACTTTCTTAGCCTGGTTCAGTTAGAGTTATTCCTTCCTTAGCCTGATTCAGTTAGAGTTGTTACTTTATTAGCCTGGTTCATTTAGAGTTATTCCTTCCTTAGCCTAATTCAGTTAGAGTTATTACTTTCTTAGCCTGGTTCAGTTAGAGTTATTCCTTCCTTAGCCTGATTCAGTTAGAGTTGTTACTTTATTAGCCTGGTTCATTTAGACTTATTCCTTCCTTAGCCTAATTCAGTTAGAGTTATTACTTTCTTAGTCTGATTCAGTTGGAGTTATTCCTTCCTTAGTCTGATTCAGTTAGAGTTATTACTTTCTTAGCCTGGTTCAGTTAGAGTTATTCTTTCCTTATCCTGGTTCAGTTAGAGTTATTCCTTCCTTAGCGTGATTCAGATAGAGTTATCCTTTTGTAGCCTGATTCAGTTAGATTTATTCCCTCCTTAGCCTGATTCAATTAGAGTTATTAATTTCTTCGCCTGGTTCAGTTAGAGTTATTCCTTCCTTAGCCTAATTCAGGTAGAGTTATTCCTTCCTTAGCGTGATTCAGATAGAGTTATTACTTTCTTAGCCTGATTCAGTTAGAGTTATTCCTTCCTTAGCTTGATTCAGTTAGAGTTATTACTTTCTTATCCTGGTTCAGTTAGAGTTATTCCTTCCTTAGCCTGATTCAGTTAGAGTTATTATTTTCTTAGCCTGGTTCAGTTAGAATTATTGCTTCCTTAGCCTGATTCAGTTACAGTTATTACTTTCTTAGCCTGGTTCAGTTAGGGTTATTCCTTCCTTAGCATAATTCAATTAGAGTTATTACTTTCTTGGCCTGATTCATTTAGAGTTATTCCTTCCTTAGCCTGATTAAGTTACAGTTATTACTTTCTTAGCCTGATTCAGTTAGAGTTATTACTTTTGTGGCCTGATTCAGTTAGAATTATTGCTTTCTTACCCTGATTCAGTTAGAGTTATTCCTTCCTTAGCTTGATTCAATTAGAGTTATTACTTTCTTAGTCTGGTTCAGTTAGAGTTATTCCTTCCTTAGCCTGATTCAGTTAGAGTTATTACTTTCTTAGCCTGGTTCAGTTAGAGTTATTACTTCCTTAGCCTAATTCAGTTAGAGTTGATACTTTCTTAGCATGGTTCACTTAGACTTATTCCTTCCTTAGCCTGATTCAGTTAGAGTTATTCTTTTCTAACCTGTTTCAGTTAGAGTTATTCCTTCCTTAGCCTGATTCAGTTAGAGTTATTACTTTCTTAGCCTGGTTCAGTTAGAGTTATTACTTTTGTAGCCTGCTTCAGTTAGAGTTATTACTTTCTTAGAATGGTTCAGTTAGACTTATTACTTTCTTAGCCTGGTTCAGTCAGTGTTATTCCTTTTGTAGCCTGATTCAGTTAGAGTCATTACCTTCTTATCCTGTTTCAGTTAGAGTTATTACTTTTGTAGCCTGATTTAGTTAGATTTATTATTTTCTTAGCCTGGTTCAGTTAGAGTTATTCCTTCCTTAGCTTGATTCAGTTAGAGTTATTATTTCCTTATCCTGGTTCAGTTAGAGTTATACCTTCCTTAGCCTGATTCAGTTAGAGTTATTACTTTCGTAGCCTGGTTCAGTTAGAGTTATTCCTTCCTTAGCCTGATTCAGTTAGATTTGTCACTTTCTTAGCCTGGTTCAGTTAGAGTTACTCCTTCCTTAGCCTGATTCAATTAAAGTTATTACTTTCTTAGCCTGATTCAGTTAGAGTTACTACTTTCTTAGCCTGGTTCAGTTAGAGTTATTCTCTCCTTATTCTGGTTGAGTTAGAGTTATTCCTTCCTTAGCGTGATTCAGTTACAGTTATTACTTTCTTAGACTGATTCAGTTAGGGTTATTCTTTCCTTATCCTGATTCAGTTAGAGTTATTACTTTCTTAGCCTGATTCAATTGGAGTTATTCCTTCCTTAGCTTGATTCAGTTAGAGTTATTACTTTCTTATCCTCTTTCAGTTAGAGTTATTTCTTCCTTAGCCTGATTCAGTTAGAATTATTCCTTCCTTAGCCTGGTTCAGTTAGACTTATTACTTTCTTAGCCTGGTTCAGTTAGAGTTATTCCTTTTGTAGCCTGATTCAGTTAGAGTCATTACCATCTTAGCCTGTTTCAGTTAGAGTTATTACTTTTTTAGCCTGATTTAGTTAGAGTTATTATTTACTTAGCCTGGTTCAGTTAGAGTTATTCCTTCCTTAGCCTAATTCAGTTAGAGTTATTCCTTCCTTAGCGTGATTCAGTTAGGGTTATTACTTCTTAGCCTGATTCAGTTAGAGTTATTCCTTCCTTAGCTTTATTCAGTTAGAGTTATTATTTCCTTATCCTGGTTCAGTTAGAGTTATACCTTCCTTAGCCTGATTCAGTTAGAGTTATTACTTTCTTAGCCTGGTTCAGTTAGAGTTATTCCTTCCTTAGCCTGATTCAGTTAGATTTGTCACTTTCTTAGCCTGGTTCAGTTAGAGTTACTACTTTCTTAGCCTGGTTCAGTTAGAGTTATTCCTTCTTTAGCGTAATTCAGTTAGAGTTATTACTTCCTTAGCCTGATTCAGTTAGAGTTCTTCCTTCCTTAGTCTGATTCAGTTAGAGTTATTACTTTCTTAGCCTGGTTCAATTAGAGTTATTCCTTCCTTAGCATAATTCAGTTAGAGTTATTACTTTCTTAGCCTGATACAATTAGAGTTATTACTTTCTTAGCCTGATTCAATTAGAGATATTCCTTCCTTAGCCTGATTCAGTTAGAGTACTTAAACTTTCTTAGCCTGATTAACTTTCTTAGCCTGATTCAGTTAGAGTTATTCCTTCCTTATACTGATTCGGTTAGAGTTATTACTTTCTTAGCCTGGTTCAGTTAGAGTTATTCCTTCCTTAGCCTGATTCAGTAAGAGATATTACTTTCCAAGCCTGGTTCAGTTCGACTAATTACTTCCTTAGCCTGATTCCGTTAGAGTTATTACTTTCTTAGCATGGTTCACTTAGAGTTATTCCTTCCTTAGCCTGATTCACTTAGAGTTATTACTTTCTTAGCCTGGTTCAGTTTGAGTTATTACTTTTGTAGCCTGATTTAGTTAGAATTATTACTTCCTTAGCCTGGTCCAGTTTGAGTTATTCCTTCTTTAGTCTGGTTCAGTTAGAGTTATTTTTTTCTTAGCCTGGTTCAGTTAGACTTATTACTTTCTTAGCCTGGTTAAGTCAGAGTTATTCCTTTTGTAGCCTGATTCTTTTAGAGTTATTACTTTCTTAGCCTGGTTCAGTTAGAGTTATTCCTTCCTTAGTCTAATTCAGTTAGAGTTATTACTTTCTTAGCCTGGTTCAGTTAGAGTCATTCCTTCCTTAGCCTGATTCAGTTAGAGTTATTACTTTCTTAGCCTGGTTCTGTTAGACTTATTCCTTCCTTAGCCTGATTCAGTTAGAGTTATTACTTTCTTAGCCTGGTTCAGTTAGACTTATTACTTTCTTAGCCTGGTTGAGTCAGAGTTATTCCTTTTGTAGCCTGATTCAGTCAGAGTTATTACTTTCTTAGCCTCGTTCAGTTAGATTCATTACTTTAATCAAGCTAAGGAAGGAATAATCGTACTATTAGTTTCTTAGACTGGTTCAATTAGAGTTATTCCTTCCTTAGCCTGTCTCAGTTAGAGTTATTACTTTAATGAAGCAAAGGAAGGAATAACCGTAATATTACTTTCTTAGTCTGGTTCAATTAGAGTTATTCCTTCCTTAGCCTGATTCAGTTAGAGTTATTACTTTCTTAGCCTGGTTCATTTAGAGTTTTTCCTTCCTTATCCTGGTTCAGTTAGAGTTATACCTTCCTTAGCCTGATTCAGTTAGAGTTATTACTTTCTTAGCCTGGTTCAGTTAGAGTTATATCTTTCTTAGCCTGATTCAGTTAGAGTTGTTACTTTCTTAGCCTGCTTCAGTTAGAGTTGCTACTTTCTTAGCGTGGTTCAGTTAGAGTTATTCCTTCTTTAGCGTAATTCAGTTAGAGTTTTTACTTCCTTAGCCTGATTCAGTTAGAGTTCTTCCTTCCTTAGTCTGATTCATTTAGAGTTATTACTTTCTTAGCCTGGTTCAATTAGAGTTTTTCCTTCCTTAGCATAATTCAGTTAGAGTTATTACTTTCTTAGCCTGATACAATTAGAGTTATTACTCTCTTAGCCTGATTCAATTAGAGATATTCCTTCCTTAGCCTGATTCAGTTAGAGTTATTACTTTCTTAGCCTGATTCAGTTAGAGTTATTCCTTCCTTAGACTGATTCGGTTAGAGTTACTACTTTCTTAGCCTGGTTCAGTTAGAGTTATTCCTTTTGTAGCCTGATTCACTAAGAGTTATTACTTTCTTAGCCTCGTTCAGTTAGAGTTATTCCTTCCTTAGCCTAATTCAATTAGAGTTATTACTTTCTTAGCTTGGTTAATTTGGAGTTATTCCTTGCTTAGCCTGATTCAGTTAGAGTTATTACTTTCTAAGCCTGATTCAATTAGAGTTAGTCCTTCCTTAGCCTGATTCAGTTAGAGTTACTACTTTCTTAGCCTGGTTCAGTTAGAGATATTCCTTCCTTAGCCTGATTCAGTTAGAGATATTACTTTCTAAGCCTGGTTCAGTTAGACTAATTACTTTCTTAGCCTGGTTCAGTCAGAGTTATTCCTTTTGTAGCCTGATTCAATTAGAGTTATTACTTTCTTAGCCTCGTTCAGTTAGAGATATTAGTTTATTCAAGCTAAGGAAGGAATAACCGTACTACTAGTTTCTTAGCATGGTTCAATTAGATTTGTTCCTTCCTTAGCCTGACTCAGTAGAGTTATTACTTTAATGAAGCAAAGGAAGGAATAACCGTACTATTACTTTCTTAGTCTGGTTCAGTTAGAGTTATTCCTTCCTTAGCCTCATTCCGTTAGAGTTACTACTTTCTTAGCCTGGTTCAGATAGAGTTATTCCTTCCTTAGCCTAATTCAGTTAGAGTTATTACTTTCTTAGCCTGATTCAGTTACAGTTATTCCTTCCTTAGCCTGATTCAGTTAGAGATATTACTTTCCAAGCCTGGTTCAGTTCGACTAATTACTTTCTTAGCCTGGTTCAGTCAGAGTTATTCCTTTTGTAGCCTGATTCAATTAGAGTTATTACTTTCTTAGCCTCGTTCAGTTAGAGTTATTACTTTATTCAAGCTAAGGAAGGAATAACCGTACTATTAGTTTCTTAGCATGGTTCAATTAGAGTTATTCCTTCCTTAGCCTGACTCAGTTAGAGTTATTACTTTAATGAAGCAAAGGAAGGAATAACCGTACTATTACTTTCTTAGTCTGGTTCAGTTAGAATTATTCCTTCCTTAGCCTGATTCCGTTAGATTTATTACTTTCTTAGCATGGTTCACTTAGTGTTATTCCTTCTTTAGTCTGATTCAGTTAGAGTTATTATTTTCTTAGCCTGGTTCAGTTAGACGTATTACTTTCTTAGCCTGGTTAAGTCAGAGTTATTCCTTTTGTAGCCTGATTCATTTAGAGTTATTACTTTCTTAGCCTGGTTCAGTTAGAGTTATTCCTTCCTTAGCCTAATTCAGTTAGAGTTATTACTTTCTTAGCCTGGTTCAGTTAGAGTTATTCCTTCCTTAGCCTGATTCAGTTAGAGTTGTTACTTTATTAGCCTGGTTCAGTTAGAGTTATTACTTTCTTAGGCTGGTTCATTTAGAGTTATTCCTTCCTTAGCCTAATTCAGTTAGAGTTATTACTTTCTTAGTCTGATTCAGTTGGAGTTATTCCTTCCTTAGTCTGATTCAGTTAGAGTTATTACTTTCTTAGCCTGGTTCAGTTAGAGTTATTCTTTCCTTATCCTGGTTCAGTTAGAGTTATTCCTTCCTTAGCGTGATTCAGTTACAGTTATTACTTTCTTACCCTGATTCTGTTAGAGTTATTCCTTCCTTTGCCTGATTCAGTTAGAGTTACTACTTTCTTAGCCTGATTAAGTTAGAGTTATTCCTTCCTTAGCTTGATTCAGTTAGAGTTATTACTTTCTTTTTCTGGTTCAGTTAGAGACATTCCTTACTTAGCCTGATTCAGTTAGAGTTATTACTTTCTTAGCCTGCTTCTGTTAGACTTATTACTTCCTTAGCCTGATTCAGTTAGAGTTATTACTTTCTTAGCCTGGTTCAGTTAGACTTATTACTTTCTTAGCCTGGTTGAGTCAGAGTTATTCCTTTTGTAGCCTGATTCAGTCAGAGTTATTACTTTCTTAGCCTCGTTCAGTTAGATTTATTACTTTAATCAAGCTAAGGAAGGAATAACCGTACTATTAGTTTCTTAGACTGGTTCAATTAGAGTTATTCCTTCCTTAGCCTGTCTCAGTTAGAGTTATTACTTTAATGAAGCAAAGGAAGGAATAACCGTAATATTACTTTCTTAGTCTGGTTCAATTAGTATTATTCCTTCCTTAGCCTGATTCAGTTAGAGTTATTACTTTCTTAGCCTGGTTCAGTTAGAGTTTTTCCTTCCTTATCCTGGTTCAGTTAGATTTATACCTTCCTTAGCCTGATTCAGTTAGAGTTATTACTTTCTTAGCCTGGTTCAGTTAGAGTTATTCCTTTCTTAGCCTGATTCAGTTAGAGTTGTTACTTTCTTAGCTTGCTTCAGTTAGAGTTGCTACTTTCTTAGCGTGGTTCAGTTAGAGTTATTCCTTCTTTAGCGTAATTCAGTTAGAGTTTTTACTTCCTTAGCCTGATTCAGTTAGAGTTCTTCCTTCCTTAGTCTGATTCATTTAGAGTTATTACTTTCTTAGCCTGGTTCAATTAGAGTTTTTCCTTCCTTAGCATAATTCAGTTAGAGTTATTACTTTCTTAGCCTGATACAATTAGAGTTATTACTTTCTTAGCCTGATTCAATTAGAGATATTCCTTCCTTAGCCTGATTCAGTTAGAGTTATTACTTTCTTAGCCTGATTCAGTTAGAGTTATTCCTTCCTTAGACTGATTCGGTTAGAGTTATTACTTTCTTAGCCTGGTTCAGTTAGAGTTATTCCTTTTGTAGCCAGATTCACTAAGAGTTATTACTTTCTTAGCCTGGTTCAGTTAGAGTTATTCCTTCCTTAACCTAATTCAATTAGAGTTATTACTTTCTTAGCTTGGTTAATTTGGAGTTATTCCTTGCTTAGCCTGATTCAGTTAGAGTTATTACTTTCTAAGCCTGATTCAGTTAGAGTTAGTCCTTCCTTAGCCTGATTCAGTTAGAGTTACTACTTTCTTAGCTTGGTTCATTTAGAGATATTCCTTCCTTAGCCTGATTCAGTTAGAGATATTACTTTCTAAGCCTGGTTCAGTTAGACTAATTACTTTCTTAGCCTGGTTCAGTCAGAGTTATTCCTTTTGTAGCCTGATTCAATTAGAGTTATTACTTTCTTAGCCTCGTTCAGTTAGAGTTATTAGTTTAATCAAGCTAAGGAAGGAATAACCGTACTTTTAGTTTCTTAGCCCGGTTCAATTAGAGTTATTCCTTCCTTAGCCTGACTCAGTTAGAGTTATTACTTTAATGAAGCAAAGGAAGGAATAACCGTAATATTACTTTCTTAGTCTGGTTCAGTTAGAGTTATTCCTTCCTTAGCCTGATTCCGTTAGAGTTACTACTTTCTTAGCCTGGTTCAGTTAGAGTTATTCCTTCCTTAGCCTAATTCAGTTAGAGTTATTACTTTCTTAGCATGGTTCACTTAGAGTTATTCCTTCCTTAGCCTGATTCATTTAGAGTTATTACTTTCTTAGCCTGGTTCAGTTTGAGTTATTACTTTTGTAGCCTGATTTAGTTAGAGTTATTACTTTCTTAGCCTGGTCCAGTTTGAGTTATTCCTTCCTTAGTCTGATTCAGTTAGAGTTATTACTTTCTTAGCCTGGTTCAGTTAGACTTATTACTTTCTTAGCCTGGTTCATTTAGAGTTATTCCTTCCTTAGCCTGATTCAGTTAGAGTTATTACTTTCTTAGCCTGGTTCAGTTAGAGTTATTTCTTCCTTCGCCTGATTCAGTTAGAGTTGTTACTTTATTAGCCTGGTTCAGTTAGAGTTATTACTTTCTTAGGCTGGTTCATTTAGAGTTATTCCTTCCTTAGCCTAATTCAGTTAGAGTTATTACTTTCTTAGCCTGATTCGTTTAGAGTTATTCCTTCCTTAGTCTGATTCAGTTAGAGTTATTACTTTCTTAGCCTACTTCAGTTAGAGTTATTCTTTCCTTATCCTGGTTCAGTTAGAGATATTACTTTCTTATCCTGGTTCAGTTAGAGTCATTCCTTCCTTAGCCTGATTCAGTTAGGTTTATTATTTTCTAAGCCTGGTTCTAAATTCAGTTAGAATTATTCCTTCCTTAGCCTGATTCAGTTAGAGTTATTACTTTCTTAGCTTGGTTAAGTTGGAGTTTTCCTTCCTTAGCCTGATTCAGTTAGAGATATTACTTTCTTAGCCTGGTTGAGTCAGAGATATTCCTTTTGTAGTCTGATTCAGTCAGAGTTATTACTTTCTTAGCCTCGTTCAGTTAGATTCATTACTTTAATCAAGCTAAGGAAGGAATAACCGTACTATTAGTTTCTTAGCCTGGTTCAATTAGAGTTATTCCTTCCTTAGCCTGTCTCAGTTAGAGTTATTACTTTAATGAAGCAAAGGAAGGAATAACCGTAATATTACTTTCTCAGTCTGGTTCAGTTAGAGTTATTCCTTCCTTAGCCTGATTCAGTTAGAGTTATTACTTTCTTAGCCTGGTTCAGTTAGAGATATTACTTCCTTAGCCTGATTCAGTTAGAGTTATTACTTTCTTAGCCTCGTTCAGTTAGAGATATTACTTTAATCAAGTTACGGAAGGAATAACCGTACTATTAGTTTCTTAGCCTGGTTCAATTACAGTTATTCTTTCCTTAGCCTGACTCAGTTAGAGTTATTACTTTAATGAAACAAAGGAAGGAATAACCGTAATATTACTTTCTTAGTTTGGTTCAGTTAGAGTTATTCCTTCCTTAGCCTGGTTCAGTTAGAGTTATTACTTTTGTAGCCTGATTCAGTTAGAGTTATTACTCTCTTAGCCTAGTTCAGTTAGAGTTTTTCCTTCCTTAGCCTGATCCAGTTAGAGTTATTACTTTTTAGCCTGGTTCAGTTAGACTTATTATTTTCTTAGCCTGGTTCATTCAGAGTTATTCTTTTTGTAAACTAATTCAGTTAGAGTTATTCCCTCCTTAGCCTGATTCAATTAGAGTTATTACTTTCTTCGCCTGGTTCAGTTAGAGTTATTCCTTCCTTAGCGTGATTCAGTTAGAGTTATTACTTTCTTAGCCTGATTCAGTTAGAGTTATTCCTTATTTAGGTTGATTCAGTTAGAGTTATTACTTTCTTAGCCTGATTCAGTTAGAGTTATTCCTTCCTTAGCATTATTCAGTTAGAGTTATTATTTTCTTAGCCTGGTTCAGTTACAGTTATTACTTTCTTAGCCTGATTCAGTTAGAGTTATTCCTTCCTTAGCTTGATTCAATTAGAGTTATTACTTTCTTAGCCTGGTTCAGTTAGAGATATTACTTCCTTAGCCTAATTCAGTTAGAGTTATTAGTTTCTTAGCATGGTTCACTTAGAGTTATTCCTTCCTTAGCCTGATTCAGTTAGAGGTATTCTTTTCTTAGCCTTTTTCAGTTAGAGTTATTCCTTCCTTAGCCTGATTCAGTTAGAATTATTACTTTCTTTGCCTGGTTCAGTTAGAATTATTAATTTTGTAGCCTGATTCAGTTAGAGTTATTAATTTCTTAGCCTGGTTCAGTTAGAGTTTTTCCTTCCTTAACCTGATCCAGTTAGAGTTACTACTTTCTTAGCCTGGTTCAGTTAGACTTATTGCTTTCTTACCCTGGTTCAGTCAGAGTTATTCCTTTTGTAGCCTGATTCAGTTAGAGTCATTACCATCTTAGCCTGTTTCAGTTAGAGTTATTACTTTTGTAGCCTGATTTAGTTAGAGTTATTATTTTCTTAGCCTGGTTCAGTTAGAGTTATTCCTTCCTTAGCCTAATTCAGTTAGAGTTAATCTTTTCTTAGACTGGTTCAGTTAGAGTTATTCCTTCCTTAGCCTGATTCAGTTAGAGTTATTATTTTCTTAGCCTGGTTCAGTTAGATTTAATACTTTTGTAGCCTGATTCAGTTAGAGTTATTACTTCCTTAGCCTGGTTCAGTTAGAGTTTTTCCTTCCTTAACCTGATCCAGTTAGAGTTATTCCTTTCTTAGCCTGATTCAGTTAGATTTATTACTTTCTTAGCCTGGTTCAGTTAGAGTTATTCCTTCCTTAGCGTGATTCAGTTAGGGTTATTACTTCTTAGCCTGATTCAGTCAGAGTTATTCCTTCCTTAGCTTGATTCAGTTAGAGTTATTATTTCCTTATCCTGGTTTAGTTAGAGTTATACCTTCCTTAGCCTGATTCAGTTAGAGTTATTACTTTCTTAGCCTGGTTCAGTTAGAGTTATTCCTTCCTTAGCCTGATTCAGTTAGAATTGTCACTTTCTTATCCTTTCTCAGTTATAGTTACTACTTTCTTAGCCTGGTTCAGTTAGAGTTATTCCTTCTATAGCGTAATTCAGTTAGAGTTATTACTTCCTTAGCCTGATTCAGTTAGAGTTCTTCCTTCCTTAGTCTGATTCAGTTAGAGTTATTACTTTCTTAGCCTTGTTCAATTAGAGTTATTCCTTCCTTAGCATAATTCAGTTAGAGTTATTACTTTTTTAGCCTGATACAATTAGAGTTCTTACTTTCTTAGCCTGATTCAATTAGAGATATTCCTTCCTTAGCCTGATTCAGTTAGAGTTATTACTTTCTTAGCCTGATTCAGTTAGAGTTATTCCTTCCTTAGCCTGATTCAATTAGAGTTATTACTTTCTTAGCTTAGTTAATTTGGAGTTATTCCTTCCTTAGACTGATTCGGTTAGATTTATTTCTTTCTTAGCCTGTTATTCCTTTTGTATCCTGATTCACTTAGAGTTATTACTTTCTCAGCCTGGTTCAGTTAGAGTTATTCCTTCCTTAACCTAATTCAATTAGAGTTATTACTTTCTTAGCTTGGTTTATTTGGAGTTATTACTTCCTTAGCCTGATTCAGTTAGAGATATTACTTTCTAAGCCTGGTTCACTTAGACTAATTATTTTCTTAGCCTGGTTCAGTCAGAGTTATTCCTTTTGTAGCCTGATTCAATTAGAGTTATTACTTTCTTAGCCTCGTTCAGTTAGAGTTATTACTTTAATCAAGCTAAGGAAGGAATAACCGTACTACTAGTTTCTTAGCATGGTTCAATTAGAGTTGTTCCTTCCTTAGCCTGATTCAGTTAGAGTTATTCCTTCCTTACCCTAATTCAGTTAGAGTTATTACTTTCTTATCATGGTTCACTTAGAGTTATTCCTTCCTTAGCCTCATTTAGTTAGAGTTATTACTTTCTTAGCCTGGTCCAGTTTGAGTTATTCCTTCCTTAGTCTGATTCAGTTAGAGTTATTACTTTCTTAGCCTGGTTCAGTTAGACTTATTACTTTCTTAGCCTGTTTAAGTCAGAGTTATTCCTTTTGTAGCCTGATTCATTTAGAGTCATTACCTTCTTAGCCTGGTTCAGTTAGAGATATTACTTTTGTAGCTTGATTCAGTTAGAGTTATTACTTTCTTAGCCTGGTTCAGTTAGAGTTATTCCTTCCTTAGCCTAATTCAGTTAGAGTTATTACTTTCTTAGCCTGGTTCTGTTAGAGTTATTCCTTCCTTAGCCTGTTTCAGTTAGAGTTGTTACTTTATTAGCCTGGTTCAGTTAGTGTTATTACTTTCTTAGGCTGGTTCATTTAGAGTTATTCCTGCCTTAGCCTATTTCAGTTAGAGTTATTACTTTCTTAGCCTGATTCAGTTAGAGTTATTCCTTCCTTAGTCTGATTCAGTTAGAGTTATTACTTTCTTAGCCTGGTTCAGTTAGAGTTATTCTTTCCTTATCCTGGTTCAGTTAGAGTTATTCCTTCCTTAGCGTTATTCAGTTACAGTTATTACTTTCTTACCCTGATTCTGTTAGAGTTATTCCTTCCTTTGCCTGATTCAGTTAGAGTTATTACTTTCTTAGCCTGATTCAATTAGAGTTATTCCTTCCTTAGCTTGATTCAGTTAGAGTAATTACTTTCTTATTTTGGTTCAGTTAGAGTCATTCCTTCCTTAGCCTGATTCAGTTAGAGATATTACTTTCTTAGCCTGGTTCAGTTAGACTTATTACTTTCTTAGCCTGGTTGAGGCAGAGATATTCCTTTTGTAGCCTGATTCAGTCAGAGTTTAATGAATTACTTTAATGAAGCAAAGGAAGGAATAACCGTAATATTACTTTCTTAGTCTGGTTCAGTTAGAGTTATTCCTTCCTTAGCCTGATTCAGTTAGAGTTATTACTTTCTTAGCCTCGTTCAGTTAGAGTTATTACTTCCTTAGCCTGATTCAGTTAGAGTTATTACTTTCTTAGCCTTGTTCAGTTAGAGATATTACTTTAATCAAGCTACGGAAGGAATAACCGTACTATTAGTTTCTTAGCCTGGTTCAATTACAGTTATTCCTTCCTTAGCCTGACTCAGTTAGAGTTATTACTTTAATGAAGCAAAGGAAGGAATAACCGTAATATTACTTTCTTAGTCTGTTTCAGTTAGAGTTATTCCTTCCTTAGCCTGGTTCAGTTAGAGTTTTTCCTTCCTTTGCCTGATCCAGTTAGAGTTATTACTTTCTTAGCCTGGTTCAGTTAGACTTATTATTTTCTTAGCCTGGTTCATTCAGAGTTATTCCTTTTGTAGCCTGATTCAGTTAGGGTTATTCCCTCCTTAGCGTGATTCAATTAGAGTTATTACATTCTTCGCCTGGTACAGTTAGAGTTATTCATTCCTTAGCTTAATTCATTTAGAGTTATTCCTTCCTTAGCGTGATTCAGTTAGAGTTATTACTTTCTTAGCCTGATTCAATTAGAGTTATTCCTTCCTTAGCTTGATTCAGTTAGAGTTATTACTTTCTTATCCTGGTTCAGTTAGAGTTATTCCTTCCTTAGCGTGATTCAGTTAGAGTTATTACTTTCTTAGCCTGATTCAATTAGAGTTATTCCTTCCTTAGCCTGATTCAGTTAGAGTTATTATTTTCTTAGCCTCGTTCAGTTAGATTTATTCCTTCCTTAGCCTGATTCAGTTACAGTTATTACTTTCTTAGCCTGGTCCAGTTAGAGTTATTCCTTCCTTAGCATAATCCAGTTAGAATTATTACTTTCTTGGCCTGATTCATTTAGAGTTATTCCTTCCTTAGCCTGATTCAGTTACAGTTATTACTTTCTTAGTCTGATTCAGTTAGAGTTATTCCCTCCTTAGCCTGATTCAACGAGAGTTATTACTTTCTTAGCCTGGTCCAGTTATAGTTATTCCTTCCTTAGCCTGATTCAGTTAGAGTTATTACTTTCTTAGCCTGGTTCAGTTAGAGTTATTACTTCCTTAGCCTAATTCAGTTAGAGTTATTAGTTTCTTAGCATGGTTCACTTAGAGTTATTCCTTCCTTAGCCTGATTCAGTTAGAGTTAATCTTTTCTTAGACTGGTTCAGTTAGAGTTATTCCTTCCTTAGCCTGATTCAGTTAGAGTTATTATTTTCTTAGCCTGGTTCAGTTAGATTTAATACTTTTGTAGCCTGATTCAGTTAGAGTTATTACTTCCTTAGCCTGGTTCAGTTAGAGTTTTTCCTTCCTTAACCTGATCCAGTTAGAGTTATTCCTTTCTTAGCCTGATTCAGTTAGATTTATTACTTTCTTAGCCTGGTTCAGTTAGAGTTATTCTTTCCTTATCCTGGTTCAGTTAGAGTTATTCCTTCCTTAGCGTTATTCAGTTACAGTTATTACTTTCTTACCCTGATTCTCTTAGAGTTATTCCTTCCTTTGCCTGATTCAGTTAGAGTTATTACTTTCTTAGCCTGATTCAATTAGAGTTATTCCTTCCTTAGCTTGATTCAGTTAGAGTTATTACTTTCTTATTTTGGTTCAGTTAGAGTCATTCCTTCCTTAGCCTGATTCAGTTAGGTTTATTATTTTCTTAGCCTGGTTCAGTTAGAGTTATTCCTTCCTTAGCCTGATTCAGTTAGAGTTGTTACTTTCTTAGACTGGTTCAGTTAGAGTTACTACTTTATTAGCCTGGTTCAGTTAGAGTTATTCCTTCCTTAGCCTGATTCAGTTAGAGATATTACTTTCTTAGCCTGGTTCAGTTAGACTTATTACTTTCTTAGCCTGGTTGAGTCAGAGATATTCCTTTTGTAGCCAGATTCAATCAGAGTTATTACTTTCTTAGCCTCGTTCAGTTAGATTCATTATTTTAATCAAGCTAAGGAAGGAATAACCGTGCTATTAGTTTCTTAGCCTGGTTCAATTAGAGTTATTCCTTCCTTAGCCCCTCTCAGTTAGAGTTATTACTTTAATAAAGCAAAGGAAGGAATGACCGTAATATTACTTTCTTAGTCTGGTTCAGTTAGAGTTATTCCTTCCTTAGCCTGATTCAGTTGGAGTTATTACTTTCTTAGCCTGGTTGAGTTAGAGTTATTACTTCCTTAGCCTGATTCATTTAGAGTTATTACTTTCTTAGCCTGTTCCAGTTAGAGTTTTTCCTTCCTTTGCCTGATCCAGTTAGAGTTATTACTTTCTTAGCCTGGTTCAGTTAGATTTATTATTTTCTTAGCCTGGTTCATTCAGAGTTATTCCTTTTGTAGCCTGATTCAGTTAGGGTTATTCCCTCCTTAGCGTGATTCAATTAGAGTTATTACTTTCTTCGCCTGTTTCAGTTAGAGTTATTCCTTCCTTAGCCTAATTCAGTTAGAGTTATTCCTTCCTTAGCGTGATTCAGTTAGAGTTATTACTTTCTTAGCCTGATTCAATTAGAGTTATTCCGTCCTTAGCCTGATTCAGTTAGAGCTATTATTTTCTTAGCCTGGTTCAGTTAGAGTTATTCCTTCCTTAGCATAATCCAGTTAGAATTATTACTTTCTTGGCCTGATTCATTTAGAGTTATTCCTTCCTTAGCCTGATTCAGTTACAGTTATTACTTTCTTAGTCTGATTCAGTTAGAGTTATTCCCTCCTTAGCCTGATTCAACTAGAGTTATTACTTTCTTAGCCTGGTCCAGTTATAGTTATTCCTTCCTTAGCCTGATTCAGTTAGAGTTATTACTTTCTTAGCCTGGTTCAGTTAGAGTTATTACTTCCTTAGCCTAATTCAGTTAGAGTTATTAGTTTCTTAGCATGGTTCACTTAGAGTTATTCCTTCCGTAGCCTGATTCAGTTAGAATTATTCTTTTCTTAGACTGGTTCAGTTAGAGTTATTCCTTCCTTAGCCTGATTCAGTTAGAGTTATTATTTTCTTAGCCTGGTTCAGTTAGAGTTAATACTTTTGTAGACTGATTCAGTTAGAGTTATTACTTTCTTAGCCTGTTTCAGTTAGAGTTTTTACATTTGTAACCTGATTTAGTTAGAGTTATTATTTTCTTAGCCTGGTTCAGTTAGAGTTATTCCTTCATTAGCCTAATTCAGTTAGAGTTATTATTTCCTTATCCTGGTTCAGTTAGAGTTATACCTTCCTTGGCCTGATTCAGTTAGAGTTATTACATTCTTAGTCTGATTCAGTTAGAGTTATTCCCTCCTTAGCCTGATTCAACTAGAGTTATTACTTTCTTAGCCTGGTCCAGTTATAGTTATTCCTTCCTTAGCCTGATTCAGTTAGAGTTATTACTTTCTTAGCCTGGTTCAGTTAGAGTTATTACTTCCTTAGCCTAATTCAGTTAGAGTTATTAGTTTCTTAGCATGGTTCACTTAGAGTTATTCCTTCCGTAGCCTGATTCAGTTAGAATTATTCTTTTCTTAGCCTGATCCAGTTAGAGTTACTACTTTCTTAGCTTGGTTCAGTTAGACTTATTACTTTCTTAGCCTGGTTCAGTCAGAGTTATTCCTTTTGTAGCCTGATTCATTTAGAGTCATTACCTTCTTAGCTTGTTTCAGTTAGAGTTTTTACATTTGTAACCTGATTTAGTTAGAGTTATTATTTTCTTAGCCTGGTTCAGTTAGAGTTATTCCTTCATTAGCCTAATTCAGTTAGAGTTATAATTTCCTTATCCTGGTTCAGTTAGAGTTATATCTTCCTTGGCCTGATTCAGTTAGAGTTATTACTTTCTTAGCCTGGTTCAGTTAGAGTTATTCCTTCCTTAGCCTGATTCATTTAGAGTTGTTACTTTCTTAGCCTGGTTCAGTTAGAGTTACTACTTTCTTAGCCTGGTTCAGTTAGAGTTATTCCTTCTTTAGCGTAATTCAGTTAGAGTTATTACTTTCTAAGCCTGGGTCAATTAGAGTTATTCCTTCCTGAGCATAATTCAGTTAGAGTTATTACTTTCTTAGCCTAATAAAATTAGAGTTATTACTTTCTTAGCCTGATTCAATTAGAGATATTCCTTCCTTAGCCTGATTCAGTTAGAGTTATTACTTTCTTAGCCTGATTCAGTTAGAGTTATTCCTTCCTTAGCCTAATTCAATTAGAGTTATTACTTTCTTAGCTTGGTTAATGTGGAGTTATTCCTTCCTTAGACTGATTCGGTTAGCGTTATTACTTTCTTAGCCTGGTTCAGTTAGTGTTATTCCTTTTGTAGCTTGATTCATTTAGAGTTATTACTTTCTTAGCCTGGTTCAGTTAGAGTTATTCCTTCCTTAGCCTAATTCAATTAGAGTTATTTCTTTCTTAGCTTGGTTAATTTGGAGTTATTCCTTGCTTAGCCTGATTCAGTTAGAGTTATTACTTTCTAAGCCTGATTCAGTTATAGTTAGTCCTTCCTTAGCCTGATTCAGTTAGAGTTACTACTTTCTTAGCCTGGTTCAATTAGAGTTTTTCCTTCCTTAGCCTGTTTCAGTTAGAGATATTACTTTCTAAGCCTGGTTCAGTTAGACTAATTACTTTCTTAGCCTGGTTCAGTCAGAGTTATTCCTTTTGTAGCCTGATTCAATTAGAGTTATTACTTTCTTAGCCTCGTTCTGTTAGAGTTATTACTTTAATCAAGCTAAGGAAGGAATAACCGTACTATTAGTTTCTTAGCATGGTTCAATAAGAGTTATTCCTTCCTTAGCCTGATTCCGTTAGAGTTATTACTTTCTTAGCCTGGTTCAGTTAGAGTTATTACTTTCTTAGCCTGGTCCAGTTTGAGTTATTCCTTCCTTAGCCTAATTCAGTTAGAGTTATTCCTTCCTTAGCGTAATTCAGTTAGAGTTATTACTTTCTTAGCCTGATTCAGTTAGAGTTATTCCTTCTTTAGCTTGATTCAGTTAGAGTTATTACTTTCTTAGCCTGGTTCAGTTAGAGATATTTCTTTTGTAGCCTGATTCAGTTAGAGTTATTACTTTCTTAGGCTGGTTCAGTTAGAATTATTAATTTTGTAGCCTGATTCAGTTAGCATAATCCAGTTAGAATTATTACTTTCTTGACCTGATTCATTTAGAGTTATTCCTTCCTTAGCCTGATTCAGTTACAGTTATTACTTTCTTAGCCTGATTCAGTTAGAGTTATTCCCTCCTTAGCCTGATTCAATTAGAGTTATTACTTTCTTAGCCTGGTTCAGTTATAGTTATTCTTTCCTTAGCCTGATTCATTTAGAGTTATTGCTTTCTTTCCCTGATTCAGTTAGAGTTATTCCTTCCTTAGCTTGATTCAATTAGAGTTATTAATTTCTTAGTCTGATTCAGTTAGAGTTATTCCTTCCTTAGCCTGATTCCGTTAGATTTATTACTTTCTTAGCCTGGTTCAGTTAGAGATATTTCTTTTGTAGCCTGATTCAGTTAGAGTTATTACTTTCTTAGGCTGGTTCAGTTAGAATTATTAATTTTGTAGCCTGATTCAGTTAGAGTTATTACTTTCTTAGCCTGGTTCAGTTAGAGTTTTTCCTTCCTTAACCTGATCCAGTTAGAGTTACTACTTTCTTAGCCTGGTTCAGTTAGACTTATTGCTTTCTTAGCCTGGTTCAGTCAGAGTTATTCCTTTTGTAGCCTGATTCAGTTAGAGTCATTACCATCTTAGCCTGTTTCAGTTAGAGTTATTACTTTTGTAGCCTGATTTAGTTAGAGTTATTATTTTCTTAGCCTGGTTCAGTTAGAGTTATTCCTTCCTTAGCCTAATTCAGTTAGAGTTATTCCTTCCTTAGCGTGATTCAGTTAGGGTTATTACTTCTTAGCCTGATTCAGTCAGAGTTATTCCTTCCTTAGCTTGATTCAGTTAGAGTTATTATTTCCTTATCCTGGTTCAGTTAGAGTTATACCTTCCTTAGCCTGATTCAATTAGAGTTATTACTTTCTTAGCCGGGTTCAGTTAGAGTTATTCCTTCCTTAGCCTGATTCAGTTAGAATTGTCACTTTCTTAGCCTGGTTCAGTTAGAGTTACTACTTTCTTAGCCTGGTTCAATTAGAGATATTCCTTCCTTAGCCTGATTTAGTTAGAGTTATTACTTTCTTAGCCTGATTCAGTTAGAGTTATTCCTTCCTTAGCCTAATTCAATTAGAGTTATTACTTTCTTAGCTTGGTTAATTTGGAGTTATTCCTTCCTTAGACTGATTCGGTTAGAGTTCTTTCTTTCTTAGCCTGTTATTCCCTTTGTATCCTGATTCACTTAGAGTTATTATTTTCTTAGCCTGGTTCAGTTACAGTTATTCCTTCCTTAGCCTAATTCAATTAGAGTTATTACTTTCTTAGCTTCGTTTATTTGGAGTTATTACTTGCTTAGCCTGATTCAGTTAGAGTTATTACTTTCTAAGCCTGATTCAGTTAGAGTTAGTCCTTCCTTAGCCTGATTCAGTTAGAGTTATTACTTTCTTAGCCTGATTCATTAGAGTTATTCCTTTCTTAGCTTGATTCAGTTGGAGTTATTCCTTCCTTAGCCTGATTCATTTAGAGATATTACTTTCTAAGCCTGGTTCAGTTAGACTAATTACTTTCTTAGCCTGGTTCAGTCAGAGTTATTCCTTTTGTAGCCTTATTCAATTACAGGTATTAATTTCTTAGCCTCGGTCAGTTAGAGTTATTACTTTAATCAAGCTAAGGAAGGAATAATCGTACTATTAATTTCTTAGCATGGTTCAATAAGAGTTATTCCTTCCCTAGTCTGACTCAGTTAGAGTTATTACTTTAATGAAGCAAAGGAAGGAATAACCGTACTATTACTTTCTTAGTCTGGTTCAGTTAGAGTTATTCCTTCCTTAGCCTGATTCTGTTAGAGTTATTACTTTCTTAGCCTGGTTCAGTTAGAGTTATTCCTTCCTTAGCCTAATTCAGTTAGAGTTATTACTTTCTTAGCATGGTTCACTTAGAGTTATTCCTTCCTTAGCCTGATTCAGTTACAGTTATCACTTTCTTAGCCTGGTTCAGTTTGAGTTATTAATTTTGTAGCCTGATTTAGTTAGAGTTATTACTTTCTTAGCCTGGTCCAGTTTGAGTTATTCCTTCCTTAGTCTGATTCAGTTAGAGTTATTACTTTCTTAGCCTGGTTCAGTTAGACTTATTACTTTCTTAGCCTGGTTAAGTCAGAGTTATTCCTTTTGTAGCCTGATTCATTTAGAGTCATTACCTTCTTAGCCTGGTTCACTTAGAGATATTACTTTTGTAGCCTGATTCATTTAGAGTCATTACCTTCTTACCCTGGTTCACTTAGAGATATTACTTTTGTAGCCTGATTCAGTTAGACTTATTACTATCTTAGCCTGGTTCAGATAGAGTTATTCCTTCCTTAGTCTGATTCAGTTAGAGTTTTTACTTTCTTAGCCTGGTTCACTTAGAGTTATTCCTTCCTTAGTCTGATTCAGTTAGAATTATTTTTCCTTAGTCTGACTCAGTTATAGTTATTACTTTCTTAGCCTGGTTCAGTTAGATTTATTCCTTCCTTAGCCTGATTCGGTTAGAGTTATTACTTTCTAGCCTGGTTCAGTTAGAGTTATTCTTTCCTTATCCTGGTTCAGTTAGAGTTATTCCTTCCTTAGCGTGATTCAGTTAGAGTTATAACTTTCTTAGCCTGATGCACTGAGAGTTATTCCTTCCTTTGCCTCATTCAGTAAGAGTTATTCCTTCCTTAGCCTGATTCAGTTAGAGATATTACTTTCTTAGCCTGATTCATTTAGAGTTATTCCTTCCTTAGTCTGATTCACTTAGGTTTATTACTTTCGTAGCCTGGTTCAGTTAGAGTTATTCCTTCCTTATCCTGATTCAGGTTTGAGTTATTACTTTCTTAGCCTGGTTCAGTTAGAGTTATTACCTTCTTAGCCTGGTTCAGTTAGAGTTATTCCTTCCTTAGCCTGATTCAGTTAGAGTTATTACTTTCTTAGCCTGATTCAGTTAGAGTTATTCCATCCTTAGCTTGATTCAGTTAGAGTTATTACTTTCGTAGCCTAGTTCAATTAGAGTTATTCCTTCCTTATCCTGATTCAGGTTTGAGTTATTATTTTCTTAGCCTGGTTCAGTTACAATTATTCGTTCCTTAGCCTGATTCAGTTAGATTTATTACTTTCTTAGCCTGGTTCAGTTAGAGTTATTACTTTTGTAGCCAGATTCAATTAGAGTTATTACTTTCTTCGCCTGGTTCAGTTAGAGTTGTTATTTCCTTAGCCTGATTCCTTTAGAGTTATTACTTTCTTAGCCATGTTCAGTTAGACTTATTACTTTCTTAGCCTGGTTGAGTTAGAGTTATTCCTTTTGTAGCCTGATTCAGTTAGAGTTATTACCTTCTTAGCCTGGTTCAGTTAGAGTTATTACTTTTGTAGCCTGATTCAGTTAGAGTTTTTACTTTCTTAGCGTGGTTCAGTTAGAGTTATTACTTTCTTAGCCTGGTTCAGTTAGAGTTATTCTTTTTAGTTTGATTCAGTTAGAATTATTACTTTCTTAGCATGATTCATTAGAGTTATTCCTTCCTTAGCTTGATTCAGTTAGAGTTATTACTTTCTTATCCTGGTTCAGTTAGAGTTATTCCTTCCTTAGCCTGATTATGTTAGAGTTATTATTTTCTTAGCCTGGTGCAGTTAGAGTTATTCCTTCCTTAGCCTGATTCAGTTAGATTTATTACATTCTTAGCCTGATTTAGTTAGGGTTATTCCTTCCTTACCCTGATTCATTTAGAGTTATTACTTTCTTAGCCTGGTTAAGTTGGAGTTATTCCTTCCTTAGCCTGATTCAGTTAGAGTTATTACTTTCTTAGCCTGATTCAGTTAGAGTTATTAATTTCTTAGCCTGGTTCAGTCAGAGTTATTCCTTCCTTAGCCTGATTCAGTTAGAGATATTACTTTCCTAGCTTGGTTCAGTTAGACTTATTACTTTCTTAGCCTGGTTCAGTCAGAGTCAATCCTTTTGTAACCTGATTCAGTTAGAGTTATTACCTTCTTAGCCTGGTTCAGTTAGAGTTATTACTTTTGTAGCCTGATTCAGTTAGAGTTATTACTTTCTTAGCCTGGTTCAGTTAGAGTTATTCCTTCCTAACCAAATCCTGTTAGACTTATTACTATCTTAGCCTGGTTCAGTTAGAGTTATTCCTTCCTTAGTCTGATTCACTTAGAGTTTTTACTTTCTTAGCCTGGTTCACTTAGAGTTATTCCTTCCTTAGTCTGATTCAGTTAGAATTATTTCTTCCTTAGTCTGATTCAGTTAGAGTTATTACTTTCTTAGCCTGGTTCAGTTAGATTTATTCCTTCCTTAGCCTAATTCAGTTAGAGTTATTACTTTCTTAGCCTGGATCAGTTAGAGTTATTCCGTCCTTAGTCTTCTTCAGTTAGAGATATTACTTTCTTAGCCTGGTTCAATTAGAATTATTACTTTCTTAGCCTGCTTCAGTCAGAGTTATTCGTTTTGTAGCCTGATTCAGTTAGAGTTATTACTTTTTTAGCCTCGTTCAGTTAGAGTTATTACTTTAATCAAGCTAAGGAAGGAATAACCGTACTTTTAGTTTCTTAGCCCGGTTCAATTACAGTTATTCCTTCCTTAGCCTGACTCAGTTAGAGTTATTACTTTAATGAAGCAAAGGAAGGAATAACCGTAATATTACTTTCTCAGTCTGGTTCAGTTACAGTTATTCCTTCCTTAGCATGATTCAGTTAGAGTTATTAATTTCTTAGCCTGGTTCAGTTAGAGTTATTCCTTCCTTAGCCTAATTCAGTTAGAGTTATTACTTTCTTAGCATGGTTCACTTAGAGTTATTCCTTCCTTAGCCTGATTCAGTTAGAGTTATTCCTTCCTTAGCCTGATTCAGTTAGAGTTATTACTTTCATAGCCTGGTTCAGTTAGAGTTATTACTTTTGTAGCCTGATTTAGTTAGAGTTATTACTTTCTTAACCTGGTCCAGTTTGAGTTATTCCTTCCTTAGTCTGATTCAGTTAGAGTTATTACTTTCTTAGCCTGGTTCAGTTAGACTTATTACTTTCTTAGCCTGGTTAAGTCAGAGTTATTCCTTTTGTAGCCTGAATCATTTAGCGTCATTACCTTCTTAGCCTGGTTCAGTTAGAGTTATTACTTTTGTAGCCTGATTCAGTTAGAATTATTACTTTCTTAGCCTTTTTCAGTTAGAGTTATTCCTTCCTTAGCCTGATTCAGTTAGGGTTATTACTCTCTTAGCCTGGTTCAGTTAGACTTATTACTTTCTTAGCCTGGTTGAGTCAGAAATATTCCTTTTTTAGCATGATCCAGTTAGAGTCATAACCTTCTTAGCCTGGTTCAGTTAGAGTTATTACTTTTGTAGCCTGATTCAGTTAGAGTTATTACTTTCTTAGCCTGGTTCAGTCAGAGTTATTCCTTTTGTAGCCTGATTCATTTAGAGTTATTACTTTCTTAGCCTCGTTCAGTTAGAGATATTACTTTAATCCAGCTAAGGAAGGAATAACCGTACTATTAGTTTTTTTAGCCTGGTTCAATTACAGTTATTCCTTCCTTAGCCTGACTCAGTTAGAGTTATTACTTTAATGAAGCAAAGGAAGGAATAACCGTAATATTACTTTCTTAGTCTGGTTCAGTTAGAGTTGTTCCTTCCTTAGCCTGATTCAGTTAAAGTTATTACTTTCTTAGCCTGGTTCAGTTAGAGTTATTACTTTTGTAGCCTGATTCAGTTAGAGTTATTACTTTCTTAGCCTGGTTCAGTTAGAGTTATTCCTTTTGTAGCCTGGTTCAGTTAGACTTATTCCTTCCTTAGCCTAATTCAGTTAGAGTTATTCCTTCCTTAGCGTGATTCAGATAGAGTTATTACTTTCTTAGCCTGATTCAGTTAGAGTTATTCCTTCCTTAGCTTGATTCAGTTAGAGTTATTACTTTCTTAGCCTGGTTCAGTTAGAGTTTTTCCTTCCTTAGCCTGATCCAGTTAGAGTTCTTACTTTTTTGCCTGGTTCAGTTAGACTTATTCCTTCCTTAGCCTAATTCAGTTTGAATTATTCCTTCCTTAGCGTGATTCAGTTAGATTTATTACTTTCTTAGCCTCATTCAGTTATAGTTATTCCTACTTTAGCTTGATTCAGTTAGAGTTATTACTTTCTTATGCTGGTTCAGTTAGATTTATTCCTTCCTTAGCCTGATTCAATTACAGTTATTACTTTCTTAGCCTGGTTCAGTTAGAGATATTCCTTCCTTAGCCTGATTCAATTAGAGTTATTACTTTCTTAGGCTGGTTCAGTTATAGTTATTCCTTCCTTAGCCTGATTCATTTAGAGTTATTGCTTTCTTACCCTGATTCAATTAGAGTTATTCCTTCCTTAGCTTGATTCAATTAGAGTTATTACTTTCTTAGTCTGGTTCAGTTAGAGTTATTTCTTCCTTAGCCTGATTCAGTTAGATTTATTACTTTCTTTGCCTGGTTCAGTTAGAGTTATTAATTTTGTAGCCTGATTCAGTTAGAGTAATTGCTTTCTTAGCCTGGTTCAGTTAGAGTTTTTCCTTCCTTAGCCTGATCCAGTTAGAGTTACTACTTTCTTAGCCTGGTTCAGTTAGACTTATTACTTTTTTAGCCTGGTTCAGTCACAGTTATTCCTTTTGTAACCTGATTCAGTTAGAGTTATTACTTTTGTAGCCTGATTCATTTAGAGTTATTACCTTCTTCGCCTGGTTCAGTTAGAGTTATTACTTTTGTAGCCTGATTCAGTTAGAGTTATTACTTTCTTAGCCTGGTTCAGTTAGAGTTATTCCTTCCTAACCAAATCCTGTTAGACTTATTACTATCTTAGCCTGGTTCAGTTAGAGTTATTCCTTCCTTAGTCTGATTCAGTTAGAGTTTTTACTTTCTTAGCCTGGTTCACTTAGAGTTATTCCTTCCTTAGTCTGATTCAGTTAGAATTATTTCTTCCTTAGTCTGATTCAGTTAGAGTTATTACTTTCTTAGCCTGGTTCAGTTAGATTTATTCCTTCCTTAGACAGATACGGTTAGAGTTATTACTTTCTAGCCTGGTTCAGTTAGATTTATTCTTTCCTTATCCTGGTTCAGTTAGAGTTATTCCTTCCTTAGCGTGATTCAGTTAGAGATATTAATTTCTTAGCCTGATTCATTTAGAGTTATTCCTTCCTTAGTCTGATTCAGTTAGGATTATTACTTTCGTAGCCTGGTTCAGTTACAGTTATTCCTTTCTTAGCCTGATTCGGTTAGAGTTATTACTTTGTTAGCCTGGTTCAGTTAGAGTTATTACCTTCTTAGCCTGGTTCAGTTAGAGTTATTCCTTCCTTAGCCTGATTCAGTTAGAGTTATTACTTTCTTAGCCTGATTCAGTTAGAGTTATTCCATCCTTAGCTTGATTCAGTTAGTGTTATTACTTTCGTAGCCTAGTTCAATTAGAGTTATTCCTTCCTTATCCTGATTCAGGTTTGAGTTATTATTTTCTTAGCCTGTTTCAGTTACAATTATTCGTTCCTTAGCCTGATTCAGTTAGAATTATTACTTTCTTAGCCTGGTTCAGTTAGAGTTATTACTTTTGTAGCCAGATTCAGTTAGAGTTATTACTTTCTTAGCCTGGTTCAGTTAGAGTTGTTATTTCCTTAGCCTGATTCATTTAGAGTTATTACTTTCTTAGCCATGTTCAGTTAGACTTATTACTTTCTTAGCCTGATTCAGTTAGAGTTGTTATTTCCTTAGCCTGATTCCTTTAGAGTTATTACTTTCTTAGCCATGTTCAGTTAGACTTATTACTTTCTTAGCCTGGTTGAGTTAGAGTTATTCCTTTTGTAGCCTGATTCAGTTAGAGTTATTACCTTCTTAGCCTGGTTCAGTTAGAGTTATTAGTTTTGTAGCCTGATTCAGTTAGAGTTTTTACTTTCTTAGCCTGGTTCAGTTAGAGTTATTCCTTCCTTAGCCTGATTCAGTTAGGGTTATTACTCTCTTAGCCTGGTTCATTTAGACTTATTACTTTCTTAGCCTGGTTCAGTCAGAACTATTCCTTTTTTAGCCTGATCCAGTTAGAGTCATAACCTTCTTAGCCTGGTTCAGTTAGAGTTATTACTTTTGTAGCCTGATTCAGTTAGAGTTATTACTTTCTTAGCCTGGTTCAGTCAGAGTTATTCCTTTTCTAGCCTGATTCAGTTAGAGTTATTACTTTCTTAGCCTCGTTCAGTTAGAGATATTACTTTAATCCAGCTAAGGAAGGAATAACCGTACTATTAGTTTTTTTAGCCTGGTTCAATTACAGTTATTCCTTCCTTAGCCTGACTCAGTTAGAGTTATTACTTTAATGAAGCAAAGGAAGGAATAACCGTAATATTACTTTCTTAGTCTGGTTCAGTTAGAGTTATTCCTTCCTTAGCGTGATTCAGATAGAGTTATTACTTTCTTAGCCTGATTCAGTTAGAGTTATTCCTTCCTTAGCTTGATTCAGTTAGAGTTATTACTTTCTTAGCCTGGTTCAGTTAGAGTTTTTCCTTCCTTAGCCTGATCCAGTTAGAGTTATTACTTTCTTAGCCTGGTTCAGTTAGACTTATTCCTTCCTTAGCCTAATTCAGTTTGAATTATTCCTTCCTTAGCGTGATTCAGTTAGATTTATTACTTTCTTAGCCTCATTCAGTTATAGTTATTCCTACTTTAGCTTGATTCAGTTAGAGTTATTACTTTCTTATCCTGGTTCAGTTAGATTTATTCCTTCCTTAGCCTGATTCAGTTACAGTTATTACTTTCTTAGCCTGGTTCAGTTAGAGATATTCCTTCCTTAGCCTGATTCAATTACAGTTATTACTTTCTTAGGCTGGTTCAGTTGTAGTTATTCCTTCCTTAGTATGATTCATTTAGAGTTATTACTTTCTTAGCCTGGTTCAGTTAGACTTATTACTTTCTTAGCCTGGTTCAGTCACAGTTATTCCTTTTGTAACCTGATTCAGTTAGAGTTATTACTTTTGTAGCCTGATTCATTTAGAGTTATTACCTTCTTCGCCTTTTTCAGTTAGAGTTATTACTTTTGTAGCCTGATTCAGTTAGAGTTATTACTTTCTTAGCCTGGTTCAGTTAGAGTTATTCCTTCCTAACCAAATCCTGTTAGACTTATTACTATCTCAGCCTGGTTCAGTTAGAGTTATTCCTTCCTTAGTCTGATTTAGTTAGAGTTTTTACTTTCTTAGCCTGGTTCACTTAGAGTTATTCCTTCCTTAATCTGATTCAGTTAGAATTATTTCTTCCTTAGTCTGATTCAGTTAGAGTTATTACTTTCTTAGCCTGGTTCAGTTAGATTTATTCCTTCCTTAGCCTGATTCGGTTAGAGTTATTACTTTCTAGCCTGGTTCAGTTAGAGTTATTCTTTCCTTATCCTGGTTCAGTTAGAGTTATTCCTTCCTTAGCGTGATTCAGTTAGAGTTATAACTTTCTTAGCCTGATCCACTGAGAGTTATTCCTTCCTTTGCCTCATTCAGTTAGAGTTATTCCTTCCTTAGCCTGATTCAGTTAGAGATATTAATTTCTTGGCCTGATTCATTTAGAGTTATTCCTTCCTTAGTCTGATTCAGTTAGGATTATTACTTTCGTAGCCTGGTTCAGTTAGAGTTATTCCTTTCTTAGCCTGATTCGGTTAGAGTTATTACTTTGTTAGCCTGGTTCAGTTAGAGTTATTACCTTCTTAGCCTGGTTCAGTTAGAGTTATTCCTTCCTTAGCCTGATTCAGTTAGAGTTATTACTTTCTTAGCCTGATTCAGTTAGAGTTATTCCATCCTTAGCTTGATTCAGTTAGTGTTATTACTTTCGTAGCCTAGTTCAATTAGAGTTATTCCTTCCTTATCCTGATTCAGGTTTGAGTTATTATTTTCTTAGCCTGTTTCAGTTACAATTATTCGTTCCTTAGCCTGATTCAGTTAGATTTATTACTTTCTTAGCCATGTTCAGTTAGACTTATTACTTTCTTAGCCTGGTTGAGTTAGAGTTATTCCTTTTGTAGCCTGATTCAGTTAGAGTTATTACCTTCTTAGCCTGGTTCAGTTAGAGTTATTACTTTTGTAGCCTGATTCACTTATAGTTTTTACTTTCTTAGCGTGGTTCAGTTAGATTTATTACTTTCTTAGCCTGGTTCAGTTACAGTTATTCTTCTTAGTTTGATTCAGTTAGAATTATTACTTTTTTAGCCTGATTCAGTTTGAGTTATTCCTTCCTTACCTTGATTCAGTTAGAGTTATTACTTTCTTATCCTGGTTCAGTTAGAGTTATTCCTTCCTTAGCCTGATTAAGTTAGAGTTATTACTTTCTTAGCCTGATTCAGTTAGGGTTATTCCTTCATTACCCTGATTCAGTTAGAGTTATTACCTTCTTACCCTGGTTCAGTTAGAGTTATTACTTTTGTAGCCTGATTCAGTTGGAGTTATTACTTTCTTAGCCTGGTTCAGTTACAGTTATTCCTTCCTTAGCCTGATTCAGTTAGAGTTATTACTTTCTTAGCCTGGTTCAGTTAGAGTTATTCCTTCCTTAGCCTGATTCAGTTAGAGTTGTTACTTTATTAGCCTGGTTCAGTTAGAGTTATTACTTTATTAGGCTGGTTCATTTAGAGTTATTCCTTCCTTAGCCTAATTCAGTTAGAATTATTCCTTCCTTATCCTGATTCAGTTAGAGTTATTCCTTCCTTAATCTGATTCAGTTAGAATTATTTCTTCCTTAGTCTGATTCAGTTAGAGTTATTACTTTCTTAGCCTGGTTCAGTTAGAGTTATTCTTTCCTTATCCTGGTTCTGTTAGAGTTATTCCTTACTTAGAGTGATTCAGTTAGAGTTATAACTTTCTTAGCCTGATCCACTGAGAGTTATTCCTTCCTTTGCCTCATTCCGTTAGAGTTATTACTTTCTTATCCTGGTTCAGTTAGAGTTATTCCTTCCTTAGCATAATTCAGTTAGAGTCATTACTTTCTTAGCCTGATACAATTAGAGATATTACTTTCTTAGCCTGATTCAATTAGAGATATTCCTTCCTTAGCTTGATTCAGTTAGAGTTATTACATTCTTAGCCTGATTCAGTTAGATTTATTCCTTCCTTAGACTGATTCGGTTAGAGTTATTACTTTCTTAGCCTTTTTCAGTTAGAGTTATTCCTTTTGTATCCTGATTCACTTAGAGTTATTACTTTCTTAGCCTGGTTCAGTTAGAGTTATTCTTTTCTTAGCCTGGTTCAGTTAGAGTTATTCCTTCCTTAGCCTGATTCAGTTAGAGTTATTACTTTCTTTGCCTGGTTCAGTTAGAGTTATTAATTTTGTAGCCTGATTCAGTTTGAGTTATTACTTTCTTAGCCTGGTTCAGTTAGAGTTTTTCCTTCCTTAGCCTGATCCAGTTAGAGTTACTACTTTCTTAGCCTGGTTCAGTTAGACTTATTACTTTCTTAGCCTGGTTCAGTCAGAGTTACTCCTTTTGTAGCCTGATTCAGTTAGAGTCATTACCATCTTAGCCTGTTTCAGTTAGAGTTATTACTTTTGTAGCCTGATTTAGTTAGAGTTATTATTTTCTTAGCCTGGTTCAGTTAGAGTTCTTCCTTCCTTAGTCTGATTCAGTTAGAGTTATTACTTTCTTAGCGTGGTTCAATTAGAGTTATTCCTTCCTTAGCCTGATTCAGTTACAGTTATTACTTTTTTAGTCTGATACAATTAGAGTTATTACTTTCTTAGCCTGATTCAATTAGAGATATTCCTTCCTTAGCCTGATTCAGTTAGAGTTATTACTTTCTTAACCTGATTCAGTTAGAGTTGTTCCTTCCTTAGCCTAATTCAATTAGAGTTATTACTTTCTTAGCTTGGTTAATTTGGAGTTATTCCTTCATTAGACTGATTCGGTTAGAGTTATTTCTTTCTTAGCCTGGTTCAGTTAGTGTTATTCCTTTTGTATCCTGATTCACTTAGAGTTATTACTTTCTTAGCCTGATTCAGTTAGAGTTATTCCTTTCTTAGCCTGATTCATTAGAGTTATTCCTTCCTTAGCTTGATTCAGTTGGAGTTATTCCTTCCTTAGCCTGATTCAGTTAGAATTACTAATTTCTTAGCCTGGTTCAGTTAGAGTTATTCCTTCCTTAGCCTGATTCTGTTAGAGATATTACTTTCTAAGCCTGGATCAGTTAGACTAATTACTTTCTTAGCCTGGTTCAGTCAGAGTTATTCCTTTTGTAGCCTGATTAAATTTGAGGTATTAATTTCTTAGCCTCGTTCAGTTAGAGTTATTACTTTAATCAAGCTAAGGAAGGAATAACCGTACTATTAGTTTCTTAGCATGGTTCAATAAGAGTTATTCCTTCCTTAGCCTGACTCAGTTTGAGTTATTACTTTAATGAAGCAAAGGAAGAAATAACCGTACTATTATTTTCTTAGTCTGGTTCAGTTAGAGTTATTCCTTCCTTAGCCTGATTCCATTAGAGTTATTCCTTTCTTAGCCTGGTTCAGTTAGAGTTATTCCTTCCTTAGCCTAATTCAGTTAGAGTTATTACTTTCTTAGCCTGGTTCAGTTAGAGTTATTCCTTCCTTAGCCTGATTCAGTTAGAGTTGTTACTTTATTTGCCTGGTTCAGTTAGAGTTATTACTTTCTTAGGCTGGTTCATTTAGAGTTATTCCTTCCTTAGCCTAATTCAGTTAGAATTATTCCTTCCTTATCCTGATTCTGTTAGAGTTATTCCTTCTTTAGTCTGATTCAGTTAGAGTTATTTCTTTCTTACCCTGATTCTGTTAGAGTTATTCCTTCCTTAGTCTGATTCAGTTAGAGTTATTACTTTCTTAGCCTGGTTCAGTTAGAGTTATTCTTTCCTTATCCTGGTTCAGTTAGAGTTATTCCTTCCTTAGCGTGATTCAGTTACAGGTATTACTTTCTTACCCTGATTCTGTTAGAGTTATTCCTTCCTTTGCCTGATTCAGTTAGAGTTATTACTTTCTTAGCCTGATTCAATTAGAGATATTCCTTCCTTAGCTTGATTCAGTTAGAGTTATTACTTTCTTATCCTGGTTCAGTTAGAGTCATTCCTTCATTAGCCTGATTCAGTTAGGTTTATTATTTATTTAGCCTGGTTCAGTTAGAATTATTCCTTCCTTAGCCCGATTCAGTTAGAGTTATTACTTTCTTAGCTTGGTTAGGTTGGAGTTTTCCTTCCTTAGCCTGATTCAGTTAGAGATATTACTTTCTTAGCCTGGTTCAGTTAGAGTTTTTCCTTCCTTAGCCTGATCCAGTTAGAGTTACTACTTTCTTAGCCTGGTTCAGTTAGACTTATTACTTTCTTAGCCTGGTTCAGTCAGAGTTATTCCTTTTGTAGCCTGATTCAGTTAGAGTCATTACCATCTTAGCCTGTTTCAGTTACAGTTATTACTTTTGTAGCCTGATTTAGTTAGAGATATTATTTTCTTAGCCTGGTTCAGTTAGAGTTCTTCCTTCCTTAGTCTGATTCAGTTAGAATTATTACTTTCTTAGCCTGGTTCAATTAGAGTTATTCCTTCCTTAGCCTGATTCAGTTACAGTTATTACTTTTTTAGTCTGATACAATTAGAGTTATTACTTTCTTAGCCTGATTCAATTAGAGATATTCCTTCCTTAGCCTGATTTAGTTAGAGTTATTACTTTCTTAACGTGATTCAGTTAGAGTTGTTCCTTCCTTAGCCTAATTCAATTAGAGTTATTACTTTCTTAGCTTGGTTAATTTGGAGTTATTCCTTCCTTAGACTGATTCGGTTAGAGTTATTTCTTTCTTAGCCTGGTTCAGTTAGTGTTATTCCTTTTGTATCCTGATTCACTTAGAGTTATTACTTTCTTAGCCTGATTCAGTTAGAGTTAGTCCTTCCTTAGCCTGATTCAGTTAGAGTTATTACTTTCTTAGCCTGATTCATTAGAGTTATTCCTTCCTTAGCTTGATTCAGTTGGAGTTATTCCTTCCTTAGCCTGATTCAGTTAGAATTACTAATTTCTTAGCCTGGTTCAGTTAGAGTTATTCCTTCCTTAGCCTGATTCTGTTAGAGATATTACTTTCTAAGCCTGGTTCAGTTAGACTAATTACTTTCTTAGCCTGGTTCAGTCAGAGTTATTCCTTTTGTAGCCTGATTCAATTTGAGGTATTAATTTCTTAGCCTCGTTCAGTTAGACTTATTACTTTAATCAAGCTAAGGAAGGAATAACCGTACTATTAGTTTCTTAGCATGGTTCAATAAGAGTTATTCCTTCCTTAGCCTGACTCAGTTAGAGTTATTACTTTAATGAAGCAAAGGAAGAAATAACCGTACTATTACTTTCTTAGTCTGGTTCAGTTAGAGTTATTCCTTCCTTAGCCTGATTCCATTAGAGTTATTCCTTTCTTAGCCTGGTTCAGTTAGAGTTATTCCTTCCTTAGCCTAATTCAGTTAGAGTTATTACTTTCTTAGCCTGGTTCAGTTAGAGTTATTCCTTCCTTAGCCTGATTCAGTTAGAGTTGTTACTTTATTAGCCTGGTTCAGTTAGAGTTATTACTTTCTTAGGCTGGTTCATTTAGAGTTATTCCTTCCTTAGCCTAATTCAGTTAGAATTATTCCTTCCTTATCCTGATTCTGTTAGAGTTATTCCTTCTTTAGTCTGATTCAGTTAGAGTTATTTCTTTCTTACCCTGATTCTGTTAGAGTTATTCCTTCCTTAGTCTGATTCAGTTAGAGTTATTACTTTCTTAGCCTGGTTCAGTTAGAGTTATTCTTTCCTTATCCTGGTTCAGTTAGAGTTATTCCTTCCTTAGCGTGATTCAGTTACAGTTATTACTTTCTTACCCTGATTCTGTTAGAGTTATTCCTTCCTTTGCCTGATTCAGTTAGAGTTATTACTTTCTTAGCCTGATTCAATTAGAGTTATTCCTTCCTTAGCTTGATTCAGTTAGAGTTATTACTTTCTTATCCTGGTTCAGTTAGAGTCATTCCTTCATTAGCCTGATTCAGTTAGGTTTATTATTTATTTAGCCTGGTTCAGTTAGAATTATTCCTTCCTTAGCCTGATTCAGTTAGAGTTATTACTTTCTTAGCTTGGTTAGGTTGGAGTTTTCCTTCCTTAGCCTGATTCAGTTAGAGATATTACTTTCTTAGCCTGGTTCGGTTAGAGTTTTTCCTTCCTTAGCCTGATCCAGTTAGAGTTACTACTTTCTTAGCCTGGTTCAGTTAGACTTATTACTTTCTTAGCCTGGTTCAGTCAGAGTTATTCCTTTTGTAGCCTGATTCACTTAGAGTCATTACCATCTTAGCCTGTTTCAGTTACAGTTATTACTTTTGTAGCCTGATTTAGTTAGAGTTATTATTTTCTTAGCCTGGTTCAGTTAGAGTTACTACTTTCTTAGCCTGGTTCAGTTAGAGTTATTCCTTCTTTAGCGTAATTCAGTTAGAATTATTACTTCCTTAGCCTGATTCAGTTAGAGTTCTTCCTTCCTTAGTCTGGTTCAGTTAGAGTTATTACATTCTTAACCTGGTTCAATTAGAGTTATTCCTTCCTTAGCATAATTCAGTTAGAGTTATTACTTTCTTAGCCTGATACAATTAGAGATATTACTTTCTTAGCCTGATTCAATTAGAGATATTCCTTCCTTAGCCTGATTCAGTTAGTGTTATTACTTTCTTAGCCTGATTCAGTTAGAGTTATTCCTTCCTTAGACTGATTCGGTTAGAGTTATTACTTTCTTAGCCTGGTTCAGTTAGAGTTATTCTTTTCTTAGAGTGGTTCAGTTAGAGTTATTCCTTCCTTAGCCTGATTCAGTTAGTGTTATTACTTTCTTAGCCTGATTCAGTTAGAGTAATTCCTTCCTTAGACTGATTCAGTTAGAGTTATTACTTTCATAGCCTGGTTCAGTTAGAGTTTTTCCTTCCTTAGCCTGATCCAGTTAGAGTTACTACTTTCTTAGCCTGGTTCAGTTAGACTTATTACTTTCTTAGCCTGGTTCAGTCAGAGTTATTCCTTTTGTAGCCTGATTCAGTTAGAGTCATTACCATCTTACCCTGTTTCAGTTAGAGTTATTACTTTTGTAGCCTGATTTAGTTAGAGTTATTATTTTCTTAGCCTGGTTCAGTTAGAGTTATTCCTTCCTTAGCCTAATTCACTTAGAGTTATTCCTTCCTTAGCGTGATTCAGTTAGGGTTATTACTTCTTAGACTGATTCATTTAGAGTTATTCCTTCCTTAGCTTGATTCAGTTAGAGTTATTATTTCCTTATCCTGGTTCAGTTAGAGTTATTCCTTCCTTAGCCTCATTCCGTTAGAGTTGTCACTTTCTTAGCCTGGTTCAGTTAGAGTTACTACTTTCTTAGCCTGGTTCAGTTAGAGTTATTCCTTCTTTAGCGTAATTCAGTTAGAGTTATTACTTCCTTAGCCTGATTCAGTTAGAGTTCTTCCTTCCTTAGCCTGATACAATTAGAGATATTACTTTCTTAGCCTGATTCAATTAGAGATATTCCTTCCTTAGCCTGATTCAGTTAGAGTTATTACTTTCTTAGCCTGATTCAGTTAGAGTTCTTCCTTCCTTAGTCTGATTCAGTTAGAGTTATTACTTTCTTAGCCTGGTTCAAATAGAGTTATTCCTTCCTTAGCATAATTCAGTTAGAGTTATTCCTTTCTTAGCTTGGTTAATTTGGAGTTATTCCTTCCTTAGACTGATTCGGTTAGAGTTATTTCTTTCTTAGCCTGGTTCAGTTAGTGTTATTCCTTTTCTATCCTGATTCACTTAGAGTTATTACTTTCTTACCCTGGTTCAGTTAGAGTTATTCCTTCCTTAGCTTGGTTTATTTGGAGTTATTACTTGCTTAGCCTGATTCAGTTAGAGTTATTACTTTCTAAGCCTGATTCAGTTAGAGTTAGTCCTTCCTTAGCCTGATTCAGTTAGAGTTATTACTTTCTTAGCCTGATTCATTAGAGTTATTCCTTCCTTAGCTTGATTCAGTTGGAGTTATTCCTTCCTTAGCCTGATTCAGTTAGAATTACTACTTTCTTAGCCTGGTTCAGTTAGAGTTATTCCTTCCTTAGCCTGATTCATTTAGAGATATTACTTTCTAAGCCTGGTTCAGTTAGACTAATTACTTTCTTAGCCTGGTTCAGTCAGAGTTATTCCTTTTGTAGCCTGATTCAATTAGAGGTATTACTTTCTTAGCCTCGTTCAGTTAGAGTTATTACTTTAATCAAGCTAAGGAAGGAATAACCGTACTACTAGTTTCTTAGCATGGTTCAATTAGAGTTGTGCCTTCCTTAGCCTGACTCAGTTAGAGTTATTACTTTAATGAAGCAAAGGAAGGAATAACCGTAATATTACTTTCTTAGTCTGGTTCTGTTAGAGTTATTCCTTCCTTAGCCTGATTCCGTTAGATTTATTACTTTCATAGCCTGGTTCAGTTAGAGTTATTCCTTCCTTAGCCTAATTCAGTTAGAGTTATTACTTTCTTAGCATGGTTCACTTAGAGTTATTCCTTCCTTAGCCTGATTCAGTTAGAGTTATTACTTTCTTAGCCTGGTTCAGTTTGAGTTATTAATTTTGTAGCCTGATTTAGTTAGAGTTATTACTTTCTTAGCCTGGTCCAGTTTGAGTTATTCCTTCCTTAGTCTGATTCAGTTAGAGTTATTACTTTCTTAGCCTGGTTCAGTTAGACTTATTACTTTCTTAGCCTGGTTGAGTCAGAGTTATTCCTTTTGTAGCCTGGTTCATTTAGAGTCATTACCTTCTTAGCCTGGTTCAGTTAGAGATATTACTTTTGTAGCCTGATTCAGTTAGATTTATTACTTTCTTAGCCTGGTTCAGTTAGAGTTTTTCCTTCCTTAGCGTGATCCAGTTAGAGTTCCTACTTTCTTAGCCTGGTTCAGTTAGAGTTATTCTTTTCTTAGCCTGATTCATTTAGAGTTATTACTTTCTTAGCCTGATTCAGTTAGTGTTATTCCTTTCTCAGTCTGATTCAGTTAGGGTTATTACTTTCTTATCCTGATTCAGTTTGAATTATTCCTTCCTTAGTCTGATTCAGTTAGAATTATTACTTTCTTAGCCTGGTTCAGTTAGAGTTATTCCTTCCTTAGCCTAATTCAGTTAGAGTTATTACTTTCTTAGCCTGATTCAGTTTGAAATATTCCTTCCTTAGCATAATTCAGTTAGATTTATTACTTTCTTGGCCTGATTCAATTAGAGTTATTTCTTCCTTAGCCTGATTCAGTTACAGTTATTACTTTCTTAGCCTCATTCAGTTACAGTTATTCCCTCCTCAGCCTGATTCGGTAGAGTTATTACTTTCTTAGCCTGATTCAAGTAGAGTTATTCCTTCCTTAGCCTGATTCAGTTAGAATTATTACTTTCTTAGCCTGATTCAGTTAGAGTTATTCCTTCCTTAGCTTGATTCAGTTAGAGTTATTACTTTCTTATCCTGGTTCAGTTAGAGTTATTCCTTCCTTAGCCTGATTAAGTTAGAGTTATTATTTTCTTAGCCTGGTGCAGTTAGAGTTATTACTTCCTTAGCCTGATTCAGTTAGATTTATTACTTTCTTAGCCTGATTCAGTTATAGTTATTATTTTCTTAGCCTGGTTAAGTTGGAGTTATTCCTTCCTTAGCCTGATTCAGTTAGAGTTATTACTTTCTTAGCCTGATTCAGTTAGAATTATTAATTTCTTAGCCTGGTTCAGTCAGAGTTATTCCTTCCTTAGCCTGATTCAGTTAGAGATATTACTTTCCTAGCTTGGTTCATTTAGACTTATTACTTTCTTAGCCTGGTTCGGTCAGAGTTAATCCTTTTGTAACTTGATTCAGTTAGAGTTATTACTTTTGTAGCCTGATTCATTTAGAGTTATTACTTTCCTAGCCTGGTTCAGTTAGAGTTATTACTTCCTTAGCCTCGTTCAATTAGAGATATTACTTTAATCAAGCTACGGAAGGAATAACCGTACTATTAGTTTCTTAGCCTTTTTCAATTACAGTTATTCCTTCCTTAGCCTGACTCAGTTAGAGTTATTACTTTAATGAAGCAAATTAAGGAATAACCGTAATATTACTTTCTTAGTCTGGTTCAGTTAGAGTTATTCCTTCCTTAGCCTGATTCAGTTAGAGTTATTACTTTCTTAGCCTGATTCAGTTAGAGTTATTAATTTCTTAGCCTGGTTCAGTGAGAGTTATTACTTCCTTAGCCTGATTCAGTTAGAGATATTACTTTCCTAGCTTGGTTCAGTTAGACTTATTACTTTCTTAGCCTGGTTCAGTCGGAGTTAATTCTTTTGTAACCTGATTCAGTTAGATTTATTACTTTTGTAGCCTGATTCATTTAGAGTTATTACCTTCTTAGCCTGGTTCAGTTAGAGTTATTACTTTTGTAGCCTGATTCAGTTAGAGTTATTACTTTCATAGCCTGGTTCAGTTAGAGTTATTCCTTCCTTAGTCTGATTCAGTTAGAATTATTTCTTCCTTATTCTGATTCAGTTAGAGTTATTACTTTCTTAGCCTGGTTCAGTTAGATTTATTCCTTCCTTAGCCTGATTCGGTTAGAGTTATTACTTTCTAGCCTGGTTCAGTTAGAGTTATTCTTTCCTTATCCTGGTTCAGTTAGAGTTATTCCTTCCTTAGCGTGATTCAGTTAGAGTTATAACTTTCTTAGCCTGATCCACTGAGTGTTATTCCTTCCTTTGCCTCACTCAGTTAGAGTTATTACTTTCTTTACCTGATTCAATTAGAGTTATTCCTTCCTTAGCCTGATTCATTTAGAGTTATTATTTTCTTAGCCTGGTTCATTTAGAATTATTCCTTAATTAGCCTGATTCAGTTAGAGTTATTACTTTCTTACCCTGGTGCAGTTAGAGTTATTCCTTCCTTAGCCTGATTCAGTTAGAGTTATTACTTTCTTAGCCTGGTTCAGATAGAGTTTTTCTTTCCTTAGCCTGATCCAGTTAGAGTTACTACTTTCTTAGCCTCGTTCAGTTAGACTTATTACTTTCTTAGCCTGGTTCAGTCAAAGTTATTCCTTTTGTAGCCTGATTCAGTTAGAGTCATTACCATCTTAGCCTGTTTCAGTTAGAGTTATTACTTTTGTAGCCTGATTTAGTTAGAGTTATTATTTTCTTAGCCTGGTTCAGTTAGAGTTACTACTTTCTTAGCCTGGTTCAGTTAGAGTTATTCCTTCTTTAGCGTAATTCAGTTAGAGTTATTACTTCCTTAGCCTGATACAATTAGAGATATTACTTTCTTAGCCTGATTCAATTAGAGATATTCCTTCCTTAGCCTGGTTCAGTTAGAGTTAATACTTTCTTAGCCTGGTTCAGTTAGAGTTATTCCTTCTTTAGCGTAATTCAGTTAGAGTTATTACTTCCTTAGCCTGATTCAGTTAGAGTTCTTCCTTCCTTAGTCTGATTCAGTTAGAATTATTACTTTCTTAGCCTGGTTCAATCAGAGTTATTCCTTCCTTAGCCTGATTCAGTTACAGTTATTACTTTTTTAGTCTGATACAATTAGAGTTATTACTTTCTTAGCCTGATTCAATTAGAGATATTCCTTCCTTAGCCTGATTCAGTTAGAGTTATTACTTTCTTAACCTGATTCAGTTAGAGTTATTCCTTCCTTAGCCTAATTCAATTAGAGTTATTACTTTCTTAGCTTGGTTAATTTGGAGTTATTCCTTCCTTAGACTGATTCGGTTAGAGTTATTTCTTTCTTAGCCTGGTTCAGTTAGTGTTATTCCTTTTGTATCCTGATTCACTTAGAGTTATTACTTTCTTAGCTTGATTCAGTTAGAGTTAGTCCTTCCTTAGCCTGATTCAGTTAGAGTTATTACTTTCTTAGCCTGATTCATTAGAGTTATTCCTTCCTTAGCTTGATTCAGTTGGAGTTATTCCTTCCTTAGCCTGATTCAGTTAGAATTACTAATTTCTTAGCCTGGTTCAGTTAGTGTTATTCCTTCCTTAGCCTGATTCAGTTAGAGATATTACTTTCTAAGCCTGGTTCAGTTAGACTAATTACTTTCTTAGCCTGGTTCAGTCAGAGTTATTCCTTTTGTAGCCTGATTCAATTTGAGGTATTAATTTCTTAGCCTGGTTCAGTCAGAGTTATTCCTTTTGTAGCCTGATTCAATTTGAGGTATTAATTTCTTAGCCTCGTTCAGTTAGAGTTATTACTTTAATCAAGCTAAGGAAGGAATAACCGTACTATTAGTTTCTTAGCATGGTTCAATAAAAGTTATTCCTTCCTTAGCCTGACTCAGTTAGAGTTATTACTTTAATGAAGCAAAGGAAGAAATAACCGTACTATTACTTTCTTAGTCTGGTTCAGTTAGAGTTATTCCTTCCTTAGCCTGATTCCGTTAGAGTTATTCCTTTCTTAGCCTGGTTCAGTTAGAGTTATTCCTTCCTTAGCCTAATTCAGTTAGAGTTATTACTTTCTTAGCCTGGTTCAGTTAGAGTTATTCCTTCCTTAGCCTGATTCAGTTAGAGTTGTTACTTTATTAGCCTGGTTCAGTTAGAGTTATTACTTTCTTAGGCTGGTTCATTTAGAATTATTACTTCCTTAGCCTAATTCAGTTAGAATTATTCCTTCCTTATCCTGATTCTGTTAGAGTTATTCCTTCCTTAGTCTGATTCAGTTAGAGTTATTACTTTCTTACCCTGATTCTGTTAGAGTTATTCCTTCCTTAGTCTGATTCAGTTAGAGTTATTACTTTCTTAGCCTGGTTCAGTTAGAGTTATTCTTTCCTTATCCTGGTTCAGGTAGAGTTATTCCTTCCTTAGCGTGATTCAGTTACAGTTATTACTTTCTTACCCTGATTCTGTTAGAGTTATTCCTTCCTTTGCCTGATTCAGTTAGAGTTATTACTTTCTTAGCCTGATTCAATTAGAGTTATTCCTTCCTTAGCTTGATTCAGTTAGAGTTATTACTTTCTTATCCTGGTTCAGTTAGAGTCATTCCTTCCTTAGCCTGATTCAGTTAGGTTTATTATTTATTTAGCCTGGTTCAGTTAGAATTATTCCTTCCTTAGCCTGATTCAGTTAGAGTTATTACTTTCTTAGCTTGGTTAATTTGGAGTTTTGCTTCCTTAGCCTGATTCAGTTAGAGATATTACTTTCTTAGCCTGGTTCAGTTAGACTTATTACTTTCTTAGCCTGGTTGAGTCAGAGTTATTCCTTTTGTAGCCTGATTCAGTCAGAGTTATTACTTTCTTAGCCTCGTTCAGTTAGATTCATTACTTTAATCAAGCTAAGGAAGGAATAACCGTACTATTAGTTTCTTAGCCTGGTTCAATTAGAGTTATTCCTTCCTTAGCCTGTCTCAGTTAGAGTTATTACTTTAATGAAGCAAAGGAAAAAATAACCGTACTATTACTTTCTTAGTCTGGTTCAGTTAGCTTTATTCCTTCCTTAGCCTCATTCAGTTAGAGTTATTACTTTCTTAGCCTGGTTCAGTGAGAGTTATTACTTTTGTAGCCTGATTCAGTTAGAGTTATTACTTTCTTAGCCTGATTCTGTTAGAGTTATTCTTTTCTTAGCATGGTTCGGTTAGAGTTATTCCTTCCTTAGCCTGATTCAGCTAGAGTTATACTTTTCTTAACCTATTTCAGTTAGAGTTATTCCTTCCTTAGCCTGATTCAGTTAGAGTTATTACTTTCTTAGCCTGGTTCAGTTAGACTTATTACTTTTGTAGCCTGATTCAGTTAGAGTTATTACTTTCTTAGTTTGGTTCAATTAGAGTTTTTCCTTCCTTAGCCTGATCCAGTTAGAGTTATTATTTTAATGAAGCAAAGGAAGGAATAACCGTACTATTACTTTCTTAGTCTGGTTCAGTTAGAGTTATTCCTTCGTTAGCCTGATTCAGTTAGAGTTATTACTTTCTTAGCCTGGTTCAGTTAGAGTTATTCCTTTCTTAGCCTAATTCAGTTAGAGTTATTCTTTTCTTAGCATGGTTCGGTTAGAGTTATTCCTTCCTTAGCCTGATTCAGCTAGAGTTATACTTTTCTTAACCTATTTCAGTTAGAGTTATTCCTTCCTTAGCCTGATTCAGTTAGAGTTATTACTTTCTTAGCCTGGTTCAGTTAGACTTATTACTTTTGTAGCCTGATTCAGTTAGAGTTATTACTTTCTTAGTTTGGTTCAATTAGAGTTTTTCCTTCCTTAGCCTGATCCAGTTAGAGTTACTACTTTCTTAGCCTGGTCCAGTTAGACTTATTACTTTCTTAGCCTGGTTCAGTCAGAGTTATTCCTTTTGTAGCCTGCTTCAGTTAGAGTTATTACTTTCTTAGCCTGTTTCATTTAGAGTTATTACTTTTGTAGCCTGATTTAGTTAGAGTTATTATTTTCTTAGCCTGGTTCAGTTAGAGTTATTCCTTCCTTAGCCTAATTCAGTTAGAGTTATTCCTTCCTAAGCGTGATTCACTTAGGGTTATTACTTCTTAGCCTGTTTCAGTTAGAGTTATTCCTTCCTTAGCTTGATTCAGTTAGAGTTATATTTTCCTTATCCTGGTTCAGTTAGAGTTATACTTTCCTTAGCCTGATTCAGTTAGAGTTATTGCTTTCTTAGCCTGGTTCAGTTAGAGTTATTCCTTCTTTAGCCTGATTCAGTTAGAGTTGTTACTTTCTTAGCCTGGTTCAGTTAGAGTTACTACTTTCTTAGCCTGGTTCAGTTAGAGTTATTCCTTCTTTAGCGTAATTCAGTTAGAGTTATTACTTCCTTAGCCTGATTCAGTTAGAGTTCTTCCTTCCTTAGTCTGATTCAGTTAGAGTTATTACTTTCTTAGCCTGGTTCAATTAGAGTTATTCCTTCCTTAGCATAATTCAGTTAGAGTCATTACTTTCTTAGCCTGATTCAATTAGAGATATTACTTTCTTAGCCTGATTCAATTAGAGATATTCCTTCCTTAGCCTGATTCAGTTAGAGTTATTACTTTCTTAGCCTGATTCAGTTAGATTTATTCCTTCCTTAGACTGATTCGGTTAGAGTTATTACTTTCTTAGCCTTTTTCAGTTAGAGTTATTCCTTTTGTATCCTGATTCACTTAGAGTTATTACTTTCTTAGCCTGGTTCAGTTAGAGTTATTCTTTTCTTAGCCTGGTTCAGTTAGAGATATTACTTTCCAAGCCTGGTTCAGTTCGACTAATTACTTTCTTAGCCTGGTTCAGTCAGAGTTATTCCTTTTGTAGCCTGATTCAATTAGAGTTATTACTTTCTTAGCCTCGTTCAGTTAGAGTTATTAATTTTGTAGCCTGATTCAGTTTGAGTTATTACTTTCTTAGCCTGGTTCATTTAGAGTTTTTCCTTCCTTAGCCTGATCCAGTTAGAGTTACTACTTTCTTAGCCTGGTTCAGTTAGACTTATTACTTTCTTAGCCTGGTTCAGTCAGAGTTATTCCTTTTGTAGCCTGATTCAGTTAGAGTCATTACCATCTTAGCCTGTTTCAGTTAGAGTTATTACTTTTGTAACCTGATTTAGTTAGAGTTATTATTTTCTTAGCCTGGTTCAGTTAGAGTTCTTCCTTCCTTAGTCTGATTCAGTTAGAGTTATTACTTTCTTAGCCTGGTTCAATTAGAGTTATTCCTTCCTTAGCCTGATTCAGTTACAGTTATTACTTTTTTAGTCTGATACAATTAGAGTTATTACTTTCTTAGCCTGATTCAATTAGAGATATTCCTTCCTTAGCCTGATTCAGTTAGAGTTATTACTTTCTTAACCTGATTCAGTTAGAGTTGTTCCTTCCTTAGCTTAATTCAATTAGAGTTATTACTTTCTTAGCTTGGTTAATTTGGAGTTATTCCTTCCTTAGACTGATTCGGTTAGAGTTATTTCTTTCTTAGCCTGGTTCAGTTAGTGTTATTCCTTTTGTATCCTGATTCACTTAGAGTTATTACTTTCTTAGCCTGATTCAGTTAGAGTTAGTCCTTCCTTAGCCTGATTCAGTTAGAGTTATTACTTTCTTAGCCTGATTCATTAGAGTTATTCCTTCCTTAGCTTGATTCAGTTGGAGTTATTCCTTCCTTAGCCTGATTCAGTTAGAATTACTAATTTCTTAGCCTGGTTCAGTTAGAGTTATTCCTTCCTTAGCCTGATTCAGTTAGAGATATTACTTTCTAAGCCTGGTTCAGTTAGACTAATTACTTTCTTAGCCTTGTTCAGTCAGAGTTATTCCTTTTGTAGCCTGATTCAATTTGAGGTATTAATTTCTTAGCCTCGTTCAGTTAGAGTTATTACTTTAATCAAGCTAAGGAAGGAATAACCGTACTATTAGTTTCTTAGCATGGTTCAATAAGAGTTATTCCTTCCTTAGCCTGACTCAGTTAGAGTTATTACTTTAATGAAGCAAAGGAAGAAATAACCGTACTATTACTTTCTTACTCTGGTTCAGTTAGAGTTATTCCTTCCTTAGCCTGATTCCGTTAGAGTTATTCCTTTCTTAGCCTGGTTCAGTTAGAGTTATTCCTTCCTTAGCCTAATTCAGTTAGAGTTATTACTTTCTTAGCCTGGTTCAGTTAGAGTTATTCCTTCCTTAGCCTGATTCAGTTAGAGTTGTTACTTTATTAGCCTGGTTCAGTTAGAGTTATTACTTTCTTAGGCTGGTTCATTTAGAGTTATTCCTTCCTTAGCCTAATTCAGTTAGAATTATTCCTTCCTTATCCTGATTCTGTTAGAGTTATTCCTTCTTTAGTCTGATTCAGTTAGAGTTATTTCTTTCTTACCCTGATTCTGTTAGAGTTATTCCTTCGTTAGCCTGATTCAGTTAGAGTTATTACTTTCTTAGCCTGGTTCAGTTAGAGTTATTCCTTTCTTAGCCTAATTCAGTTAGAGTTATACTTTTCTTAGCATGGTTCGGTTAGAGTTATTCCTTCCTTAGCCTGATTCAGCTAGAGTTATTCTTTTCTTAACCTATTTCAGTTAGAGTTATTCCTTCCTTAGCCTGATTCAGTTAGAGTTATTACTTTCTTAGCCTGGTTCAGTTAGACTTATTACTTTTGTAGCCTGATTCATTTAGAGTTATTACTTTCTTAGTTTGGTTCAATTAGAGTTTTTCCTTCCTTAGCCTGATCCAGTTAGAGTTACTACTTTCTTAGCCTGGTTCAGTTAGACTTATTACTTTCTTAGCCTGGTTCAGTCAGAGTTATTCCTTTTGTAGCCTGATTCAGTTAGAGTTATTACTTTCTTAGCCTGTTTCATTTTACAGTTATTACTTTTGTAGCCTGATTTAGTTAGAGTTATTATTTTCTTAGCCTGGTTCAGTTAGAGTTATTCCTTCCTTAGCCTAATTCAGTTAGAGTTATTCCTTCCTAAGCGTGATTCTTCCTTATCCTGGTTCAGTTAGAGTTATACTTTCCTTAGCCTGATTCAGTTAGAGTTATTACTTTCTTAGCCTGGTTCAGTTAGAGTTATTCCTTCTTTAGCCTGATTCAGTTAGAGTTGTTACTTTCTTAGCCTGGTTCAGTTAGAGTTACTACTTTCTTAGCCTGGTTCAGTTAGAGTTATTCCTTCTTTAGCGTAATTCAGTTAGAGTTATTACTTCCTTAGCCTGATTCAGTTAGAGTTCTTCCTTCCTTTGTCTGATTCAGTCAGAGTTATTACTTTCTTAGCCTGGTTCAATTAGAGTTATTCCTTCCTTAGCATAATTCAGTTAGAGTTATTACTTTCTTAGCCTGATACAATTAGAGATATTACTTTCTTAGCCTGATTCAATTAGAGATATTCCTTCCTTAGCCTGATTCAGTTAGAGTTATTACTTTCTTAGCCTGATTCAGTTAGATTTATTCCTTCCTTAGACTGATTCGGTTAGAGTTATTACTTTCTTAGCCTTTTTCAGTTAGAGATATTCCTTTTGTATCCTGATTCACTTAGAGTTATTACTTTCTTAGCCTGGTTCAGTTAGAGTTATTCTTTTCTTAGCCTGGTTCAGTTAGAGTTATTCCTTCCTTAGCCTGATTCAGTTAGAGTTATTACTTTCTTTGCCTGGTTCAGTTAGAGTTATTAATTTTGTAGCCTGATTCAGTTTGAGTTATTACTTTCTTAGCCTGGTTCAGTTAGAGTTTTTCCTTCCTTAGCCTGATCCAGTTAGAGTTACTACTTTCTTAGCCTGGTTCAGTTAGACTTATTACATTCTTAGCCTGGTTCAGTCAGAGTTATTCCTTTCGTAGCCTGATTCAGTTAGAGTCATTACCATCTTAGCCTGTTTCAGTTAGAGTTATTACTTTTGTAGCCTGATTTAGTTAGAGTTATTATTTTCTTAGCCTGGTTCATTTAGAGTTATTCCTTCCTTAGCCTAATTCAGTTAGAGTTATTCCTTCCTTAGCGTGATTCAGTTAGGGTTATTACTTCTTAGCCTGATTCAGTTAGAGTTATTCCTTCCTTAGCTTGATTCAGTTAGAGTTATTATTTCCTTATCCTGGTTCAGTTAGAGTTATTCCTTCCTTAGCCTGATTCAGTTAGAGTTGTCACTTTCTTAGCCTGGTTCAGTTAGAGTTACTACTTTCTTAGCCTGGTTCAGTTAGAGTTATTCCTTCTTTAGCGTAATTCAGTTAGAGTTATTACTTCCTTAGCCTGATTCAGTTAGAGTTCTTCCTTCCTTAGTCTGATTCAGTTAGACTTATTACTTTCTTAGCCTGGTTCAATTAGAGTTATTCCTTCCTTAGCATAATTCAGTTAGAGTTATTACTTTTTTAGCCTGATACAATTAGAGTTATTCCTTCCTTAGCCTAATTCAATTAGAGTTATTACTTTCTTAGCTTGGTTAATTTGGAGTTATTCCTTCCTTAGACTGATTCGGTTTCAGTTATTTCTTTCTTAGCCTGGTTCAGTTAGTGTTATTCCTTTTGTATCCTGATTCACTTAGAGTTATTACTTTCTTAGCCTGATTCAGTTAGAGTTAGTCCTTCCTTAGCCTGATTCAGTTAGAGTTATTACTTTCCAAGCTTGGTTCAGTTAGACTTATTACTTTCTTAGCCTGGTTCAGTCGGAGTTAATCCTTTTGTAACCTGATTCAGTTAGATTTATTACTTTTGTAGCCTGATTCATTTAGAGTTATTACCTTCTTAGCCTGGTTCAGTTAGAGTTATTACTTTTGTAGCCTGATTCAGTTAGAGTTATTACTTTCATAGCCTGGTTCAGTTAGAGTTATTCCTTCCTTAGTCTGATTCAGTTAGAATTATTTCTTCCTTATTCTGATTCAGTTAGTGTTATTACTTTCTTAGCCTGGTTCAGTTAGATTTATTCCTTCCTTAGCCTGATTCGGTTAGAGTTATTACTTTCTAGCCTGGTTCAGTTAGAGTTATTCTTTCCTTATCCTGGTTCAGTTAGAGTTATTCCTTCCTTAGCGTGATTCAGTTAGAGTTATAACTTTCTTAGCCTGATCCACTGAGTGTTATTCCTTCCTTTGCCTCACTCAGTTAGAGTTATTACTTTCTTTACCTGATTCAATTATAGTTATTCCTTCCTTAGCCTGATTCAGTTAGAGTTATTATTTTCTTAGCCTGGTTCATTTAGAATTATTCCTTAATTAGCCTGATTCAGTTAGAGTTATTACTTTCTTACCCTGGTGCAGTTAGAGTTATTCCTTCCTTAGCCTGATTCAGTTAGAGTTATTACTTTCTTAGCCTGGTTCAGATAGAGTTATTCCTTCTTTAGCGTAATTCAGTTAGAGTTATTACTTCCTTAGCCTGATACAATTAGAGATATTACTTTCTTAGCCTGATTCAATTAGAGATATTCCTTCCTTAGCCTGGTTTAGTTAGAGTTACTACTTTCTTAGCCTGATTAATTAGAGTTATTATTTTCTTAGCCTGGTTCAGTTAGAGTTACTACTTTCTTAGCCTGGTTCAGTTAGAGTTATTCCTTCTTTAGCGTAATTCAGTTAGAGTTATTACTTCCTTAGCCTGATACAATTAGAGATATTACTTTCTTAGCCTGATTCAATTAGAGATATTCCTTCCTTAGCCTGGTTCAGTTAGAGTTACTACTTTCTTAGCCTGGTTCAGTTAGAGTTATTCCTTCTTTAGCGTAATTCAGTTAGAGTTATTACTTCCTTAGCCTGATTCAGTTAGAGTTCTTCCTTCCTTAGTCTGATTCAGTTAGAATTATTACTTTCTTAGCCTGGTTCAATTAGAGTTATTCCTTCCTTAGCCTGATTCAGTTACAGTTATTACTTTTTTAGTCTGATACAATTAGAGTTATTACTTTCTTAGCCTGATTCAATTAGAGATATTCCTTCCTTAGCCTGATTCAGTTAGAGTTATTACTTTCTTAACCTCATTCAGTTAGAGTTATTCCTTCCTTAGCCTAATTCAATTAGAGTTATTACTTTCTTAGCTTGGTTAATTTGGAGTTATTCCTTCCTTAGACTGATTCGGTTAGAGTTATTTCTTTCTTAGCCTGGTTCAGTTAGTGTTATTCCTTTTGTATCCTGATTCACTTAGAGTTATTACTTTCTTAGCTTGATTCAGTTAGAGTTAGTCCTTCCTTAGCCTGATTCAGTTAGAGTTATTACTTTCTTAGCCTGATTCATTAGAGTTATTCCTTCCTTAGCTTGATTCAGTTGGAGTTATTCCTTCCTTAGCCTGATTCAGTTAGAATTACTAATTTCTTAGCCTGGTTCAGTTAGTGTTATTCCTTCCTTAGCCTGATTCAGTTAGAGATATTACTTTCTAAGCCTGGTTCAGTTAGACTAATTACTTTCTTAGCCTGGTTCAGTCAGAGTTATTCCTTTTGTAGCCTGATTCAATTTGAGGTATTAATTTCTTAGCCTCGTTCAGTTAGAGTTATTACTTTAATCAAGCTAAGGAAGGAATAACCGTACTATTAGTTTCTTAGCATGGTTCAATAAGAGTTATTCCTTCCTTAGCCTGACTCTGTTAGAATTATTACTTTAATGAAGCAAAGGAAGAAATAACCGTACTATTACTTTCTTACTCTGGTTCAGTTAGAGTTATTCCTTCCTTAGCCTGGTTTAGTTAGAGTTACTACTTTCTTAGCCTGATTAATTAGAGTTATTATTTTCTTAGCCTGGTTCAGTTAGAGTTACTACTTTCTTAGCCTGGTTCAGTTAGAGTTATTCCTTCTTTAGCGTAATTCAGTTAGAGTTATTACTTCCTTAGCCTGATACAATTAGAGATATTACTTTCTTAGCCTGATTCAATTAGAGATATTCCTTCCTTAGCCTGGTTCAGTTAGAGTTACTACTTTCTTAGCCTGGTTCAGTTAGAGTTATTCCTTCTTTAGCGTAATTCAGTTAGAGTTATTACTTCCTTAGCCTGATTCAGTTAGAGTTCTTCCTTCCTTAGTCTGATTCAGTTAGAATTATTACTTTCTTAGCCTGGTTCAATTAGAGTTATTCCTTCCTTAGCCTGATTCAGTTACAGTTATTACTTTTTTAGTCTGATACAATTAGAGTTATTACTTTCTTAGCCTGATTCAATTAGAGATATTCCTTCCTTAGCCTGATTCAGTTAGAGTTATTACTTTCTTAACCTCATTCAGTTAGAGTTATTCCTTCCTTAGCCTAATTCAATTAGAGTTATTACTTTCTTAGCTTGGTTAATTTGGAGTTATTCCTTCCTTAGACTGATTCGGTTAGAGTTATTTCTTTCTTAGCCTGGTTCAGTTAGTGTTATTCCTTTTGTATCCTGATTCACTTAGAGTTATTACTTTCTTAGCTTGATTCAGTTAGAGTTAGTCCTTCCTTAGCCTGATTCAGTTAGAGTTATTACTTTCTTAGCCTGATTCATTAGAGTTATTCCTTCCTTAGCTTGATTCAGTTGGAGTTATTCCTTCCTTAGCCTGATTCAGTTAGAATTACTAATTTCTTAGCCTGGTTCAGTTAGTGTTATTCCTTCCTTAGCCTGATTCAGTTAGAGATATTACTTTCTAAGCCTGGTTCAGTTAGACTAATTACTTTCTTAGCCTGGTTCAGTCAGAGTTATTCCTTTTGTAGCCTGATTCAATTTGAGGTATTAATTTCTTAGCCTCGTTCAGTTAGAGTTATTACTTTAATCAAGCTAAGGAAGGAATAACCGTACTATTAGTTTCTTAGCATGGTTCAATAAGAGTTATTCCTTCCTTAGCCTGACTCTGTTAGAATTATTACTTTAATGAAGCAAAGGAAGAAATAACCGTACTATTACTTTCTTACTCTGGTTCAGTTAGAGTTATTCCTTCCTTAGCCTGATTCCGTTAGAGTTATTCCTTTCTTAGCCTGGTTCAGTTAGAGTTATTCCTTCCTTAGCCTAATTCAGTTAGAGTTATTACTTTCTTAGCCTGGTTCAGTTAGAGTTGTTACTTTATTAGCCTGGTTCAGTTAGAGTTATTACTTTCTTAGGCTGGTTCATTTAGAATTATTCCTTCCTTAGCCTAATTCAGTTAGAATTATTCCTTCCTTATCCTGATTCTGTTAGAGTTATTCCTTCCTTAGTCTGATTCAGTTAGAGTTATTACTTTCTTACCCTGATTCTGTTAGAGTTATTCCTTCCTTAGTCTGATTCAGTTAGAGTTATTACTTTCTTAGCCTGGTTCAGTTAGTTATTCTTTCCTTATCCTGGTTCAGTTAGAGTTATTCCTTCCTTAGCGTGATTCAGTTACAGTTATTACTTTCTTACCCTGATTCTGTTAGAGTTATTCCTTCCTTTGCCTGATTCAGTTAGAGTTATTACTTTCTTAGCCTGATTCAATTAGAGTTATTCCTTCCTTAGCTTGATTCAGTTAGAGTTATTACTTTCTTATCCTGGTTCAGTTAGAGTCATTCCTTCCTTAGCCTGATTCAGTTAGGTTTATTATTTATTTAGCCTGGTTCAGTTAGAATTATTCCTTCCTTAGCCTGATTCAGTTAGAGTTATTACTTTCTTAGCTTGGTTAATTTGGAGTTTTGCTTCCTTAGCCTGATTCAGTTAGAGATATTACTTTCTTAGCCTGGTTCAGTTAGACTTATTACTTTCTTAGCCTGGTTGAGTCAGAGTTATTCCTTTTGTAGCCTGATTCAGTCAGAGTTATTACTTTCTTAGCCTCGTTCAGTTAGATTCATTACTTTAATCAAGCTAAGGAAGGAATAACCGTACTATTAGTTTCTTAGCCTGGTTCAATTAGAGTTATTCCTTCCTTAGCCTGTCTCAGTTAGAGTTATTACTTTAATGAAGCAAAGGAAAAAATAACCGTACTATTACTTTCTTAGTCTGGTTCAGTTAGCTTTATTCCTTCCTTAGCCTCATTCAGTTAGAGTTATTACTTTCTTAGCCTGGTTCAGTGAGAGTTATTACTTTTGTAGCCTGATTCAGTTAGAGTTATTACTTTCTTAGCCTGATTCTGTTAGAGTTATTCCTTCCTTAGTCTGATTCAGTTAGAGTTATTATTTTAATGAAGCAAAGGAAGGAATAACCGTACTATTACTTTCTTAGTCTGGTTCAGTTAGAGTTATTCCTTCGTTAGCCTGATTCAGTTAGAGTTATTACTTTCTTAGCCTGGTTCAGTTAGAGTTATTCCTTTCTTAGCCTAATTCAGTTAGAGTTATTCTTTTCTTAGCATGGTTCGGTTAGAGTTATTCCTTCCTTAGCCTGATTCAGCTAGAGTTATACTTTTCTTAACCTATTTCAGTTAGAGTTATTCCTTCCTTAGCCTGATTCAGTTAGAGTTATTACTTTCTTAGCCTGGTTCAGTTAGACTTATTACTTTTGTAGCCTGATTCAGTTAGAGTTATTACTTTCTTAGTTTGGTTCAATTAGAGTTTTTCCTTCCTTAGCCTGATCCAGTTAGAGTTACTACTTTCTTAGCCTGGTTCAGTTAGACTTATTACTTTCTTAGCCTGGTTCAGTCAGAGTTATTCCTTTTGTAGCCTGCTTCAGTTAGAGTTATTACTTTCTTAGCCTGTTTCATTTAGAGTTATTACTTTTGTAGCCTGATTTAGTTAGAGTTATTATTTTCTTAGCCTGGTTCAGTTAGAGTTATTCCTTCCTTAGCTTGATTCAGTTAGAGTTATATTTTCCTTATCCTGGTTCAGTTAGAGTTATACTTTCCTTAGCCTGATTCAGTTAGAGTTATTGCTTTCTTAGCCTGGTTCAGTTAGAGTTATTCCTTCTTTAGCCTGATTCAGTTAGAGTTGTTACTTTCTTAGCCTGGTTCAGTTAGAGTTACTACTTTCTTAGCCTGGTTCAGTTAGAGTTATTCCTTCTTTAGCGTAATTCAGTTAGAGTTATTACTTCCTTAGCCTGATTCAGTTAGAGTTCTTCCTTCCTTAGTCTGATTCAGTTAGAGTTATTACTTTCTTAGCCTGGTTCAATTAGAGTTATTCCTTCCTTAGCATAATTCAGTTAGAGTCATTACTTTCTTAGCCTGATTCAATTAGAGATATTACTTTCTTAGCCTGATTCAATTAGAGATATTCCTTCCTTAGCCTGATTCAGTTAGAGTTATTACTTTCTTAGCCTGATTCAGTTAGATTTATTCCTTCCTTAGACAGATTCGGTTAGAGTTATTACTTTCTTAGCCTTTTTCAGTTAGAGTTATTCCTTTTGTATCCTGATTCACTTAGAGTTATTACTTTCTTAGCCTGGTTCAGTTAGAGTTATTCTTTTCTTAGCCTGGTTCAGTTAGAGATATTACTTTCCAAGCCTGGTTCAGTTCGACTAATTACTTTCTTAGCCTGGTTCAGTCAGAGTTATTCCTTTTGTAGCCTGATTCAATTAGAGTTATTACTTTCTTAGCCTCGTTCAGTTAGAGTTATTAATTTTGTAGCCTGATTCAGTTTGAGTTATTACTTTCTTAGCCTGGTTCATTTAGAGTTTTTCCTTCCTTAGCCTGATCCAGTTAGAGTTACTACTTTCTTAGCCTGGTTCAGTTAGACTTATTACTTTCTTAGCCTGGTTCAGTCAGAGTTATTCCTTTTGTAGCCTGATTCAGTTAGAGTCATTACCATCTTAGCCTGTTTCAGTTAGAGTTATTACTTTTGTAACCTGATTTAGTTAGAGTTATTATTTTCTTAGCCTGGTTCAGTTAGAGTTCTTCCTTCCTTAGTCTGATTCAGTTAGAGTTATTACTTTCTTAGCCTGGTTCAATTAGAGTTATTCCTTCCTTAGCCTGATTCAGTTACAGTTATTACTTTTTTAGTCTGATACAATTAGAGTTATTACTTTCTTAGCCTGATTCAATTAGAGATATTCCTTCCTTAGCCTGATTCAGTTAGAGTTATTACTTTCTTAACCTGATTCAGTTAGAGTTGTTCCTTCCTTAGCTTAATTCAATTAGAGTTATTACTTTCTTAGCTTGGTTAATTTGGAGTTATTCCTTCCTTAGACTGATTCGGTTAGAGTTATTTCTTTCTTAGCCTGGTTCAGTTAGTGTTATTCCTTTTGTATCCTGATTCACTTAGAGTTATTACTTTCTTAGCCTGATTCAGTTAGAGTTAGTCCTTCCTTAGCCTGATTCAGTTAGAGTTATTACTTTCTTAGCCTGATTCATTAGAGTTATTTCTTCCTTAGCTTGATTCAGTTGGAGTTATTCCTTCCTTAGCCTGATTCAGTTAGAATTACTAATTTCTTAGCCTGGTTCAGTTAGAGTTATTCCTTCCTTAGCCTGATTCAGTTAGAGATATTACTTTCTAAGCCTGGTTCAGTTAGACTAATTACTTTATTAGCCTGGTTCAGTCAGAGTTATTCCTTTTGTAGCCTGATTCAATTTGAGGTATTAATTTCTTAGCCTCGTTCAGTTAGAGTTATTACTTTAATCAAGCTAAGGAAGGAATAACCGTACTATTAGTTTCTTAGCATGGTTCAATAAGAGTTATTCCTTCCTTAGCCTGACTCAGTTAGAGTTATTACTTTAATGAAGCAAAGGAAGAAATAACCGTACTATTACTTTCTTAGTATGGTTCAGTTAGAGTTATTCCTTCCTTAGCCTGATTCCGTTAGAGTTATTCCTTTCTTAGCCTGGTTCAGTTAGAGTTATTCCTTCCTTAGCCTAATTCAGTTAGAGTTATTACTTTCTTAGCCTGGTTCAGTTAGAGTTATTCCTTCCTTAGCCTGATTCAGTTAGAGTTGTTACTTTATTAGCCTGGTTCAGTTAGAGTTATTACTTTATTAGGCTGGTTCATTTAGAGTTATTCCTTCCTTAGCCTAATTCAGTTAGAATTATTCCTTCCTTATCCTGATTCTGTTAGAGTTATTCCTTCTTTAGTCTGATTCAGTTAGAGTTATTTCTTTCTTACCCTGATTCTGTTAGAGTTATTCCTTCGTTAGCCTGATTCAGTTAGAGTTATTACTTTCTTAGCCTGGTTCAGTTAGAGTTATTCCTTTCTTAGCCTAATTCAGTTAGAGTTATACTTTTCTTAGCATGGTTCGGTTAGAGTTATTCCTTCCTTAGCCTGATTCAGCTAGAGTTTTTACTTTCTTAGCCTGGTTCAGTTAGACTTATTACTTTTGTAGCCTGATTCATTTAGAGTTATTACTTTCTTAGTTTGGTTCAATTAGAGTTTTTCCTTCCTTAGCCTGATCCAGTTAGAGTTACTACTTTCTTAGCCTGGTTCAGTTAGACTTATTACTTTCTTAGCCTGGTTCAGTCAGAGTTATTCCTTTTGTAGCCTGATTCAGTTAGAGTTATTACTTTCTTAGCCTGTTTCATTTTACAGTTATTACTTTTGTAGCCTGATTTAGTTAGAGTTATTATTTTCTTAGCCTGGTTCAGTTAGAGTTATTCCTTCCTTAGCCTAATTCAGTTAGAGTTATTCCTTCCTAAGCGTGATTCTTCCTTATCCTGGTTCAGTTAGAGTTATACTTTCCTTAGCCTGATTCAGTTAGAGTTATTACTTTCTTAGCCTGGTTCAGTTAGAGTTATTCCTTCTTTAGCCTGATTCAGTTAGAGTTGTTACTTTCTTAGCCTGGTTCAGTTAGAGTTACTACTTTCTTAGCCTGGTTCAGTTAGAGTTATTCCTTCTTTAGCGTAATTCAGTTAGAGTTATTACTTCCTTAGCCTGATTCAGTTAGAGTTCTTCCTTCCTTTGTCTGATTCAGTTAGAGTTATTACTTTCTTAGCCTGGTTCAATTAGAGTTATTCCTTCCTTAGCATAATTCAGTTAGAGTTATTACTTTCTTAGCCTGATACAATTAGAGATATTACTTTCTTAGCCTGATTCAATTAGAGATATTCCTTCCTTAGCCTGATTCAGTTAGAGTTATTACTTTCTTAGCCTGATTCAGTTAGATTTATTCCTTCCTTAGACTGATTCGGTTAGAGTTATTACTTTCTTAGCCTTTTTCAGTTAGAGATATTCCTTTTGTATCCTGATTCACTTAGAGTTATTACTTTCTTAGCCTGGTTCAGTTAGAGTTATTCTTTTCTTAGCCTGGTTCAGTTAGAGTTATTCCTTCCTTAGCCTGATTCAGTTAGAGTTATTACTTTCTTTGCCTGGTTCAGTTAGAGTTATTAATTTTGTAGCCTGATTCAGTTTGAGTTATTACTTTCTTAGCCTGGTTCAGTTAGAGTTTTTCCTTCCTTAGCCTGATCCAGTTAGAGTTACTACTTTCTTAGCCTGGTTCAGTTAGACTTATTACTTTCTTAGCCTGGTTCAGTCAGAGTTATTCCTTTCGTAGCCTGATTCAGTTAGAGTCATTACCATCTTAGCCTGTTTCAGTTAGAGTTATTACTTTTGTAGCCTGATTTAGTTAGAGTTATTATTTTCTTAGCCTGGTTCATTTAGAGTTATTCCTTCCTTAGCCTAATTCAGTTAGAGTTATTCCTTCCTTAGCGTGATTCAGTTAGGGTTATTACTTCTTAGCCTGATTCAGTTAGAGTTATTCCTTCCTTAGCTTGATTCAGTTAGAGTTATTATTTCCTTATCCTGGTTCAGTTAGAGTTATTCCTTCCTTAGCCTGATTCAGTTAGAGTTGTCACTTTCTTAGCCTGGTTCACTTAGAGTTACTACTTTCTTAGCCTGGTTCAGTTAGAGTTATTCCTTCTTTAGCGTAATTCAGTTAGAGTTATTACTTCCTTAGCCTGATTCAGTTAGAGTTCTTCCTTCCTTAGTCTGATTCAGTTAGACTTATTACTTTCTTAGCCTGGTTCAATTAGAGTTATTCCTTCCTTAGCATAATTCAGTTAGAGTTATTACTTTTTTAGCCTGATACAATTAGAGTTATTCCTTCCTTAGCCTAATTCAATTAGAGTTATTACTTTCTTAGCTTGGTTAATTTGGAGTTATTCCTTCCTTAGACTGATTCGGTTTCAGTTATTTCTTTCTTAGCCTGGTTCAGTTAGTGTTATTCCTTTTGTATCCTGATTCACTTAGAGTTATTACTTTCTTAGCCTGATTCAGTTAGAGTTAGTCCTTCCTTAGCCTGATTCAGTTAGAGTTATTACTTTCTTACCCTGATTCTGTTAGAGTTATTCCTTCGTTAGCCTGATTCAGTTAGAGTTATTACTTTCTTAGCCTGGTTCAGTTAGAGTTATTCCTTTCTTAGCCTAATTCAGTTAGAGTTATACTTTTCTTAGCATGGTTCGGTTAGAGTTATTCCTTCCTTAGCCTGATTCAGCTAGAGTTATTCTTTTCTTAACCTATTTCAATTAGAGTTATTCCTTCCTTAGCCTGATTCAGTTAGAGTTATTACTTTCTTAGCCTGGTTCAGTTAGACTTATTACTTTTGTAGCCTGATTCAGTTAGAGTTATTACTTTCTTAGTTTGGTTCAATTAGAGTTTTTCCTTCCTTAGCCTGATCCAGTTAGAGTTACTACTTTCTTAGCCTGGTTCAGTTAGACTTATTACTTTCTTAGCCTGGTTCAGTCAGAGTTATTCCTTTTGTAGCCTGATTCAGTTAGAGTTATTACTTTCTTAGCCTGTTTCATTTTACAGTTATTACTTTTGTAGCCTGATTTAGTTAGAGTTATTATTTTCTTAGCCTGGTTCAGTTAGAGTTATTCCTTCCTTAGCCTAATTCAGTTAGAGTTATTCCTTCCTAAGCGTGATTCTTCCTTATCCTGGTTCAGTTAGAGTTATACTTTCCTTAGCCTGATTCAGTTAGATTTATTACTTTCTTAGCCTGGTTCAGTTAGAGTTATTCCTTCTTTAGCCAGATTCAGTTAGAGTTGTTACTTTCTTAGCCTGGTTCAGTTAGAGTTACTACTTTCTTAGCCTGGTTCAGTTAGAGTTATTCCTTCTTTAGCGTAATTCAGTTAGAGTTATTACTTCCTTAGCCTGATTCAGTTAGAGTTCTTCCTTCCTTAGTCTGATTCAGTTAGAGTTATTACTTTCTTAGCCTGGTTCAATTAGAGTTATTCCTTCCTTAGCATAATTCAGTTAGAGTTATTACTTTCTTAGCCTGATACAATTAGAGATATTACTTTCTTAGCCTGATTCAATTAGAGATATTCCTTCCTTAGCCTGATTCAGTTAGAGTTATTACTTTCTTAGCCTGATTCAGTTAGATTTATTCCTTCCTTAGACTGATTCGGTTAGAGTTATTACTTTCTTAGCCTTTTTCAGTTAGAGATATTCCTTTTGTATCCTGATTCACTTAGAGTTATTACTTTCTTAGCCTGGTTCATTTAGAGTTATTCTTTTCTTAGCCTGGTTCAGTTAGAGTTATTCCTTCCTTAGCCTGATTCAGTTAGAGTTATTACTTTCTTTGCCTGGTTCAGTTAGAGTTATTAATTTTGTAGCCTGATTCAGTTTGAGTTATTACTTTCTTAGCCTGGTTCAGTTAGAGTTTTTCCTTCCTTAGCCTGATCCAGTTAGAGTTACTACTTTCTTAGCCTGGTTCAGTTAGGCTTATTAATTTCTTAGCCTGGTTCAGTCAGAGTTATTCCTTTTGTAGCCTGATTCAGTTAGAGTCATTACCATCTTAGCCTGTTTCAGTTAGAGTTATTACTTTTGTAGCCTGATTTAGTTAGAGTTATTATTTTCTTAGCCTGGTTCATTTAGAGTTATTCCTTCCTTAGCCTAATTCAGTTAGAGTTATTCCTTCCTTAGCGTGATTCAGTTAGGGTTATTACTTCTTAGCCTGATTCAGTTAGAGTTATTCCTTCCTTAGCTTGATTCAGTTAGAGTTATTATTTCCTTATCCTGGTTCAGTTAGAGTTATTCCTTCCTTAGCCTGATTCAGTTAGAGTTGTCACTTTCTTAGCCTGGTTCAGTTAGAGTTACTACTTTCTTAGCCTGGTTCAGTTAGAGTTATTCCTTCTTTAGCGTAATTCAGTTAGAGTTATTACTTCCTTAGCCTGATTCAGTTAGAGTTCTTCCTTCCTTAGTCTGATTCAGTTAGACTTATTACTTTCTTAGCCTGGTTCAATTAGAGTTATTCCTTCCTTAGCATAATTCAGTTAGAGTTATTACTTTTTTAGCCTGATACAATTAGAGTTATTACTTTCTTAGCCTGATTCAGTTAGAGTTATTCCTTCCTTAGCCTAATTCAATTAGAGTTATTACTTTCTTAGCTTGGTTAATTTGGAGTTATTCCTTCCTTAGACTGATTCGGTTTCAGTTATTTCTTTCTTAGCCTGGTTCAGTTAGTGTTATTCCTTTTGTATCCTGATTCACTTAGAGTTATTACTTTCTTAGCCTGATTCAGTTAGAGTTAGTCCTTCCTTAGCCTGATTCAGTTACAGTTATTACTTTCTTTGCCTGATTCATTAGAGTTATTCCTTCCTTAACTTGATTCAGTTGGAGTTATTCCTTCCTTAGCCTGATTCAGTTAGAATTACTACTTTCTTAGCCTGGTTCAGTTAGAGTTATTCCTTCCTTAGCCTGATTCAATTAGAGATATTACTTTCTAAGCCTGGTTCAGTTAGAGTTATTCCTTCCTTAGCCTGATTCAATTAGAGTTGTTACTTTATTAACCTGGTTCAGTTAGAGTTCTTACTTTCTTAGGCTGGTTCATTTAGAGTTATTCCTTCCTTAGCCTGATTCAGTTAGAGTTATTCATTCCTTAGTCTGATTCAGTTAGAGTTATTACTTTCTTACCCTGATTCTGTTAGAGTTCTTCCTTCCTTAGTCTGATTCAGTTAGAGTTATTACCTTCTTAGCCTGGTTCAGTTAGAGTTATTCTTTCCTTATCCTGGTTCAGTTAGAGTTATTCCTTCCTTAGCGTGATTCAGTTGCAGTTATTACTTTCTTACCCTGATTCAGTTAGAGTTATTTCTTCCTTTGCCTGATTCAGTTAGAGTTATTACTTTCTTAGCCTGATGCAATTAGAGTTATTCCTTCCTTAGCCTGATTCAGTTAGAGTTATTACTTTTTTAGCTTGGTTAAGTTGGAGTTTTCCTTCCTTAGCCTGATTCAGTTAGAGATATTACTTTCTTAGCCTGGTTCAGTTAGACTTATTACTTTCTTAGCCTGGTTGAGTCAGATTTATTTTTTTGTAGCCTGATTCAGTCAGAGTTATTACTTTCTTAGCCTCGTTCAGTTACATTCATTACTTTAATCAAGCTAAGGAAGGAATAACCGTACTATTAGTTTCTTAGCCTGGTTCAATTAGAGTTATTCCTTCCTTAGCCTGTCTCAGTTAGAGTTATTATTTTAATGAAGCAAAGGAAGGAATAACCGTACTATTACTTTTTTAGTCTGGTTCAGTTAGAGTTATTCCTTCCTTAGCCTGATTCAGTTAGAGTTATTACTTTCTTAGCCTGGTTCAGTTAGAGTTATTCCTTCCTTAGCCTAATTCAGTTAGAGTTATTCTTTTCTTAGCATGGTTCGGTTAGAGTTATTCCTTCCATAGCCTGATTCAGTTAGAGTTATTCTTTTCTTAGCCTATTTCATTTAGAGTTATTCCTTCCTTACCCTGATTCAGTTAGAGTTATTACTTTCTTAGTTTGGAACAGTTAGAGTTTTTCCTTCCTTAGCCTGATCCAGTTAGAGTTACTACTTTCTTAGCCTGGTTCAGTTAGACTTATTACTTTCTTAGCCTGGTTCATTCAGAGTTATTCCTTTTGTAGCCTGATTCAGTTAGATTTATTACTTTCTTAGCCAGTTTCATTTAGAGTTATTACTTTTGTAGCCTGATTTAGTTAGATTTATTATTTTCTTAGCCTGGTTCAGTTAGAGTTATTCCTTCCTTAGCCTAATTCAGTTAGAGTTATTCCTTCCTTAGCGAGATTCAGTTAGGGTTATTACTACTTAGCCTGATTCAGTTAGAGTTATTCCTTCCTTAGCTTGTTTCAGTTAGAGTTATATTTTCCTTATCCTGGTTCAGTTAGAGTTATACCTTCCTTAGCCTAATTCAGTTAGAGTTATTACTTTCTTAGCCTGGTTCAGTTAGAGTTATTCCTTCCTTAGCCTGATTCAGTTAGAGTTATTACTTTCTTAGCCTGATTCAGTTTGAGTTATTCCTTCCTTAGACTGATTCGGTTAGAGTTATTACTTTCTTACCTTGGTTCAGTTAGAGTTATTCCTTTTGTAGCCTGATTCACTTAGAGTTATTACTTTCTTAGCCTGGTTCAGTTAGAGTTATTCTTTTCTTAGCCTGGTTCAGTTAGAGTTATTCCTTCCTTAGCCTGATTCAGTTAGAGTTATTACTTTCTTTGACTGGTTCAGTTAGAGTTATTAATTTTTTAGCCTGATTCAGTTAGAGTTATTACTTTCTTAGCCTGGTTCAGTTAGAGTTTTTCCTTCCTTAGCCTGATCCAGTTAGAGTTACTACTTTCTTAGCCTGGTTCAGTTAGACTTATTACTTTCTTAGCCTGGTTCAGTCAGAGTTATTCCTTTTGTAGCCTGATTCAGTTAGAGTCATTACCATCTTAGCCTGTTTCAGTTAGAGTTATTACTTTTGTAGCCTGATTTAGTTAGAGTTATTATTTTCTTAGCCTGGTTCAGTTAGAGTTCTTCCTTCCTTAGTCTGGTTCAGTTAGAGTTATTACATTCTTAACCTGGTTCAATTAGAGTTATTCCTTCCTTAGCATAATTCAGTTAGAGTTATTACTTTCTTAGCCTGATACAATTAGAGATATTACTTTCTTAGCCTGATTCAATTAGAGATATTACTTTCTTAGCCTGATTCAATTAGAGATATTCCTTCCTTAGCCTGATTCAGTTAGTGTTATTTCTTTCTTAGCCTGATTCAGTTAGAGTTATTCCTTCCTTAGACTGATTCGGTTAGAGTTATTACTTTCTTAGCCTGGTTCAGTTAGAGTTATTCTTTTCTTAGAGTGGTTCAGTTAGAGTTATTCCTTCCTTAGCCTGATTCAGTTAGAGTTATTACCTACTTTGCCTGGTTCAGTTAGAGTTATTACCTACTTTGCCTGGTTCAGTTAGAGTTATTAATTTTGTAGCCTGATTCAGTTAGAGTTATTACTTTCTTAGCCTTGTTCAGTTAGAGTTTTTCCTTCCTTAGCCTGATCCAGTTAGAGTTACTACTTTCTTAGCCTGGTTCAGTTAGACTTATTACTTTCTTAGCCTGGTTCAGTCAGAGTTATTCCTTTTGTAGCCTGATTCAGTTAGAGTCATTACCATCTTACCCTGTTTCAGTTAGAGTTATTACTTTTGTAGCGTGATTTAGTTAGAGTTATTATTTTCTTAGCCTGGTTCAGTTAGAGTAATTCCTTCCTTAGCCTAATTCAGTTAGAGTTATTCCTTCCTTAGCGTGATTCAGTTAGGGTTATTACTTCTTAGACTGATTCACTTAGAGTTATTCCTTCCTTAGCTTGATTCAGTTAGAGTTATTATTTCCTTATCCTGGTTCAGTTAGAGTTATTCCTTCCTTAGCCTGATTCCGTTAGAGTTGTCACTTTCTTAGCCTGGTTCAGTTAGAGTTACTACTTTCTTAGCCTGGTTCAGTTAGAGTTATTCCTTCTTTAGCGTAATTCAGTTAGAGTTATTACTTCCTTAGCCTGATTCAGTTAGAGTTCTTCCTTTCTTAGCCTGATACAATTAGAGATATTACTTTCTTAGCCTGATTCAATTAGAGATATTCCTTCCTTAGCCTGATTCAGTTAGAGTTATTACTTTCTTAGCCTGATTCAGTTAGAGTTCTTCCTTCCTTAGTCTGATTCAGTTAGAGTTATTACTTTCTTAGCCTGGTTCAAATAGAGTTATTCCTTCCTTAGCATAATTCAGTTAGAGTTATCCCTTTCTTAGCTTGGTTAATTTGGAGTTATTCCTTCCTTAGACTGATTCGGTTAGAGTTATTTCTTTCTTAGCCTGGTTCAGTTAGTGTTATTCCTTTTCTATCCTGATTCACTTAGAGTTATTACTTTCTTAGCCTGGTTCAGTTAGAGTTATTCCTTCCTTAGCTTGGTTTATTTGGAGTTATTACTTGCTTAGCCTGATTCAGTTAGAGTTATTACTTTCTAAGCCTGATTCAGTTAGAGTTAGTCCTTCCTTAGCCTGATTCAGTTAGAGTTATTACTTTCTTAGCCTGATTCATTAGAGTTATTCCTTCCTTAGCTTGATTCAGTTGGAGTTATTCCTTCCTTAGTCTGATTCAGTTAGAATTACTACTTTCTTAGCCTGGTTCAGTTAGAGTTATTCCTTCCTTAGCCTGATTCATTTAGAGATATTACTTTCTAAGCCTGGTTCAGTTAGACTAATTACTTTCTTAGCCTGGTTCAGTCAGAGTTATTCCTTTTGTAGCCTGATTCAATTAGAGGTATTACTTTCTTAGCCTCGTTCAGTTAGAGTTATTACTTTAATCAAGCTAAGGAAGGAATAACCGTACTACTAGTTTCTTAGCATGGTTCAATTAGAGTTGTGCCTTCCTTAGCGTGACTCAGTTAGAGTTATTACTTTAATGAAGCAAAGGAAGGAATAACCGTAATATTACTTTCTTAGTCTGGTTCTGATAGAGTTATTCCTTCCTTAGCCTGATTCCGTTAGAGTTATTACTTTCATAGCCTGGTTCAGTTAGAGTTATTCCTTCCTTAGCCTAATTCAGTTAGAGTTATTACTTTCTTAGCATGGTTCACTTAGAGTTATTCCTTCCTTAGCCTGATTCAGTTAGAGTTATTACTTTCTTAGCCTGGTTCAGTTTGAGTTATTACTTTTGTAGCCTGATTTAGTTAGAGTTATTACTTTCTTAGCCTGGTCCAGTTTGAGTTATTCCTTCCTTAGTCTGATTCAGTTAGAGTTATTACTTTCTTAGCCTGGTTCAGTTAGACTTATTACTTTCTTAGCCTGGTTGAGTCAGAGTTATTCCTTTTGTAGCCTGATTCATTTAGAGTCATTACCTTCTTAGCCTGGTTCAGTTAGAGATATTACTTTTGTAGCCTGATTCAGTTAGATTTATTACTTTCTTAGCCTGGATCAGTTAGAGTTTTTCCTTCCTTAGCCTGATCCAGTCAGATTTATCACTTTCTTAGCCTGGTTCAGTTAGACTTATTATTTTCTTAGCCTGGTTCATTCAGAGTTATTCCTTTTGTAGCCTGATTCAGTTAGAGTTATTCCCTCCTTAGCCTGATTCAATTAGAGTTATTAATTTCTTCGCCTTGTTCAGTTAGAGTTATTCCTTCTATAGCCTGATTCATTTAGAGTTATTATTTTCTTAGCCTGGTTCAGTTAGATTTATTCCTTCCTTAGCCTGATTCAGTTACAGTTATTACTTTCTTAGCCTGGTTCAGTTAGAGTTATTCCTTCCTTAGCATAATCCAATTAGAGTTATTACTTCCTTGGCCTGATTCATTTACAGTTATTCCTTCCTTAGCCTGATTCAGTTACAGTTATTACTTTCTTAGCCTGATTCAGTTAGAGTTATTCCCTCCTTAGCCTGATTCAATTAGAGTTATTACTTTCTTAGCCTGGTTCAGTTATAGTTATTCCTTCCTTAGCCTGATTCAGTTAGAGTTATTGCTTTCTTACCCTGATTCAGTTAGAGTTATTCCTTCCTTAGCTTGATTCAATTAGAGTTATTACTTTCTTAGTCTGGTTCAGTTAGAGTTATTCCTTCCTTAGCCTGATTCAGTTAGAGTTATTACTTTCTTAGCCTGGTTCCGTTAGAGTTATTACCTTCTTAGCCTGGTTCAGTCGGAGTTATTCCTTTTGTAGCCTGATTCAGTTAGAGTTATTACTTTTGTAGCCTGATTCAGTTACAGTAGTTACTTTCTTAGCCTGGTTCAGTTAGAGTTATTATTTTCTTTTCCTGGTTCAGTTAGAGTTATTCCTTCTTTATCCTAATTCAGTTAGAGTTATTACTTTCTTACCCTGATTCAGTTAGATTTCTTCCTTTCTTAGTCTAATTCATTTAGAATTATTACTTTCTTAGCCTACTTCAACTAGAGTTATTCCTTCCTTAGCGTGATTCAGTTAGTGTTATTACTTTCTTATCCTGGTTCAGTTAGAGTTATTCCTTCCTTAGCCTGATTCAGTTAGTTATTACTTTCTTAGCCTGGTTCAGTTAGAGGTATTCCTTCCTTAGCCTGATTCAGTTAGAGTTATTACTTCCTTAGTCTGATTCAGTTAGAGTTATTACTTTCTTCGTCTGGTTCAGTTAGAATTTCTTAGATTCTTCCTTAGCCTGATTCGGTTAGAGATATTACTTTCTTAACCTGGTTCAGTTAGAGTTATTCTTTCCTTATCCTGGTTGAGTTAGAGTTATTCCTTCCTTAGCGTGATTCAGTTACAGTTATTACTTTCTTAGACTGATTGAGTTATGGTTATTCCTTCCTTATCCTGATTCAGTTAGAGTTATTACTTTCTTAGCCTGATTCAATTAGAGTTATTCCTTCCTTAGCTTGATTCAGTTAGAGTTATTACTTTCTTATCCTGGTTCAGTTAGAGTTATTCCTTCCTTAGCCTGATTCAGTAAGAGTTATTACTTTCTTAGCCTGGTTCAGTTAGAATTATTCCTTTCTTAGCCTGATTCAGTTAGAGTTATTACTTTGTTAGCCTGGTTCAGTTAGAGTTATTCCTTTCTTATCCTGATTCAGTTACAGTTATTACATTCTTAGCTTGGTTAATTTGGAGTTATTCCTTCCTTTGCCTGATTCAGTTAGAGTTATTACTTTCTTAGCCTGATCCAGTTAGAGTTATTACTTTCTTATCTTGGTTCAGTTAGAGTTATTCCTTCCTTAGCCTGATTCAGTAAGAGTTATTACTTTCTTAGCCTGGTTCAGTTAGAGTTATTTTTTCCTTAGCCTGATTCAGTTAGAGTTATTACTTTCTTATCCTGGTTCAGTTAGACTTATTACTTTCTTAGCCTGGTTCAGTCGGAGTTATTCCTTTTGTAGCCTGATTAAGTTAGAGTTATTACTTTTGTAGCCTAATCAGTTAGATTTATTACCTTCTTAGCCTGGTTCAGTTAGAGTTATTCCTTCCTTAGCCTGATTCAGTTAAAATTGTTTCTTTCTTAGCCTGGTTCAGTTAGAGTTATTATTTTCTTAGCCTGGTGTAGTTAGAGTTCTTCCTTCTTTATCCTAATTCAGTTAGAGTTATTACTTTCTTAGCCTGATTCAGTTAGATTTATTCCTTCCTTAGTTGTGATTCATTTAGAGTTATTGCTTTCTTAGCCTACTTCAATTAGAGTTATTCCTTCCTTAGCGTGATTCAGTTAGTGTCATTACTTTCTTAGCCTGGTTCAGTTAGAGTTATTCCTTCCTTATCCTGATTCAGTTAGAGTTATTACTTTCTTAGCTTGGTTAAGTTGGAGTTATTCCTTCCTTTGCCTGATTCAGTTAGAGTTATTACTTTCTTAGCCTGATGCAGTTAGAGTTATTACTTTCTTAGCCTGGATCAGTTAGAGTTATTACTTTCTTAGCCTGGTTCAGTTAGACTTATTACTTTCTTAGCCTGGTTCAGTCAGAGTTATTCCTTTTGTAGCCTGATTCAGTTAGAGTTATTACTTTCTTAGCCTCGTTTAGTTAGATTTATTACTTTAATCAAGCTAAGGAAGGAATAATCGTACTATTAGTTTCTTAGCCTGGTTCAATTAGAGTTATTCCTTCCTTAGCCTGACTCAGTTAGAGTTATTACTTTAATGAAGCAAAGGAAGCAAAAATATTACTTTCTCAGTCTGGTTCAGTTAGAGTTCTTCATTCCTTAGCCTGATTCAGTTAGAGTTATTACTTTCTTAGCCTGGTTCAGTGAGAGTTATTACTTCCTTAGCCTAATTCACTTAGAGTTATTACTTTCTAACAATGTTTACTTAGAGTTATTCCTTCCTTAGCCTGATTCAGTTAGAGATATTCCTTTTTTAGCCTGGTTCAGTTAGAGTTTTTCCTTCCTTAGCATGATTCAGTTAGAGTTATTACTTTCTTAGCCTGGTTCAGTTACAGTTATTCCTTCCTTAGCCTGATTCAGTTAGAGTTACTACTTTCTTAGTCTAGTTCAGTTAGACTTATTAATTTCTTAGCCTGGTTCAGTCAGAGTTATTCCTTTTGTAGCCTGATTCATTTAGAGTCATTACCTTCTTAGCCTGGTTCAGTTAGAGTTATTACTTTTGTAGCGTGATTCAGTTAGAGTTATTATTTTCTTACTCTGGTTCAGTTAGAGTTATTCCTTCCTTAGCCTAATTCAGTTAGAGTTAAAACTTTCTTAGCCTGGTTCAGTTAGAGATATTCCTTCCTCAGCCTGATACAGTTAGAGTTATTCCTTCCTTAGCTTGATTCAGTTAGAGTTATTACTTTCTTATCTTGGTTCAGTTAGAGTTATTCCTTCCTTAGCCTGATTCAGTAGGAGTTATTACTTTCTTAGCCTGGTTCAGTTAGAGTTATTCCTTCCTTAGCCTGATTCAGTTAGAGTTATTACTTTCTTAGCCTGGTTAAGTTGGAGTTTTTCTTCCTTAGCCTGATCAGTTAGAGATATTACTTTCTTATCCTGGTTCAGTTAGACTTATTATTTTCTTAGCCTGGTTCAGTCGGAGTTATTCATTTTGTAGCCTGATTCAGTTAGAGTTATTACTTTTGTAGCCTAATCAGTTAGAATTATTACCTTCTTAGCCTGGTTCAGTTTGAGTTATTCCTTCCTTAGCCTGATTCAGTTACAGTTGTTACTTTCTTAGCCTGGTTCAGTTAGAGTTATTCCTTCTTTATCCTAATTCAGTTACAGTTATTACTTTCTTAGCCTGATTCAGTTAGATTTCTTCCTTCCTTAATCTGATTCATTTAGAGTTATTACTTTCTTAGCCTACTTCAATTAGAGTTATTCCTTCCTTAGCGTGATTCAGTTAGTGTTATTACTTTCTTAGCCTGATTTAGTTAGAGTTATTCCTTCCTTAGCCTGATTCAGTTAGAGTTATTACTTTCTTAGCCTGGTTAAGTTGGAGTTTTCCTTCCTTAGCCTGATTCAGTTAGAGTTATAACTTTCTTAGCTTGGTTAAGTTGCAGTTATTCCTTCCTTTGAATGATTCAGTTAGAGTTATTACTTTCTTAGCCTGATCCAGTTAGAGATATTACTTTCTTAGCCTGGATCAATTAGAGTTATTCCTTCCTTAGCCTGATTCAGTTAGAGATATTACTTTCTTAGCCTGGTTCATTTAGACTTATTACTTTCTTAGTCTGGTTCAGTCAGAGTTATTCCTTTTGTAGCCTGATTCAGTTAGAGTTATTACTTTCTTAGCCTCGTTTAGTTAGATTTATTACTTTAATCAAGCTAAGGAAGGAATAACCGTACTATTAGTTTCTTAGCCTGGTTCAATTAGAGTTATTCCTTCCTTAGCCTGTCTCAGTTAGAGTTATTACTTTAATGAAGCAAAGGAAGGAATAACCGTAATATTACTTTCTTAGTCTGGTTCAGTTAGAGTTATTCCTTCCTTAGCCTGGTTCAGTTACAGATATTCCTTCCTTAGCCTGATACAGTTAGAGTTATTCCTTCCTTAGCTTGATTCAGTTAGAGTTATTACTTTCTTATCTTGGTTCAGTTAGACTTATTACTTTCTTAGCCTGGTTGAGTCAGAGTTATTCCTTTTGTAGCCTGATTCATTTAGAGTCATTACCTTCTTAGCCTGGTTCAGTTAGAGATATTAATTTTGTAGCCTGATTCAGTTAGATTTATTACTTTCTTAGCCTGGTTCAGTTCGAGGTTTTCCTTCCTTAGCCTGATCCAGTTAGATTTATCACTTTCTTAGCCTGGTTCAGTTAGACTTATTATTTTCTTAGCCTGGTTCATTCAGAGTTATTCCTTTTGTAGCCTGATTCAGTTAGAGTTATTCCCTCCTTAGCCTGATTCAATTAGAGTTATAAATTTCTTCGCCTTGTTCAGTTAGAGTTATTCCTTCCTTAGCCTGATTCATTTAGAGTTATTATTTTCTTAGCCTGGTTCAGTTAGATTTATTCCTTCCTTAGCCTGATTCAGTTACAGTTATTACTTTCTTAGCCTGGTTCAGTTAGAGTTATTCCTTCCTTATCATAATCCAATTAGAGTTATTACTTTCTTGGCCTGATTCATTTACAGTTATTCCTTCCTTAGCCTGATTAAGTTACAGTTATTACTTTCTTAGCCTGATTCAGTTAGAGTTATTCCTTCCTTAGCCTGATTCAGTTAGAGTTATTACCTTCTTAGCCTGGTTCAGTTAGAGTTATTCCTTCCTTAGCCTGATTCAGTTAGAGTTATTACCTTCTTAGCCTGGTTCAGTTAGAGTTATTACCTTCTTAGCCTGGTTCAGTCGGAGTTATTCCTTTTGTAGCCTGATTCAGTTAGAGTTATTACTTTTGTAGCCTAATCAGTTAGAGTTATTACATTTTAGCCTGGTTCAGTTAGAGTTATTCCTTCCTTAGCCTGATTCAATTACAGTTGTTACTTTCTTAGCCTGGTTCAGTTAGATTTCTTCCTTCCTTAGTCTAATTCATTTAGAATTATTACTTTCTTAGCCTACTTCAACTAGAGTTATTCCTTCCTTAGCGTGATTCAGTTAGTGTTATTACTTTCTTAGCCTGATTCAGTTAGAGATATTCCTTCGTTAGACTGATTCAGTTAGTTATTACTTTCTTAGCATGGTTCAGTTAGAGGTATTCCTTCCTTAGCCTGATTCAGTTAGAGTTATTCCTTCCTTAGTCTGATTCAGTTAGAGTTATTACTTTCTTCGTCTGGTTCAGTTAGAATTTCTTAGATTCTTCCTTAGCCTGATTCGGTTAGAGTTATTACTTTCTTAACCTGGTTCAGTTAGAGTTATTCTTTCCTTATCCTGGTTGAGTTAGAGTTATTCCTTCCTTAGCGTGATTCAGTTACAGTTATTACTTTCTTAGACTGATTGAGTTATGGTTATTCCTTCCTTATCCTGATTCAGTTAGAGTTATTACTTTCTTAGCCTGATTCAATTAGAGTTATTCCTTCCTTAGCTTGATTCAGTTAGAGTTATTACTTTCTTATCCTGGTTCAGTTAGAGTTATTCCTTCCTTAGCCTGATTCAGTTAGAGTTATTACTTTCTTAGCCTGGTTCAGTTAGAATTATTCCTTTCTTAGCCTGATTCAGTTAGAGTTATTACTTTCTTAGCCTGGTTCAGTTAGAGTTATTCCTTCCTTATCCTGATTCAGTTAGAGTTATTACATTCTTAGCTTGGTTAAGTTGGAGTTATTCCTTCCTTTGCCTGATTCAGTTAGAGTTATTATTTTCTTAGCCTGATCCAGTTAGAGTTATTACTTTCTTATCTTGGTTCAGTTAGAGTTATTCCTTCCTTAGCCTGATTCAGTAAGAGTTATTACTTTCATAGCCTGGTTCAGTTAGAGTTATTCTTTCCTTAGCCTGATTCAGTTAGAGTTATTACTTTCTTAGCCTGGTTAAGTTGGAGTTTTCCTTCCTTAGCCTGATTCAGTTGGAGTTATTACTTTCTTAGCCTGATTCAGTTAGAGTTATTCTTTCTTAGCCTGGTTCAGTCAGAGTTATTCCATCCTTAGCCTGATCAGTTAGAGATATTACTTTCTTATCCTGGTTCAGTTAGACTTATTACTTTCTTATCCTGGTTCAGTTAGACTTATTACTTTCTTAGCCTGGTTCAGTCGGAGTTATTCCTTTTGTAGCCTGATTAAGTTAGAGTTATTACTTTTGTAGCCTAATCAGTTAGATTTATTACCTTCTTAGCCTGGTTCAGTTAGAGTTATTCCTTCCTCAGCCTGATTCAGTTAAAATTGTTTCTTTCTTAGCCTGGTTCAGTTAGAGTTATTATTTTCTTAGCCTGGTGCAGTTAGAGTTCTTCCTTCTTTATCCTAATTCAGTTAGAGTTATTACTTTCTTAGCCTGATTCAGTTAGATTTCTTCCTTCCTTAGTTGTGATTCATTTAGAGTTATTACTTTCTTAGCCTACTTCAATTAGAGTTATTCCTTCCTTAGCGTGATTCAGTTAGTGTCATTACTTTCTTAGCCTGGTTCAGTTAGAGTTATTCCTTCCTTAGCGTGACTCAGTTACACTTATTACTTTCTTAGACTGATTGAGTTATGGTTATTCCTTCCTTATCCTGATTCAGTTAGAGTTATTACTTTCTTAGCCTGATTCAATAAGAGTTATTCCTTCCTTAGCTTGATTCAGTTAGAGTTATTATTTTCTTATCCTGGTTCAGTTAGAGTTATTCCTTCCTTAGCCTGATTCAGTTCGAGTTATTACTTTCTTAGCCTGGTTCAGTTAGAATTATTCCTTTCTTAGCCTGATTCAGTTAGAGTTATTACTTTCTTAGCCTGGTTCAGTTAGAGTTATTCCTTCCTTATCCTGACTCAGTTAGAGTTATTACATTCTTAGCTTGGTTAAGTTGGAGTTATTCCTTCCTTTGCCTGATTCAGTTAGAGTTATTACTTTCTTAGCCTGATCCAGTTAGAGTTATTACTTTCTTATCTTGGTTCAGTTAGAGTTATTCCTTCCTTAGCCTGATTCAGTAGGAGTTATTACTTTCTTAGCCTGGTTCAGTTAGAGTTATTCCTTCCTTAGCCTGATTCAGTTAGAGTTATTACTTTCTTAGCCTGGTTAAGTTGGAGTTTTCCTTCCTTAGCCTTATTCAGTTAGAGTTATGACTTTCTTAGCCTAATTCAGTTAGAGTTATTACTTTCTTAGCCTGGTTCAGTCAGAGTTATTCCTTCCTTAGCCTGATTCAGTTACAGTTGTTACTTTCTTAGCCTGGTTCAGTTAGACTTATTACTTTCTTAGCCTGGTTGAGTGAGAGTTATTCCTTTTGTAGCCTGATTCAGTCAGAGTTATTACTTTCTTAGCCTCGTTCAGTTAGATTCATTACTTTAATCAAGCTAAGGAAGGAAAAACCGTACTATTAGTTTCTTAGCCTGGTTCAATTAGAGTTATTCCTTCCTTAGCCTGTCTCAGTTAGAGTTATTATTTTAATGAAGCAAAGGAAGGAATAACCGTACTATTACTTTCTTAGTCTGGTTCAGTTAGAATTATTCCTTCCTTAGCCTGATTCAGTTAGAGTTATTACTTTCTTAGCCTGGTTCAGTTAGAGTTATTACTTTCTTAGCCTGGTTCAGTTAGAGCTATTCCTTCCTTAGCCTAATTCAGTTAGAGTTATTACTTTCTTAGCCTGATTCAGTTAGAGTTATTCCTTCCTTAGTCTGATTCAGTTAGAGTTATTACCTTCTTAGCCTGGTTCAGTTAGAGATATTTCTTTTGTAGCCTGATTCAGTTAGAGTTATTACTTTCTTAGCCTGATTCAGTTACAGTTATTACTTTCTTAGCCTCATTCATTTACAGTTATTCCCTCCTTAGCCTGATTCGGTAGAGATATTACTTTCTTAGCCTGATTCAAGTAGAGTTATTCCTTCCTTAACCTGATTCAGTTAGAATTATTACTTTCTTAGCCTGATTCAGTTAGAGTTATTCCTTCCTTAGTCTGATTCAGTTAGAGTTAATACTTTCTTAGCCTTGTTCACTTAGAGTTATTCTTTCCTTAGACTGATTCAGTTAGAATTATTCCTTCCTTAATCTGATTTAGTTAGAGTTATTACTTTCTTATCCTGGTTCAGTTAGGTTATTCCTTCCTTAGCCTGAATCGGTTAGAGTTATTACTTTCTTAGCCTGATTCAGTTTGGATTATTCCTTCCTTAGTCTGATTCAGTTAGAGTTATTATTTTCTTATCGTGGTTTATTTAGAGTTATTCCTTCCTTAGCATAATTCAGTTAGTGTTATTACTTTCTTACACTGATTCAAGTAGAGTTATTCCTTCCTCAGCCTGATTCAGTTAGAATTATTACTTTCTTAGCCTGATTCAGTTAGAATTATTCCTTCCTTAGTCTGATTCAGTTAGAGTTATTCCTTCCTTAGCCTGATTCAGTTAGAGATATTACTTTCTTAGCCTGATTCATTTAGAGTTATTCCTTCTTAGTCTGATTCAGTTAGGTTTATTACTTTCGTAGCCTGGTTCAGTTAGAGATATTCCTTTCTTAGCCTGATTCGGTTAGAGTTATTACTTTCTTAGCCTGGTTCAGTTAGAGTTATTACCTTCTTAGCGTGGTTCAGTTAGAGTTATTCCATCCTTAGCTTGATTCAGTTAGAGTTATTACTTTCTTAGCCTAGTTCAATTAGAGTTATTCCTTCCTTATCCTGATTCAGGTTTGAGTTATTATTTTCTTAGCCTGGTTCAGTTACAATTATTCGTTCCTTAGCCTGATTCAGTTAGATTTATTACTTTCTTAGCCTGGTTCAGTTAGAGTTATTACTTTTGTAGCCAGATTCAGTTAGAGTTATTACTTTCTTAGCCTGGTTCAGTTAGACTCATTACTTTCTTAGCCTGGTTGAGTTAGAGTTACTCCTTTTGTAGCCTAATTCAGTTAGAGTTATTACCTTCTTAGCCTGGTTCAGTTAGAGTTATTACTTTTGTAGCCTATTTCAGTTATAGTTTTTACTTTCTTAGCGTGGTTCAGTTAGAGTTATTACTTTCTTAGCCTGGTTCAGTTAGAGTTATTCTTCTTAGTTTGATTCAGTTAGAATTATTACTTTCTTAGCCTGATTCCGTTAGAGTTATTCCTTCCTTAGCTTGATTCAGTTAGAGTTATTACTTTCTTATCCTGGTTCAGTTAGAGTTATTCCTTCCTTAGCCTGATTAAATTAGAGTTATTATTTTCTTAGCCTGGTGCAGTTAGAGTTATTAATTTCTTAGCCTGGTTCAGTCAGAGTTATTCCTTCCTTAGCCTGATTCAGTTAGAGTTATTACTTTCTTAGCCTGATTCAGTTAGAGTTATTATTTTCTTCGCCTGGTGCAGTTAGAGTTATTCTTTCCTTAGCCTGATTCAGTTAGATTTATTACTTTCTTAGCCTGATTCAGTTAGGGTTATTCCTTCCTTAACCTGATTCATTTAGAGTTATTACTTTCTTAGCCTGGTTAAGTTGGAGTTATTCCTTCCTTAGCCTGATTCAGTTAGAGTTATTCCTTTCTTAGTGTGATTCAGTTAGAGTTTTTACTTTCTTAGCCTGGTTCAGTTAGATTTATTCCTTCCTTAGCCTGTTTCGGTTAGAGTTATTACTTTCTAGCCTGGTTCAGTTAGAGTTATTCTTTCCTTATCCTGGTTCAGTTAGAGTTATTCCTTCCTTAGCGTGATTCAGTTAGAGTTATAACTTTCTTAGCCTGATCCACTGAGAGTTATTCCTTCCTTAGCCTGATTCAGTTAGAGTTATTATTTTCTTAGCCTCGTTCAGTTAGATTTATTCCTTCCTTAGCCTGATTCAGTTACAGTTATTACTTTCTTAGCCTGGTTCAGTTAGAGTTATTCCTTCCTTAGCATAATCCATTTAGAGTTATTACTTTCTTGGCCTGATTCATTTAGAGTTATTCCTTCCTTAGCCTGATTCAGTTACAGTTATTACTCTCTTAGCCTGATTCAGTTAGAGTTATTCCCTCCTTAGCCTGATTCAACTAGAGTTATTACTTTCTTAGCCTGGTCCAGTTATAGTTATTCCTTCCTTAGACTGATTCAGTTAGACTAATTACTTTCTTAGCCTGGTTCAGTCAGAGTTATTCCTTTTGTAGCCTGATTCAATTACAGTTATTACTTTCTTAGCCTCGTTCAGTTAGAATTATTACTTTAATCAAGCTAAGGAAGGAATAACCGTACTAATAGTTTCTTAGCATGGTTCAATTACAGTTATTCCTTCCTTAGCCTGACTCAGTTAGAGTTATTACTTTAATGAAGCAAAGGAAGGAATAAACGTACTATTACTTTCTTAGTCTGGTTCAGTTAGAGTTATTCCTTCCTTAGCCTGATTCAGTTAGAGTTATTACTTTCTTAGCCTCTTTAAGTTAGAGTTATTACTTCCTTAGCCTAATTCAGTTAGAGTTATTAGTTTCTTAGCATGGTTCACTTAGAGTTATTCCTTCCTTAGCCTGATTCAGTTAGAGTTATTCTTTTCTTAGCCTGGTTCAGTTAGAGTTATTCCTTCCTTAGCCTGATTCAGTTAGAGTTATTACTTTCTTTGCCTGGTTCAGTTAGAGTTATTAATTTTGCAGCCTGATTCAGTTAGAGTTATTACTTTCTTAGCCTGGTTCAGTTAGACTTATTACTTTCTTAGCCTGGTTCAGTCAGAGTTATTCCTTTTTTAGCCTGATTCTGTTAGAGTCATTACCATCTTAGCCTGTTTCAGTTAGAGTTATTACTTTTGTAGCCTGATTTAGTTAGAGTTATTATTTTCTTAGCCTGGTTCAGTTAGAGTTATTCCTTCCTTAGCCTGATCCAGTTAGAGTTACTACTTTCTTAGCCTCGTTCAGTTAGACTTATTACTTTCTTAGCCTGGTTCAGTCAGAGTTATTCCTTTTGTAGCCTGATTCTGTTAGAGTCATTACCATCTTAGCCTGTTTCAGTTAGAGTTATTACTTTTGTAGCCTGATTTAGTTAGAGTTATTATTTTCTTAGCCTGGTTCAGTTAGAGTTATTCCTTCCTTAGCCTAATTCAGTTAGTGTTATTCCTTCCTTAGCGTGATTTAGTTAGGGTTATTACTTCTTAGCCGGATTCATTTAGAGTTATTCCTTCCTTAGCTTGATTCAGTTAGAGTTATTATTTCCTTATCCTGGTTCAGTTAGAGTTATAAATTCCTTAGCCTGATTCAGTTAGAGTTATTACTTTCTTAGTCTGGTTCAGTTAGAGTTATTCCTTCCTTAGCCTAATTCAGTTAAGTTATTACTTCCTTAGCCTAATTCACTTAGAGTTATTACTTTCTTAACCTGGTTCAGTTAGAGTTATTCCTTCCTTAGCCTGATTCAGTTAGAGTTATTCCTTCCTTAGCCTGATTCAATTAGAGTTATTACTTTCTTAGCCTGGTTCAGTTAGAGTTATTCCTTCCTTAGCCTGATTGAGTTAGAGTTATTATTTTCTTATATTGGTTCAGTTAGAGTTATTCCTTCCTTAGCCTGATTCAGTTAGAGTTACTATTTTCTTAGCCTGGTTCAGTTAGAGTTATTACTTTCTTAGCCTGGTTCAGTTACAGTTATTCCTTCCTTAGCCTGATTCAGTTAGAGTTTCTACTTTCTTAGCCTGGTTCAGTTAGACTTATTACTTTCTTTGCCTGGTTCAGTCAGAGTTATTCCTTTTGTAGCCTGATCTAGTTAGAGTCATTAGCTTCTTAGCCTGGTTCAGTTAGAGTTATTACTTTTGTAGCGTGATTCAGTTAGAGTTATTGTTTTCTTACCCTGGTTCAGTTAGAGTTATTCCTTCCTTAGCCTAATTCAGTTAAAGTTAAAACTTTCTTAGCCTGGTTCAGTTAGAGATATTCCTTCCTTAGCCTGATTCAGTTAGAGTTGTTACTTTCTTAGCCTGGTTCAGTTAGAGTTATTACTTTCTTAGCCTGATTCAGTTAGAGTTATTCCTTCCTTAGCTTGATTCAGTTAGAGTTATTACTTTCTTATCTTGGTTCAGTTAGAGTTATTCCTTCTTAGTCTGATTCAGTAAGAGTTATTACTTTCTTAGCCTGGTTCAGTTAGAGTTGTTCCTTCCTTAGCCTGATTCAGTTAGAGTTATTACTTTCTTAGCCTGGTTAAGTTAGAGTTTTCCTTCCTTAGCCTGATTCAGTTACAGTTATTATTTTATTAGCCTGATTCAGTTAGAGTTATTACTTTCTTAGCCTAGTTCAGTCAGAGTTATTCTATCTTTAGCCTAATCAGTTAGAGATATTACTTTCTTATCCTGGTTCAGTTAGAGTTATTCCTTCCTTAGCCTGATTCAGTTAGAGTTATTATTTTCTTAGCCTCGTTCAGTTAGATTTATTCCTTCCTTAGCCTGATTCAGTTACAGTTATTACTATCTTAGCCTGGTTCAGTTAGAGTTATTCCTTCCTTAGCATAATCAAGTTAGAGTTATTACTTTCTTGGCCTGATTCATTTAGAGTTATTCCTTCCTTAGCCTGATTCAGTTACAGTTATTACTCTCTTAGCCTGATTCAGTTACAGTTGTTACTTTCTTAGCCTGGTTCAGATAGAGTTATTATTTTCTTAGCCTGATTTAGTTAGAGTTATTCCTTCTTTATCCTAATTCAGTTAGAGTTATTACTTTCTTAGCCTGATTCAGTTAGATTTCTTCGTTCCTTAATCTGATTCATTTAGAGTTATTACTTTCTTAGCCTACTTCAATTAGAGTTATTCCTTCCTTAGCGTGATTCAGTTAGTGTTATTACTTTCTTAGCCTGATTCAGTTAGAGTTATTCCTTCCTTAGCTTGATTCAGTTAGAGTTATTTCTTTCTTATCCTGGTTCTGTTAGAGTTATTCCTTCCTTAGCCTGATTCAGTTAGAGATATTATTTTTTTAGATTGGTTCAGTTAGAGTTATTCCTTCCTTAGCCTGATTCAGTTAGAGTTATTACTTTCTTAGCCTGGTTCAGTTAGGTTTACTCCTTCCTTAGCCTGATTCAGTTAGAGTTATTACCTTCTTAGCTTGTTTAAGTTGGAGTTATTCCTTCCTTAGCCTGATTCAATTAAAGTTATTACTTTCTTAGCCTGATTCAGTTAGAGTTACTACTTTCTTAGCCTGGTTCATTTAGAGGTATTCCTTCCTTAGCCTGGTTCATTTAGAGGTATTCCTTCCTTAGCCTGATTCAGTTAGAGTTGTTACATTTTTAGCCTGGTTCAATTAGAGTTATTACTTTCTTAGCCTGGTTCAGTTAGTGTTATTCCTTCCGTAGCCTAATTCAGTTACAGTTATTACTTTCTTAGCCTGGTTCAGTTAGAGTTATTCCTTCCTTAGCATAATTCAGTTAGATTTACTACTTTCTTGGCCTGATTCAGTTTGAATTATTCCTTCCTTAGCATAATTCAGTTAGATTTATTACTTTCTTGGCCTGATTCAATTAGAGTTATTCCTTCCTTAGCCTGATTCAGTTAGAGATATTATTTTTTTAGATTGGTTCAGTTAGAGTTATTCCTTCCTTAGCCTGATTCAGTTAGAGTTATTACTTTCTTAGCCTGGTTCAGTTAGGTTTACTCCTTCCTTAGCCTGATTCAGTTAGAGTTATTACCTTCTTAGCTTGGTTAAGTTGGAGTTATTCCTTCCTTGGCCTGATTCATTTAAAGTTATTACTTTCTTAGCCTGATTCAGTTAGAGTTACTACTTTCTTAGCCTGGTTCATTTAGAGGTATTCCTTCCTTAGCCTGATTCAGTTAGAGTTGTTACATTTTTAGCCTGGTTCAATTAGAATTATTCCTTCCTTAGTCTGATTCAGTTAGAGTTATTCCTTCCTTAGTCTGATTCAGTTAGATTTATTACTTTCTTAGCCTGGTTCAGTTAGAGTTATTCCTTCCTTAGCCTAATTCAGTTAGAGTTATTATTTTCTTAGCCAGATTCAGTTTGAATTATTCCTTCCTTAGCATAATTCAGTTAGATTTATTACTTTCTTGGCCTGATTCAATTAGAGTTATTTCTTCCTTAGCCTGATTCAGTTACAGTTATTACTTTCTTAGCCTCATTCATTTACAGTTATTCCCTCCTTAGCCTGATTCGGTAGAGTTATTACTTTCTTAGCCTGATTCAGGTTTGAGTTATTATTTTCTTAGCCTGATTCAGTTAGAATTATTACTTTCTTAGCCTGATTCAGTTAGAGTTATTCCTTCCTTAGTCTGATTCAGTTAGAGTTATTCCTTCCTTAGCATAATTCAGTTAGTGTTATTACTTTCTTAGACTGATTCAAGTAGAGTTATTCCTTCCTTAGCCTGATTCAGTTAGAATTATTACTTTCTTAGCCTGATTCAGTTAGAGTTATTCCTTCCTTAATCTGATTCAGTTAGAGTTATTCCTTTCTTAGCCTGATTCAGTTAGAGATATTACTTTCTTAGCCTGATTCATTTAGAGTTATTCCTTCTTAGTCTGATTCAGTTACGTTTATTACTTTCGTAGCCTGGTTCAGTTAGAGTTATTACCTTCTTAGAGTGGTTCAGTTAGAGTTATTCCTTCCTTAGCCTGATTCAGTTAGAGTTATTACTTTCTTAGCCTAGTTCAATTAGAGTTATTCCTTCCTTATCCTGATTCAGGTTTGAGTTATTATTTTCTTAGCCTGATTCAGTTAGATTTATTACTTTCTTAGCCTGGTTCAGTTAGAGTTATTACTTTTGTAGCCAGATTCATTTAGAGTTATTACTTTCTTAGCCTGGTTCAGTTAGACTTATTACTTTCTTAGCCTGGTTGAGTTAGAGTTATTCCTTTTGTAGCCTGATTCAGTTAGAGTTATTACCTTCTTAGCCTGGTTCAGTTAGAGTTATTACTTTTGTAGCCTGACTCAGTTATAGTTTTTATTTTCTTAGCGTGGTTCAGTTAGAGTTATTACTTTCTTAGCCTGGTTCAGTTAGAGTTATTCTTCTTAGTTTGATTCAGTTAGAATTATTACTTTCTTAGCCTGATTCAGTTAGAGTTATTCCTTCCTTAGCTTGATTCAGTTAGAGTTATTACTTTCTTATCCTGGTTCAGTTAGAGTTACTCCTTCCTTAGCCTGATTAAGTTAGAGTTATTATTTTCTTAGCCTGGTGCAGTTAGAGTTATTACTTTCTTAGCCTGGTTAAGTTGGAGTTATTCCTTCCTTAGCCTGATTCAGTTAGAGTTATTACTTTCTTAGCCTGATTCAGTTAGAGTTATTAATTTCTTAGCCTGGTTCAGTCAGAGTTATTCCTTCCTTAGCCTGATTCAGTTAGAGATATTACTTTCCTAGCTTGGTTCAGTTAGACTTATTACTTTCTTAGCCTGGTTCAATCAGAGTTAATCCTTTTGTAACCTGATTCAGTTAGAGTTATTACTTTTGTAGCCTGATTCATTTAGAGTTATTACCTTCTTAGCCTGGTTCAGTTAGAGTTATTACTTTTGTAGCCTGATTCAGTTAGAGTTATTACTTTCTTAGCCTGGTTCAGTTAGAGTTATTCCTTTCTTAGTCTGATTCAGTTAGAGTTATAATTTTCTTAGCTTGATCCACTGAGAGATATTCCTTCCTTTGCCTCATTCAGTTAGAGTTATTACTTTCTTTGCCTGATTCAATTAGAGTTATTCCTTCCTTAGCTTCCTTCAGTTAGAGTTATTACTTTCTTATTCTGGTTCAGTTAGAGTTATTCCTTCCTTAGCCTGATTGAGTTAGAGTTATTATTTTCTTAGACTGGTTCATTTAGAATTATTCCTTAATTAGCCTGATTGAGTTAGAGTTATTACTTTCTTATCCTGGTTCAGTTAGAGTCATTCCTTCCTTAGCCTGATTCAGTTACAGTTATTACTTTCTTAGCCTGGTTCAGTTAGAGTTATTCCTTCCTTAGCATAATTCAGTTAGGGTTATTACTTTCTTGGCCTGATTCATTTAGAGTTATTCCTTCCTTAGCCTGATTCAGTTACAGTTATTACTTTCTTAGCCTGATTCAGTTAGAGTTATTCCATCCTTAGCCTGATTCAACTAGAGTTATTACTTTCTTAGCCTGGTCTAGTTATAGTTATTCCTTCCTTAGCCTTATTGATTTAGAGTTATTGCTTTCTTACCCTGGTTCAGTTAGAGTTATTCCTTCCTTAGCCTGATTCAGTTAGAGATATTACTTTCTAAGCCTGGTTCAGTTAGACTAATTACTTTCTTAGCCTGGGTCAGTCAGAGTTATTCCTTTTGTAGCCTGATTCAATTAGAGTTATTATTTTCTTAGCCTCGTTCAGTTAGAGTTATTACTTTAATCAAGCTAAGGAAGGAATAACCGTACTATTAGTTTCTTAGCATGGTTCAATTAGAGTTATTCCTTCCTTAGCCTGACTCAGTTAGAGTTATTACTTTAATGAAGCAAAGGAAGGAATAAACGTACTATTACTTTCTTAGTCTGGTTCAGTTAGAGTTATTCCTTCCTTAGTCTGATTCAGTTAGAGTTATTACTTTCTTAGGCTCTTTAAGTTAGAGTTATTACTTCCTTAGCCTAATTCAGTTAGAGTTATTAGTTTCTTAGCATGGTTCACTTAGAGTTATTCCTTCCTTAGCCTGATTCAGTTAGAGTTATTCTTTTCTTAGCCTGGTTCAGTTAGAGTTATTCCTTCCTTAGCATAATTCAGTTAGAGTTATTACTTTCTTAGCCTGATACAATTAGAGTTATTGCTTTCTTAGCCTGATTCAATTAGATATATTCCTTCCTTAGCCTGATTCATTTAGAGTTATTCTTTTCTTAGCCTGGTTCAGTTAGAGTTATTCCTTCCTTAGCCTGATTCAATTAGAGTTATTACTTTCTTAGCCTGGTTCAGTTAGAGTTTTTCCTTCGTTAGCCTGATCCAGTTAGAGTTACTACTTTCTTAGCCTGGTTCAGTTAGACTTATTACTTTCTTAGCCTGGTTCAGTCAGAGTTATTCCTTTTGTAGCCTGATTCAGTTAGACTCATTACCATCTTAGCCTGTTTCATTTAGAGTTATTACTTTTGTAGCCTGATTTAGTTAGAGTTATTATTTTCTTAGCCTGGTTCAGTTAGAGTTATTCCTTCCTTAGCCTAATTCAGTTAGAGTTATTCCTTCCTTAGCGTGATTCAGTTAGGGTTATTACTTCTTAGCCGGATTCAGTTAGAGTTATTCCTTCCTTAGCTTGATTCAGTTAGAGTTATTATTTCCTTAGCCTGATTCAGTTAGAGTTATAACTTTCTTAGTCTGGTTCAGTTAGAGTTATTCCTTCCTTAGCCTGATTCAGTTAGAGTTGTCACTTTCTTAGCCTGGTTCAGTTAGAGTTACTACTTTCTTAGCCTGGTTCAGTTAGAGTTATTCCTTCTTTAGAGTAATTCAGTTAGAGTTATTACTTCCTTAGCCTGATTCAGTTAGAGTTCTTCCTTCCTTAGTCTGATTCAGTTAGAGTTATTACTTTCTTAGCCTGGTTCAATTAGAGTTATTCCTTCGTTAGCATAATTCATTTAGAGTTATTACTTTTTTAGCCTGATACAATTAGAGTTATTACTTTCTTAACCTGATTCAATTAGAGATATTCCTTCCTTAGCCTGATTCAGTTAGAGTTATTACTTTCTTAACCTGATTCAGTTAGAGTTATTCCTTCCTTAGCCTAATTCAATTAGAGTTATTACTTTCTTAGCTTGGTTAATTTGGAGTTATTCCTTACTTAGACTGATTCGGTTAGAGTTATTTCTTTCTCAGCCTGGTTCAGTTAGTGTTATTCCTTTTGTAGCCTGATTCACTTAGAGTTATTACTTTCTTAGCCTAATTCAGTTAGAGTTAGTCCTTCCTTAGCCTGATTCAGTTAGAGTTATTACTTTCTTAGCCTGATTCATTAGAGTTATTCCTTCCTTAGCTTGATTCAGTTGGAGTTATTCCTTCCTTAGTCTGATTCAGTTAGAATTACTACTTTCTTAGCCTGGTTCAGTTAGAATTATTCCTTCCTTAGCCTGATTCAGTTAGAGATATTACTTTCTAAGCCTGGTTCAGTTAGACTAATTATTTTCTTAGCGTGGTTCAGTCAGAGTTATTCCTTTTGTAGCCTGATTCAATTTGAGGTACTACTTTCTTAGCCTCGTTCAGTTAGAGTTATTACTTTAATCACGCTAAGGAAGGAATAACCGTACTATTAGTTTCTTAGCATGGTTCAATAAGAGTTATTCCTTCTTTAGCCTGACTCAGTTAGAGTTATTACTTTAATGAAGCAAAGGAAGGAATAACCGTACTATTACTTTCTTAGTCTGGTTCAGTTAGAGTTATTACTTTCTTAGCCTGATACAATTAGAGATATTACTTTCTTAGCCTGATTCAATTAGAGATATTCCTTCCTTAGCCTGATTCAGTTAGAGTTATTGCTTTCTTGACTTGATTCAGTTAGAGTTATTCCTTCCTAAGACTGATTCGGTTAGAGTTATTACTTTCTTAGCCTGGTTCAGTTAGAGTTATTCCTTTTGTAGCCTGATTCACTTAGAGTTATTACTTTCTTAGCCTGGTTCAGTTAGAGTTATTCTTTTCTTAGCCTGGTTCAGTTAGAGTTATTCCTTCCTTAGCCTGATTCAGTTAGAGTTATTACTTTCTTTGCCTGGTTCAGTTAGAGTTATTAATTTTGTAGCCTGATTCAGTTAGAGTTATTACTTTCTTAGCCTGGTTCAGTTAGAGTTTTTCCTTCCTTAGCCTGATCCAGTTAGAGTTATTACTTTAATGAAGCAAAGGAAGGAATAACCGTACTATTACTTTCTTAGTCTGGTTCAGTTAGAGTTATTCCTTCCTTAGCCTGATTCCGTTAGAGTTATTCCTTCCTTAGCCTGATTCCGTTAGAGTTATTACTTTCTTATCCTGGTTCAGTTAGAGATATTTCTTTTGTAGCCTGATTCAGTTAGAGTTATTACTTTCTTAGCCTGGTTCAGTTAGAGTTATTCCTTCCCTAGCCTAATTCAGTTAGAGTTATTACTTTCTTAGCCTGGTTCAGTTAGAGTTATTCCTTCCTTAGCCTGATTCAGTTAGAGTTGTTACTTTATTAGCCTGGTTCAGTTAGAGTTATTACTTTCTTAGGCTGGTTCATTTAGAATTATTCCTTCCGTAGCCTAATTCAGTTAGAGTTATTACTTTCTTAGCCTGATTCAGTTAGAGTTATTCCTTCCTTAGTCTGATTCAGTTAGAGTTATTACTTTCTTAGCCTGGTTCAGTTAGAGTTATTCTTTTCTTAGCCTGGTTCAGTTAGAGTTATTCCTTCCTTAGCCTGATTCATTTAGAGTTATTACTTTCTTTGCCTGGTTCAGTTAGAGTTATTAATTTTGTAGCCTGATTCAGTTAGAGTTATTACTTTCTTAGCCTGGTTCAGTTAGAGTTATTCCTTCCTTAGCCTGATTCAGTTAGAGTTGTTACTTTATTAGCCTGGTTCAGTTAGAGTTATTACTTTCTTAGGCTGGTTCATTTAGAGTTATTCCTTCCGTAGCCTAATTCAGTTACAGTTATTACTTTCTTAGCCTGATTCAATTAGAGTTATTCCTTCCTTAGTCTGATTCAGTTAGAGTTATTACTTTCTTAGCCTGGTTCAGTTAGAGTTATTCTTTCCTTATCCTGGTTCAGTTAGAGTTATATCTTCCTTAGCGTGATTCAGTTACAGTTATTACTTTCTTACCCTGATTCTGTTAGAGTTATTCCTTCCTTTGCCTGATTCAGTTAGAGTTATTACTTTCTTAGCCTGATTCAATTAGAGTTATTCCTTCCTTAGCTTGATTCAGTTAGAGTTATTACTTTCTTATCCTGGTTCAGTTAGAGTCATTCCTTCCTTAGCCTGATTCAGTTAGGTTTAATATTTTCTTAGCCTGGTTCAGTTAGAATTATTCCTTCCTTAGCCTGATTCAGTTAGAGTTATTACTTTCTTAGCTTGGTTAAGTTGGAGTTTTCCTTCCTTAGCCTGATTCAGTTAGAGATGTTACTTTCTTAGCCTGGTTCAGTTAGACTTATTCCTTTCTTAGCCTGGTTGAGTCAGAGATATTCCTTTTGTAGTCTGATTCAGTCAGAGTTATTACTTTCTTAGCCTCGTTCAGTTAGATTCATTACTTTAATTAAGCTAAGGAAGGAATAACCGTACTATTAGTTTCTTAGCCTGGTTCAATTAGAGTTATTCCTTCCTTAGCCTGTCTCAGTTAGAGTTATTACTTTAATGAAGCACAGGAAGGAATAACCGTAATATTACTTTCTTAGTCTTTTTCAGTTAGAGTTATTCCTTCCTTAGCTTGATTCAGTTAGAGTTATTACTTTCTTATCCCGGTTCAGTTAGAGTCATTAATTCCTTAGCCTGATTCAGTTAGGTTTATTATTTTCTTAGCCTGGTTCAGTTAGAATTATTCCTTCCTTAGCCTTATTCAGTGAGAGTTATTACTTTCTTAGCTTGGTTAAGTGGGAGTTTTCCTTCCTTAGCCTGATTCAGTTAGAGATATTACTTTCTTAGCCTGGTTCAGTTAGACTTATTACTTTCTTAGCCTCGTTGAGTCAGAGTTATTCCTTTTGTAGCCTGATTCAGTCAGAGTTATTACTTTCTTAGCCTCGTTCAGTTAGATTCATTACTTTAATCAAGCTAAGGAAGGAATAACCGTACTATTAGTTTCTTAGCCTGGTTCAATTAGAGTTATTCCTTCCTTAGCCTGTCTCAGTTAGAGTTATTACTTTAATGAAGCAAAGGAAGGAATAACCGTACTATTACTTTCTTAGTCTGGTTCAGTTAGAGTTATTCCTTCCTTAGCGTGATTCAGTTAGAGTTATATTTTTCTTAGCATGGTTCTGTTAGAGTTATTTCTTCCATAGCCTGATTCAGTTAGAGTTAATCTTTTCTTAGCCTATTTCAGTTAGAGTTATTCCTTCCTTTTGTAGCCTAATTCAGTTAGAGTTATTACTTTCTTAGTTTGGTTCAGTTAGAGTTTTTCCTTCCTTAGCCTGATCCAGTTAGAGTTACTACTTTCTTAGCCTGGTTCAGTTAGACTTATTACTTTCTTAGCCTGGTTCAGTCAGTGTTATTCCTTTTGTAGCCTGATTCAGTTAGAGTTATTACTTTCTTAGCCTGTTTCATTTAGAGTTATTACTTTTGTAGCCTGATTTATTTAGAGTTATTATTTTCTTAGCCTGGTTCAGTTATAGTTATTCCTTCCTTAGCCTAATTCAGTTAGAGTTATTCCTTCCTTAGCGTGATTCAGTTAGGGTTATTACTTCTTAGCCTGATTCAGTTAGAGTTATTCCTTCCTTAGCTTGATTCAGTTACAGTTATATTTGACTTATCCTGGTTCAGTTAGAGTTATACCTTCCTTAGCCTGATACAGTTAGAGTTATTACTTTCTTAGCCTGGTTCAGTTAGAGTTATTCCTTCCTTAGCCTAATTCAATTAGAGTTGTTACTTTCTTAGCCTGGTTCAGTTAGAGTTACTACTTTCTTAGCCTGGTGCAGTTAGAGTTATTCCTTCTTTAGCGTAATTCAGTTAGAGTTGTTACTTCCTTAGCCTGATTCAGTTACAGTTCATCCTTCCTTAGTCTGATTCAGTTAGAGTTATTACTTTCTTAGCCTGGTTCAATTAGAGTTATTCCTTCCTTAGCATAATTCAGTTAGAGTTATTACTTTCTTAGCCTGATACAATTAGAGATATTACTTTCTTAGCCTGATTCAATTAGGGTTATTACTTCTTAGCCTGATTCAGTTAGAGTTATTCCTTCCTTAGCTTGATTCAGTTAGAGTTATATTTGACTTATCCTGGTTCAGTTAGAGTTATACCTTCCTTAGCCTGATTCAGTTAGAGTTATTACTTTCTTAGCCTGGTTCAGTTAGAGTTATTCCTTCCTTAGCCTGATTCAGTTAGAGTTGTTACTTTCTTAGCTTGGTTCAGTTAGAGTTACTACTTCCTTATCCTGATTCAGTTAGAGTTCTTCCTTCCTTAGTCTGATTCAGTTAGAGTTATTACTTTCTTAGCCTGGTTCAATTAGAGTTATTCCTTCCTTAGCATAATTCAGTTAGATTTATTACTTTCTTAGCCTGATACAATTAGAGATATTACTTTCTTAGCCTGATTCAATTAGAGATATTCCTTCCTTAGCCTGATTCAATTAGAGTTATTCCTTCCTTAGAATGATTCGGTTAGAGTTATTACTTTCTTAGCCTGGTTCAGTTAGAGTTATTCCTTTTGTAGCCTGATTCACTTAGAGTTATTACTTTCTTAGCCTGGTTCGGTTAGAGTTATTCCTTCCTTAGCCTGATTCAGTTAGAGTTATTACTTTCTTTGCCTGGTTCAGTTAGAGTTATTAACTTTGTAGCCTGATTCAGTTAGAGTTATTACTTTCTTAGCCTGCTTCAGTTAGAGTTTTTCCTTCCTTAGCCTGATCCAGTTAGAGTTACTACTTTCATAGCCTGGTTCAGTTAGACTTATTACTTTCTTAGCCTGGTTCAGTCAGAGTTATTCCTTTTGTAGCCTGATTCAGTTAGAGTCATTACCATCTTAGCCTGTTTCACTTAGAGTTATTACTTTTGTAGCCTGATTTAGTTAGAGTTATTATTTTCTTAGCCTGGTTCAGTTAGAGTTATTCCTTCCTTAGCCTAATTCAGTTAGAGTTATTCCTTCCTTAGCGTGATTCAGTTAGGGTTATTACTTCTTAGCCTGATTCAGTTAGAGTTATTCCTTCCTTAGCTTGATTCAGTTAGAGTTATTATTTCCTTATCCTGGTTCAGTTAGAGTTATTCCTTCCTTAGCCTGATTCAGTTAGAGTTGTCACTTTCTTAACCTGGTTCAGTTAGAGTTACTACTTTCTTAGCCTGATTCAGTTAGAGTTATTCCTTCTTTAGCGTAATTCAGTTAGAGTTATTACTTCCTTAGCCTGATTCAGTTAGAGTTCTTCCTTCCTTAGTCTGATTCAGTTAGAGTTATTACTTTCTTAGCCTGGTTCAATTAGAGTTATTCCTTTCTTAGCATAATTCAATTAGAGTTATTACTTTTTTATCCTGATACAATTAGAGTTATTACTTTCTTACCCTGATTCAATTAGAGATATTCCTTCCTCAGCGTGATTCACTTAGAGATATTACTTTCTTAACCTGATTCAGTTAGAGTTATTCCTTCCTTAGCCTAATTCAATTAGAGTTATTACTTTCTTAGCTTGGTTGATTTGGAGTTATTCCTTCCTTAGACTGATTCGGTTACAGTTATTTCTTTCTTAGCCTGGTTCAGTTAGTGTTATTCCTTTTGTATCCTGATTCACTTAGAGTTATTACTTTCTTAGCCTGGTTCAGTTAGAATTATTCCTTCCTTAGCCTAATTCAATTAGAGTTATTACTTTCTTAGCTTGGTTTATTTGGAGTTATTACTTGCTTAGCCTGGTTCAGTTAGAGTTATTCCTTCCTTAGCCAAATTCAATTAGAGTTATTACTTTCTTAGCTTGGTTTATTTGGAGTTATTACTTTCTTAGCCTGATTCAATTAGAGATATTCCTTCCTTAGCCTGATTCACTTAGAGTTATTACTTTCTTAGCCTGATTCATTAGAGTTATTCCTTCCTTAGCTTGATTCAGTTGGAGTTATTCCTTCCTTAGCCTGATTCAATTAGAATTACTACTTTCTTAGCCTGGTTCAGTTAGAATTATTCCTTCCTTAGCCTGATTCAGTTAGAGATATTACTTTCTAAGCCTGGTTCAGTTAGACTAATTACTTTCTTAGCCTGGTTCAGTCAGAGTTATTCCTTTTGTAGCCTGATTCAATTAGAGGTATTACTTTCTTAGCCTCGTTCAGTTAGAGTTATTACTTTAGTCAAGCTAAGGAAGGAATAACCGTACTATTAGTTTCTTAGCATGGTTCGATAAGAGGTATTCCTTCCTTAGCCTGACTCAGTTAGAGTTATTACTTTTATGAAGCAAAGGAAGGAATAACCGTACTATTACATTCTTAGTCTGGTTCAGTTAGAGTTATTCCTTCCTTAGCCTGATTCCGTTAGAGTTATTACTTTCTTAGCCTGGTTCAGTTAAAGTTATTCCTTCCTTAGCCTAATTCAGTTAGAGTTATTACTTTCTTAGCATGGTTCACTTAGAGTTATTCCTTCCTTAGCCTGATTCAGTTAGAGTTATTACTTTCTTAGCCTGGTTCAGTTTGAGTTATTACTTTTGTAGCCTGATTTAGTTAGAGTTATTACTTTCTTAGCCTGGTCCAGTTTGAGTTATTCCTTCCTTAGTCTGATTCAGTTAGAGTTATTACTTTCTTAGCCTGGTTCGGTTAGAGGTATTACTTCCTTAGGCTGGTTCATTTAGAGTTATTCCTTCCTTAGCCTAATTCAGTTAGAGTTATTACTTTCTTAACCTGGTTCAGTTAGAGTTATTCCTTCCTTAGACTGATTCAGTTAGAGTTGTTACTTTATTAGCCTGGTTCAGTTAGAGTTATTACTTTCTTAGGCTGGTTCATTTAGAGTTATTCCTTCCTTAGCCTAATTCAGTTAGAGTTATTACTTTCTTAGCCTGATTCAGTTAGAGTTATTCCTTCCTTAGTCTGATTCTGTTAGAGTTATTACTTTCTTAGCCTGGTTCAGTTAGAGTTATTCTTTCCTTATCCTGGTTCAGTTGGAGTTATTCCTTCCTTAGCGTGATTCAGTTACAGTTATTACTTTCTTACCCTGATTCTGTTAGAGTTTTTCCTTCCTTTGCCTGGTTCAGTTACAGTTATTACTTTCTTACCCTGATTCTGTTAGAGTTATTCCTTCCTTTGCCTGATTCAGTTAGAGTTATTACTTTCTTATCCTGGTTCAGTTAGAGTCATTCCTTCCTTAGCCTGATTCAGAAAGGTTTATTATTTTCTTAGCCTGGTTCAGTTAGAATTATTCCTTCCTTAGCCTGATTCAGTTAGAGTTATTACTTTCTTAGCTTGGTTAAGTTGGAGTTTTCCTTCCTTAGCCTGATTCAGTTAGAGATATTACTTTCTTAGCCTGGTTCAGTTAGACTTATTACTTTCTTAGCCTGGTTGAGTGAGAGTTATTCCTTTTGTAGCCTGATTCAGTCAGAGTTATTACTTTCTTAGCCTCGTTCAGTTAGATTCATTACTTTAATCAAGCTAAGGAAGGAAAAACCGTACTATTAGTTTCTTAGCCTGGTTCAATTAGAGTTATTCCTTCCTTAGCCTGTCTCAGTTAGAGTTATTACTTTAATGAAGCAAAGGAAGGAATAACCGTACTATTACTTTCTTAGTCTGGTTCAGTTAGAATTATTCCTTCCTTAGCCTGATTCAGTTAGAGTTATTACTTTCTTAGCCTGGTTCAGTTAGAGTTATTACTTTCTTAGCCTGGTTCAGTTAGAGCTATTCCTTCCTTAGCCTAATTCAGTTAGAGTTATTACTTTCTTAGCCTGATTCAGTTAGAGTTATTCCTTCCTTAGTCTGATTCAGTTAGAGTTATTACCTTCTTATCCTGGTTCAGTTAGAGATATTTCTTTTGTAGCCTGATTCAGTTAGAGTTATTACTTTCTTAGCCTGGTTCAGTTAGAGTTATTCCTTCCTAAGCCTAATTCAGTTAGAGTTATTACTTTCTTAGCCTGGTCCAGTTTGAGTTATTCCTTCCTTAGTCTGATTCAGTTAGAGTTATTATTTTCTTAGCCTGGTTCAGTTAGAGTTATTACTTTCTTAGGCTGGTTCATTTAGAGTTATTCCTTCCTTAGCCTAATTCAGTTAGAGTTATTACTTTCTTAGCCTGATTCAGTTAGAGTTATTCCTTCCTTAGTCTGATTCAGTTAGAGTTATTACCTTCTTAGCCTGGTTCAGTTAGAGATATTTCTTTTGTAGCCTGATTCAGTTAGAGTTATTATTTTCTTAGCCTGGTTCAGTTAGAGTTATTCCTTCCTTAGCCTAATTCAGTTAGAGTTATTACTTTCTTAGCTGGTTCAGTTAGAGTTATTCCTTCCTTAGCCTGATTCAGTTAGAGTTGTTACTTTATTAGCCTGGTTCAGTTAGAGTTATTACTTTCTTAGGCTGGTTCATTTAGAGTTATTCCTTCCTTAGCCTAATTCAGTTAGAGTTATTACTTTCTTAGCCTGATTCAGTTAGAGTTATTCCTTCCTTAGTCTGATTCAGTTAGAGTTATTACTTTCTTAGACTGGTTCAGTTAGAGTTATTCTTTCCTTTTCCTGGTTCAGTTAGAGTTATTCCTTCCTTAGCGTGATTCAGTTACAGTTATTACTTTCTTACCCTGATTCTGTTAGAGTTATTCCTTCCTTTGCCTGATTCAGTTAGAGTTATTACTTTCTTAGCCTGATTCAATTAGTGTTATTCCTTCCTTAGCTTGATTCAGTTAGAGTTACTACTTTCTTAGGCTGGTTGATTTACAGTTATTCCCTCCTTAGCCTAATTCAGTTAGAGTTATTACTCTCTTAGCTTGATTCAGTTAGAGTTATTCCTTCCTTAGTCTGATTCAGTTAGAGTTATTACCTTCTTAGCCTGGTTCAGTTAGAGATATTTCTTTTGTAGCCTGATTCAGTTAGAGTTATTACTTTCTTAGCCTGGTTCAGTTAGAGTTATTCCTTCCTTAGCCTAATTCAGTTAGAGTTATTACTTTCTTAGCCTGATTCAGTTAGAGTTATTCCTTCCTTAGTCTGATTCAGTTAGAGTTATTACTTTCTTAGCCTGGTTCAGTTAGAGTTATTCTTTCCTTATCCTGGTTCAGTTAGAGTTATTCCTTCCTTAGCGTGATTCAGTTACAGTTATTACTTTCTTACCCTGATTCTGTTAGAGTTATTCATTCCTTTGCCTGATTCAGTTAGAGTTATTACTTTCTTAGCCTGATTCAATTAGTGTTATTCCTTCCTTAGCTTGATTCAGTTACAGTTATTACTTTCTTATCCTGGTTCAGTTAGAGTCATTCCTTCCTTAGCCTGATTCGGAAAGGTTTATTATTTTCTTAGCCTGGTTCAGTTAGAATTATTCCTTCCTTAGCCTGATTCAGTTACAGTTATTACTTTCTTAGCTTGGTTAAGTTGGAGTTTTCCTTCCTTAGCCTGATTCAGTTAGAGATATTACTTTCTTAGCCTGGTTCAGTTAGACTTATTACTTTCTTAGCCTGGTTGAGTGAGAGTTATTCCTTTTGTAGGCTGATTCAGTCAGAGTTATTACTTTCTTAGCCTCGTTCAGTTAGATTCATTACTTTAATCAAGCTAAGGAAGGAATAACCGTACTATTAGTTTCTTAGCCTGGTTCAATTAGAGTTATTCCTTCCTTAGCCTGTCTCAGTTAGAGTTATTACTTTAATGAAGCAAAGGAAGGAATAACCGTACTATTACTTTCTTAGTCTGGTTCAGTTAGAGTTATTCCTTCCTTAGCCTGATTCAGTTAGAGTTATTCTTTTCTTAGAATGGTTCGGTTAGAGTTATTCCTTCCTTAGACTGATTCAGTTAGAGTAATTACTTTCTTAGCCTGGTTCAGTTAGAGTTATTACTTTTGTAGCCTGATTCAGTTAGAGTTATTACTTTCTTAGTTTGGTTCAGTTAGAGTTTTCCCTTCCTTAGCCTGATCCAGTTAGAGTTACTATTTTCTTAGCCTGGTTCAGTTAGACTTATTACTTTCTTAGCCTGGTTCAGTCAGAGTTATTCCTATTGTAGCCTGATTAAGTTAGAGTTATTACTTTCTTAGCCTGTTTCAGTTAGAGTTATTACTTTTGTAGCCTGATTTAGTTAGAGTTATTATTTTCTTAGCCTGGTTCAGTTAGAGTTATTCCTTCCTTAGCCTAATTCAGTTAGAGTTATTCCTTCCTTAGCGTGATTCAGTTAGGGTTATTACTTCTTAGCCTGATTCAGTTAGAGTTATTCCTTCCTTAGCTTGATTCAGTTAGAGTTATATTTTCCTTATCCTGGTTCAGTTAGAGTTATACCTTCCTTAGCCTGATTCAGTTAGAGTTATTACTTTCTTAGCCTGGTTCAGTTAGAGTTATTCCTTTCTTAGCCTGATTCAATTAGAGTTGTTCCTTTCTTAGCCTGGTTCAGTTAGAGTTACTACTTTCTTAGCCTGGTTCAGTTAGAGTTATTCCTCCTTTAGCGTAATTCAGTTAGAGTTATTACTTTCTTAGGCTAATTCATTTACAGTTATTCCTTCCTTAGCCTAATTCAGTTAGAGGTATTACTCTTTTAGCCTGATTCAGTTAGAGTTATTCCTTCCTTAGTCTGATTCAGTTAGAGTTATTACCTTCTTAGCCTGGTTCAGTTAGAGATATTTCTTTTGTAGCCTGATTCAGTTAGAGTTATTACTTTATTAGCCTGGTTCAGTTAGAGTTATTCCTTCCTTAGCCTAATTCAGTTAGAGTTATTACTTTCTTAGCCTGATACAATTAGAGATATTACTTTCTTAGCCTGATTCAATTAGAGATATTTCTTCCTTAGTCTGATTCAGTTAGAGTTATTACTTTCTTAGCCTGATTCATTTACACTTATTCCTTCCTTAGGCTGATTCGGTTAGAGTTATTACTTTCTTAGCCTGGTTCAGTTAGAGTTATTCCTTTTGTAGCCTGATTCACTTAGAGTTATTACTTTCTTAGCCTGGTTCAGTTAGAGTTATTCATTCCTTAGCCTAATTCAATTAGAGTTATTACTTTCTTAGCTTGGTTAATTTGGGGTTATTCCTTGCTTAGCCTGATTCAGTTAGAGTTATTACTTTCTAAGCCTCATTCAGTTAGAGTTAGTCCTTCCTTAGCCTGATTCAGTTAGAGTTATTACTTTCTTAGCCTGATTCATTAGAGTTATTCCTTCCTTAGCTTGATTCAGTTAGAGTTGTTACTTTATTAGCCTGGTTCAGTTAGAGTTATTACTTTCTTAGGCTGGTTCATTTAGAGTTATTCCTTCCTTAGCCTAATTCAGTTAGAGTTATTACTTTCTTAGCCTGATTCAGTTAGAGTTATTCCTTCCTTAGTCTGATTCAGTTAGAGTTATTACCTTCTTAGCCTGGTTCAGTTAGAGATATTTCTTTTGTAGCCTGATTCAGTTAGAGTTATTATTTTCTTAGCCTGGTTCAGTTAGAGTTATTCCTTCCTTAGCCTAATTCAGTTAGAGTTATTACTTTCTTAGCCTGGTTCAGTTAGAGTTATTCCTTCCTTAGCCTGATTCAGTTAGAGTTGTTACTTTATTAGCCTGGTTCAGTTAGAGTTATTACTTTCTTAGACTGGTTCATTTAGAGTTATTCCTTCCTTAGCCTAATTCAGTTAGAGTTATTACTTTCTTAGCCTGATTCAGTTAGAGTTATTCCTTCCTTAGTCTGATTCAGTTAGAGTTATTACCTTCTTAGCCTGGTTCAGTTAGAGATATTTCTTTTGTAGCCTGATTCAGTTAGAGTTATTATTTTCTTAGCCTGGTTCAGTTAGAGTTATTCCTTCCTTAGCCTAATTCAGTTAGAGTTATTACTTTCTTAGCCTGGTTCAGTTAGAGTTATTCCTTCCTTAGCCTGATTCAGTTAGAGTTGTTACTTTATTAGCCTGGTTCAGTTAGAGTTATTACTTTCTTAGACTGGTTCATTTAGAGTTATTCCTTCCTTAGCCTAATTCAGTTAGAGTTATTACTTTCTTAGCCTGATTCAGTTAGAGTTATTCCTTCCTTAGTCTGATTCAGTTAGAGTTATTACCTTCTTAGCCTGGTTCAGTTAGAGATATTTCTTTTGTATCCTGATTCAGTTAGAGTTATTACTTTCTTAGCCTGGTTCACTTAGAGTTATTCCTTGCTTAGCCTAATTCAGTTAGAGTTATTACTTTCTTAGCCTGGTCCAGTTTGAGTTATTCCTTCCTTAGTCTGATTCAGTTAGAGTTATTACTTTCTTAGCCTGGTTCAGTTAGAGTTATTACTTTCTTAGGCTGGTTCATTTAGAGTTATTCCTTCCTTACCTTATTCAGTTAGAGTTATTACTTTCTTAGCCTGATTCAGTTAGAGTTATTCCTTCCTTAGTCTGATTCAGTTAGAGTTATTACCTTCTTAGCCTGGTTCAGTTAGAGATATTTCTTTTGTAGCCTGATTCAGTTAGAGTTATTCCTTCCTTAGCCTAATTCAGTTAGAGTTATTACTTTCTTAGCCTGGTTCAGTTAGAGTTATTCCTTCCTTAGCCTGATTCAGTTAGAGTTGTTACTTTATTAGCCTGGTTCAGTTAGAGTTATTACTTTCTTAGGCTGGTTCATTTAGAGTTATTCCTTCCGTAGCCTAATTCAGTTAGAGTTATTACTTTCTTAGCCTGATTCAGTTAGAGTTATTCCTTCCTTAGTCTGATTCAGTTAGAGTTATCACTTTCTTAGACTGGTTCAGTTAGAGTTATTCTTTCCTTTTCCTGGTTCAGTTAGAGTTATTCCTTCCTTAGCGTGATTCAGTTACAGTTATTACTTTCTTACCCTGATTCTGTTAGAGTTATTCCTTCCTTTGCCTGATTCAGTTAGAGTTATTACTTTCTTAGCCTGATTCAATTAGTGTTATTCCTTCGTTAGCTTGATTCAGTTACAGTTATTACTTTCTTATCCTGGTTCAGTTAGAGTCATTCCTTCCTTAGCCTGATTCAGAAAGGTTTATTATTTTCTTAGCCTATTTCAGTTAGAATTATTCCTTCCTTAGCTTGATTCAGTTACAGTTATTACTTTCTTAGCTTGGTTAAGTTGGAGTTTTCCTTCCTTAGCCTGATTCAGTTAGAGATATTACTTTCTTAGCCTGGTTCAGTTAGAATTATTACTTTCTTAGCCTGGTTGAGTGAGAGTTATTCCTTTTGTAGCCTGATTCAGTCAGAGTTATTACTTTCTTAGCCTCGTTCAGTTAGATTCATTACTTTAATCAAGCTAAGGAAGGAATAACCGTACTATTAGTTTCTTAGCCTTGTTCAATTAGAGTTATTCCTTCCTTAGCCTGTCTCACTTAGAGTTATTACTTAAATCAAGCAAAGAAAGGAATAACCGTACTATTACTTTCTTAGTCTGGTTCAGTTAGAGTTATTCCTTCCTTAGCCTGATTCAGTTAGAGTTATTACTTTCTTAGCCTGGTTCAGTTAGTGTTATTCCTTCCTTAGCCTAATTCAGTTAGAGTTATTCTTTTCTTAGCATGGTTCGGTTAGAGTTATTCCTTCCTTAGCCTGATTCAGTTAGAGTTATTACTTTCTTAGCCTGGTTCAGTTAGAGTTATTACTTTTGTAGCCTGATTCAGTTAGAGTTATTACTTTCTTAGTTTGGTTCAGTTAGAGTTTTTCCTTCCTTAGCCTGATCCAGTTAGAGTTACTACTTTCTTAGCCTGGTTCAGTTAGACTTATTACTTTCTTAGCCTGGTTCAGTCAGAGTTATTCCTTCCTTACCTTAATTCAGCTAGAGTTATTCCTTCCTTAGCGTGATTCAGTTAGGGTTATTACTTCTTAGCCTGATTCAGTTAGAGTTATTCCTTCCTTAGCCTGATTCAGTTAGAGTTATTACTTTCTTAGCCTGGTTAAGTTAGAGTTATTCCTTTCTTAGCCTGATTCAATTAGAGTTGTTACTTTCTTAGCCTGGTTCAGTTAGAGTTACTACTTTCTTAGCCTGGTTCAGTTAGAGTTATTCCTTCTTTAGCGTAATTCAGTTAGATTTATTACTTCCTTAGCCTGATTCAGTTAGAGTTCTTCTTTCCTTAGTCTGATTCACTTAGAGTTATTACTTTCTTAGCCTGGTTCAATTAGAGTTATTCCTTCCTTAGCATAATTCAGTTAGAGTTATTACTCTCTTAGCCTGATACAATTAGAGATATTACTTTCTTAGCCTGATTCAATTAGAGATATTTCTTCCTGAGCCTGATTCAGTTAGAGTTATTACTTTCTTAGCCTGATTCAATTACACTTATTCCTTCCTTAGACTGATTCGGTTAGAGTTATTACTTTCTTAGCCTGGTTCAGTTAGAGTTATTCCTTTTGTAGCCTGATTCACTTAGGGTTATTACTTTCTTAGCCTGGTTCAGTTAGAGTTATTCCTTCCTTAGCCTAATTCAATTAGAGTTATTACTTTCTTAGCTTGGTTAATTTGGCGTTATTCCTTGCTTAGCCTGATTCCGTTAGAGTTATTACTTTCTAAGCCTGATTCAGTTAGAGTTAGTCCTTCCTTAGCCTGATTCAGTTAGAGTTATTACTTTCTTAGCCTGATTCATTAGAGTTATTCCTTCCTTAGCTTGATTCAGTTGGAGTTATTCCTTCCTTAGCCTGATTCAGTTAGAGTTACTACTTTCTTAGCCTGGTTCAGTTACAGTTATTCCTTCCTTAGCCTGATTCAGTTAGAGATATTACTTTCTAAGCCTGGTTCAATTAGACTAATTACTTTCTTAGCGTGGATGAGTCAGAGTTATTCCTTTTGTAGCCTGATTCAGTCAGAGTTATTACTTTCTTAGCCTCGTTCAGTTAGATTCATTACTTTAATCAAGCTAAGGAAGGAATAACCGTACTATTAGTTTCTTAGCGTGGTTCAATTAGAGTTATTCCTTCCTTAGCCTGTCTCAGTTAGAGTTATTACTTTAATGAAGCAAAGGAAGGAATAACCGTATTATTACTTTCTTAGTCTGGTTCAGTTAGAGTTATTCCTTCCTTAGCCTGATTCCGTTAGAGTTATTACTTTCTTAGCCTGGTCCAGTTTGAATTATTCCTTCCTTAGTCTGATTCAGTTAGAGTTATTACTTTCTTAGCCTGGTTCAGTTAGGCTTATTACTTTCTTAGCCTGGTTAAGTCAGAGTTATTCCTTTTGTAGCCTGATTCATTTAGAGTCATTACCTTCTTAGCCTGGTTCAGTTAGAGATATTACTTTTGTAGCCTCATTTAGTTAGGGTTATTACTTTCTTAGCCTGGTTCAGTTAGAGTTATTCCTTCCTTAGCCTGATTCAGTTAGAGTTGTTACTTTATTAGCCTGGTTCAGTTAGAGTTATTACTTTCTTAGGCTGGTTCATTTAGAGTTATTCCTTCCTTAGCCTAATTCAGTTAGAGTTATTACTTTCTTAGCCTGATTCAGTTAGAGTTATTCCTTCATTAGTCTGATTCAGTTAGAGTTATTACTTTCTTAGCCTGGTTCAGTTAGAGTTATTCTTTCCTTATCCTGGTTCAGTTAGAGTTATTCCTTCCTTAGCCTGATCCAGTTAGAGTTACTACTTTCTTAGCCTGGTTCAGTTAGACTTATTACTGTCTTAGCCTGGTTCAGTCAGAGTTATTCCTTTTGTAGCCTGATTAAGTTAGAGTTATTACTTTCTTAGCCTGGTTCAGTTAGAGTTATTCTTTCCTTAGTCTGATTCACTTAGAGTTATTACTTTCTTAGCCTGGTTCAATTAGAGTTATTCCTTCCTTAGCATAATTCAGTTAGAGTTATTACTCTCTTAGCCTGATACAATTAGAGATATTACTTTCTTAGCCTGATTCAATTAGAGATATTTCTTCCTGAGCCTGATTCAGTTAGAGTTATTACTTTCTTAGCCTGATTCAGTTACACTTATTCCTTCCTTAGACTGATTCGGTTAGAGTTATTACTTTCTTAGCCTGGTTCAGTTAGAGTTATTCCTTTTGTAGCCTGATTCACTTAGGGTTATTACTTTCTTAGCCTGGTTCAGTTAGAGTTATTCCTCCCTTAGCCTGATTCACTTAGGGTTATTACTTTCTTAGCCTGGTTCAGTTAGAGTTATTCCTTCCTTAGCCTAATTCAATTAGAGTTATTACTTTCTTAGCTTGGTTAATTTGGAGTTATTCCTTGCTTAGCCTGATTCAGTTAGAGTTATTACTTTCTAAGCCTGATTCAGTTAGAGTTAGTCCTTCCTTAGCCTGATTCAGTTAGAGTTATTACTTTCTTAGCCTGATTCATTAGAGTTATTCCTTCCTTAGCTTGATTCAGTTGGAGTTATTCCTTCCTTAGCCTGATTCAGTTAGAGTTACTACTTTCTTAGCCTGGTTCAGTTAGAGTTATTCCTTCCTTAGCCTGATTCAGTTAGAGATATTACTTTCTAAGCCTGGTTCAATTAGACTAATTACTTTCTTAGCGTGAATGAGTCAGAGTTATTCCTTTTGTAGCCTGATTCAGTCAGAGTTATTACTTTCTTAGCCTCGTTCAGTTAGATTCATTACTTTAATCAAGCTAAGGAAGGAATAACCGTACTATTAGTTTCTTAGCGTGGTTCAATTAGAGTTATTCCTTCCTTAGCCTGTCTCAGTTAGAGTTATTATTTTAATGAAGCAAAGGAAGGAATAACCGTATTATTACTTTCTTAGTCTGGTTCAGTTAGAGTTATTCCTTCCTTAGCCTGATTCCGTTAGAGATATTACTTTCTTAGCCTGGTCCAGTTTGAATTATTCCTTCCTTAGTCTGATTCAGTTAGAGTTATTACTTTCTTAGCCTGGTTCAGTTAGGCTTATTACTTTCTTAGCCTGGTTAAGTCAGAGTTATTCCTTTTGTAGCCTGATTCATTTAGAGTCATTACCTTCTTAGCCTGGTTCAGTTAGAGATATTACTTTTGTAGCCTCATTTAGTTAGGGTTATTACTTTCTTAGCCTGGTTCAGTTAGAGTTATTCCTTCCTTAGCCTGATTCAGTTAGAGTTGTTACTTTATTAGCCTGGTTCAGTTAGAGTTATTACTTTCTTAGGCTGGTTCATTTAGAGTTATTCCTTCCTTAGCCTAATTCAGTTAGAGTTATTACTTTCTTAGCCTGATTCAGTTAGAGTTATTCCTTCCTTAGTCTGATTCAGTTAGAGTTATTACTTTCTTAGCCTGGTTCAGTTAGAGTTATTCTTTCCTTATCCTGGTTCAGTTAGAGTTATTCCTTCCTTAGCCTGATCCAGTTAGAGTTACTACTTTCTTAGCCTGGTTCAGTTAGACTTATTACTTTCTTAGCCTGGTTCAGTCAGAGTTATTCCTTTTGTAGCCTGATTAAGTTAGAGTTATTACTTTCTTAGCCTGTTTCAGTTAGAGTCATTACTTTTGTAGCCTGATTTAGTTAGAGTTATTATTTTCTTAGCCTGGTTCAGTTAGAGTTATTCCTTCCTTAGCCTAATTCAGTTAGGGTTATTCCTTCCTTAGCGTAATTCAGTTAGGGTTATTACTTCTTAGCCTCATTCAGTTAGAGTTATTCCTTCCTTAGCTTGATTCAGTTAGAGTTATATTTTCCTTATCCTGGTACAGTTAGAGTTATACCTTCCTTAGCCTGATTCAGTTAGAGTTATTACTTTCTTAGCCTGGTTCAATTAGAGTTATTCCTTCCTTAACATAATTCAGTTAGAGTTATTACTTTCTTAGCCTGATACAATTAGACATATTACTTTCTTAGCCTGATTCAATTAGAGATATTCCTTCCTTAGCCTGATTCAATTAGAGATATTCCTTCCTTAGCCTGATTCAGTTAGAGTTATTCCTTCCTTAGCCTGATTCACTTAGAGTTATTCTTTTCTTAGCCTGGTTCAGTTAGAGTTATTCCTTCCTTAGCCTGATTCAGTTAGAGTTATTACTTTCTTAGCCTGGTTCAGTTAGAGTTATTACTTTTGTAGCCTGATTCAGTTAGAGTTATTACTTTCTTAGTTTGGTTCAGTTAGAGTTTTTCCTTCCTTAGCCTGATCCAGTTAGAGTTACTACTTTCTTAGCCTGATCCAGTTAGAGTTACTACTTTCTTAGCCTGGTTCATTTAGACTTATTACTTTCTTAGCCTGGTTCAGTCAGAGTTATTCCTTTTGTAGCCTGATTAAGTTAGAGTTATTACTTTCTTAGCCTGTTTCAGTTAGAGTTATTACTTTTGTAGCCTGATTTAGTTAGAGTTATTATTTTCTTAGCCTGGTTCAGTTAGAGTTATTCCTTCCTTAGCCTAATCCAGTTAGAGTTATTCCTTCCTTAGCGTGATTCGGTTAGGGTTATTACTTCTTAGCCTGAGTCAGTTAGAGTTATTCCTTCCTTAGCTTGATTCAGTTAGAGTTATATTTTCCTTATCCTGGTTCAGTTAGAGTTATACCTTCCTTAGCCTGATTCAGTTAGAGTTATTACTTTCTTAGCCTGGTTCAGTTAGAGTTATTCCTTTCTTAGCCTGATTCAGTTAGAGTTGTTATTTTCTTAGCCTGGTTCAGTTAGAGTTACTACTTTCTTAGCCTGGTTCAGTTAGAATTATTACTTCCTTAGCCAGATTCAGTTAGAGATATTACTTGCTAAGCCTGGTTCAGTTAGACTAATTACTTTCTTAGCCTGGTTCAGTCAGAGTTATTCCTTTTGTAGCCTGATTCAATTAGAGGTATTACTTTCTTAGCCTCGTTCAGTTAGAGTTATTACTTTAATCAAGCTAAGGAAGGAATAACCGTACTATTAGTTTCTTAGCATGGTTCGATAAGAGGTATTCCTTCCTTAGCCTGACTCATTTAGAGTTATTACTTTTATGAAGCAAAGGAAGGAATAACCGTACTATTACTTTCTTAGCCTGGTTCAGTTAGAGTTATTCCTTCCTTAGCCTAATTCAATTAGAGTTATTACTTTCTTAGCATGGTTCACTTAGAGTTATTCCTTCCTTAGCCTGATTCAGTTAGAGTTATTACTTTCTTAGCCTGGTTCAGTTTGAGTTATTACTTTTGTAGCCTGATTTAGTTAGAGTTATTACTTTCTTAGCCTGGTCCAGTTTGAGTTATTCCTTCCTTAGTCTGATTCAGTTAGAGTTATTACTTTTTTAGCCTGGTTCAGTTAGAGTTATTACTTTCTTAGGCTGGTTCATTTAGAGTTATTCCTTCCTTAGCCTAATTCAGTTAGAGTTATTAATTTCTTAGCCTGATTCAGTTAGTGTTATTCCTTCCTTAGTCTGATTCAGTTAGAGTTATTACCTTCTTAGCCTGGTTAAGTCAGAGTTATTCCTTTTGTAGCCTGATTCATTTAGAGTCATTACCTTCTTAGCCTGGTTCAGTTAGAGATATTACTTTTGTAGCCTGATTCAGTTAGAGTTATTACTTTCTTAGCCTGGTTCAGTTAGAGTTATTCCTTCCTTAGCCTGATTCAGTTAGAGTTGTTACTTTATTAGCCTGGTTCAGTTAGAGTTATTACTTTCTTAGGCTGGTTCATTTAGAGTTATTCCTTCCTTAGCCTAATTCAGTTAGAGTTATTACTTTCTTAGCCTGATTCAGTTAGAGGTATTCCTTCATTAGCCTGATTCAGTTAGAGTTATTACTTTCTTAGCCTGGTTCAGTTAGAGTTATTCTTTCCTTTTCCTGGTTCATTTAGAGTTATTCCTTCCTTAGCGTGATTCAGTTACAGTTATTACTTTCTTACCCTGATTCTATTAGAGTTATTCTTTCCTTTGCCTGATTCAGTTAGAGTTATTACTTTCTTAGCCTGATTCAATTAGAGTTATTCCTTCCTTAGCTTGATTCAGTTAGAGTTATTACTTTCTTATCCTGGTTCAGTTAGAGTCATTCCTTCCTTAGCCTGATTCAGAAAGGTTTATTATTTTCTTAGCCTGGTTCAGTTAGAATTATTCCTTCCTTAGCCTGATTCAGTTAGAGTTATTACTTTCTTAGCTTGGTTAAGTTGGAGTTTTCCTTCCTTAGCCTGATTCAGTTAGAGATATTACTTTCTTAGCCTGGTTCAGTTAGACTTATCAATTTCTTAGTCTGGTTGAGTCAGAGTTATTCCTTTTGTAGCCTGATTCAGTCAGAGTTATTACTTTCTTAGCCTCGTTCAGTTAGATTCATTACTTTAATCAAGCTAAGGAAGGAATAACCGTACTATTAGTTTCTTAGCCTGGTTCAATTAGAGTTATTCCTTCCTTAGCCTGTCTCAGTTAGAGTTATTACTTTAATGAAGCAAAGGAAGGAATAACCGTACTATTACTTTCTTAGTCTGGTTCAGTTAGCTTTATTCCTTCCTTAGCCTCATTCAGTTAGAGTTATTACTTTCTTAGCCTGGTTCAGTTAGATTTATTCCTTCCTTAGCCTAATTCAGTTAGAGTCATTCTTTTCTTAGCATGGTTCGGTTAGAGTTATTCCTTCCTTAGCCTGATTCAATTAGAGTTATTCCTTCCTTAGTCTGATTCAGTTAGAGTTTTTCCTTCCTTAGCCTGATCCAGTTAGAGTTACTACTTTCTTAGCCTGGTTCAGTTAGAGATATTTCTTTTGTAGCCTGATTCAGTTAGAGTTATTACTTTCTTAGCCTGGTTCAGTTAGAGTTATTCCTTCCTTAGCCTAATTCAGTTAGAGTTATTACTTTCTTAGCCTGGTTCAGTTATAGTTATTCCTTCCTTAGCCTGATTCAGTTAGAGTTGTTACTTTATTAGCCTGGTTCAGTTAGAGTTATTACTTTCTTAGGCTGGTTCATTTAGAGTTATTCCTTCGGTAGCCTAATTCAGTTAGAGTTATTACTTTCTTAGCCTGGTTCAGTTAGAGTTATTCTTTCCTTATCCTGGTTCAGTTAGAGTTATTCCTTCCTTAGCGTGATTCAGTTACAGTTATTACTTTCTTACCCTGATTCTGTTAGAGTTATTCCTTCCTTTGCCTGATTAATTTAGAGTTATTACTTTCTTAGCCTGATTCAATTAGAGTTATTCCTTCCTTAGCCTAATTCAGTTAGAGTCATTCTTTTCTTAGCATGGTTCGGTTAGAGTTATTCCTTCCTTAGCCTGATTCAATTAGAGTTATTCCTTCCTTAGTCTGATTCAGTTAGAGTTTTTCCTTCCTTAGCCTGATCCAGTTAGAGTTACTACTTTCTTAGCCTGGTTCAGTTAGAGATATTTCTTTTGTAGCCTGATTCAGTTAGAGATATTATTTTCTTAGCCTGGTTCAGTTAGACTTATTACTTTCTTAGTCTGGTTGAGTCAGAGTTATTCCTTTTGTAGCCTGATTCAGTCAGAGTTATTACTTTCTTAGCCTCGTTCAGTTAGATTCATTACTTTAATCAAGCTAAGGAAGGAATAACCGTACTATTAGTTTCTTAGCCTGGTTCAATTAGAGTTATTCCTTCCTTAGCCTGTCTCAGTTAGAGTTATTACTTTAATGAAGCAAAGGAAGGAATAACCGTACTATTACTTTCTTAGTCTGGTTCACTTAGCGTTATTCCTTCCTTAGCCTCATTCAGTTAGAGTTATTACTTTCTTAGCCTGGTTCAGTTAGATTTATTCCTTCCTTAGCCTTAGTTAGGCTAAGGAATAACTTAGTTAGAGTTATTCCTTTTGTAGCCTGATTCACTTAGAGTTATTACTTTCTTAGCCTGGTTCAGTTATAGTTATTCCTTCCTTAGCCTGATTCAGTTAGAGTTGTTACTTTATTAGCCTGGTTCAGTTAGAGTTATTACTTTCTTAGGCTGGTTCATTTAGAGTTATTCCTTCGGTAGCCTAATTCAGTTAGAGTTATTACTTTCTTAGCCTGGTTCAGTTAGAGTTATTCTTTCCTTATCCTGGTTCAGTTAGAGTTATTCCTTCCTTAGCGTGATTCAGTTACAGTTATTACTTTCTTACCCTGATTCTGTTAGAGTTATTCCTTCCTTTGCCTGATTAATTTAGAGTTATTACTTTCTTAGCCTGATTCAATTAGAGTTATTCCTTCCTTAGCTTGATTCAGTTAGAGTTATTACTTTCTTATCCTGGTTCAGTTAGAGTCATTCCTTCCTTAGCCTGATTCAGAAAGGTTTATTATTTTCTTAGCCTGGTTCAGTTAGAATTATTCCTTCCTTAGCCTGATTCAGTTAGAGTTATTACTTTCTTAGCTTGGTTAAGTTGGAGTTTTCCTTCCTTAGCCTGATTCAGTTAGAGATATTATTTTCTTAGCCTGGTTCAGTTAGACTTATTACTTTCTTAGTCTGGTTGAGTCAGAGTTATTCCTTTTGTAGCCTGATTCAGTCAGAGTTATTACTTTCTTAGCCTCGTTCAGTTAGATTCATTACTTTAATCAAGCTAAGGAAGGAATAACCGTACTATTAGTTTCTTAGCCTGGTTCAATTAGAGTTATTCCTTCCTTAGCCTGTCTCAGTTAGAGTTATTACTTTAATGAAGCAAAGGAAGGAATAACCCTACTATTACTTTCTTAGTCTGGTTCAGTTAGCTTTATTCCTTCCTTAGCCTCATTCAGTTAGAGTTATTACTTTCTTAGCCTGGTTCAGTTAGATTTATTCCTTCCTTAGCCTAATTCAGTTAGAGTCATTCTTTTCTTAGCATGGTTCGGTTAGAGTTATTCCTTCCTTAGCCTGATTCAATTAGAGTTAATACTTTCTTATCCTGGTTCAGTTAGAGTTATTCCTTCCTTAGCCTGATTCAGTTAGAGTTATTCCTTCCTTAGTCTGATTCAGTTAGAGTTTTTCCTTCCTTAGCCTGATCCAGTTAGAGTTACTACTTTCTTAGCCTGGTTCAGTTAAACTTATTACTGTCTTAGCCTGTTTCAGTTAGAGTTACTACTTTTGTAGCCTGATTTAGTTAGAGTTATTATTTTCTTAGCCTGATTCAGTTAGAGATATTCCTTCCTTAGCTTGATTCAGTTAGAGTTATATTTTCCTTATCCTGGTTCAGTTAGAGTTATACCTTCCTTACCCTGATTCAGTTAGAGTTATTACTTTATTAGCCTGGTTCAGTTAGAGTTATTCCTTTCTTAGCCTGATTCAGTTAGAGTTGTTACTTTCTTAGCCTGGTTCAGTTAGAGTTACTACTTCCTTAGCCTGGTTCAGTTAGAGATATTCCTTCTTTAGCGTAATTCAGTTAGAATTGTTACTTCCTTAGCCTGATTCAGTTAGAGTTCTTCCTTCCTTAGTCTGATTCACTTCGAGTTATTACTTTCTTAGCCTGGTTCAATTAGAGTTATTCCTTCCTTAGCATAATTCAGTTAGAGTTATTACTTTCTTAGCCTGATACAATTAGAGATATTACTTTCTTAGCCTGATTCAATTAGAGATATTCCTCCATTAGCCTGATTCAGTTAGAGTTATTACTTTCTTAGCCTGATTCAGTTACAGTTATTCCTTCCTTAAACTGATTCGGTTAGAGTTATTACTTTCTTAGCCTGGTTCAGTTAGAGTTATTCCTTTTGTAGCCTGATTCACTTAGAGTTATTACTTTCTTAGCCTGGTTCAGTTAGAGTTATTCCTTCCTTAGCCTAATTCAATTAGAGTTATTACTTTCTTAGCTTGGTTAATTTGGAGTTATTCCTTGCTTAGCCTGATTCATTTAGAGTTATTACTTTCTAAGCCTGATTCAGTTAGAGTTACTCCTTCCTTAGCCTGATTCAGTTAGAGTTATTACTTTCTTAGCTTGGTTAATTTGGAGTTATTCCTTCCTTTGCGTGATTCAGTTAGAGTTATTACTTTCTTAGCCTGATTCATTAGAGTTATTCCTTCCTTAGCCTGATTCAGTTGGAGTTATTCCTTCCTTAGCCTGATTCAGTTAGAGTTACTACTTTCTTAGCCTGGTTCAATTAGAGTTATTCCTTCCTTAGACTGATTCAGTTAGATATATTACTTTCTAAGCCTGGTTCAGTTAGACTAATTACTTTCTTAGCGTGGTTGAGTCAGAGTTATTCATTTTGTAGCCTGATTCAGTCAGAGTTATTACTTTCTTAGCCTCGTTCAGTTAGATTCATTACTTTAATCAAGCTAAGGAACGAATAACCGTACTATTAGTTTCTTAGCCTGGTTCAATTAGAGTTATTCCTTCCTTAGCCTGTCTCAGTTAGAGTTATTACTTTAATGAAGCAAAGGAAGGAATAACCGTAATATTACTTTCTTAGTGTGGTTCAGTTAGAGTTATTCCTTCCTTAGCCTGATTCCGTTAGAGTTATTACTTTCTTAGCCTGGTTCAGTTAGAGTTATTCCTTCCTTAGCCTAATTCAGTTAGAGTTATTACTTTCTTAACATGGTTCACTTAGAGTTATTCCTTCCTTAGCCTCATTTAGTTAGAGTTATTACTTTCTTAGCCTGGTCCAGTTTGAGTTATTCCTTCCTTAGTCTGATTCAGTTAGAGTTATTACTTTCTTAGCCTGGTTCAGTTAGACTTATTACTTTCTTAGCCTGGTTAAGTCAGAGTTATTTCTTTTGTAGCCTGATTCATTTTAGAGTCATTACCTTCTTAGCCTGTTTCAGTTAGAGATATTACTTTTGTAGCCTCATTCAGTTAGAGTTATTACTTTCTTAGCCTGGTTCAGTTAGAGTTATTCCTTCCTTAGCCTGATTCAGTTAGAGTTGTTAGTTTATTAGCCTGGTTCAATTAGAGTTATTACTTTCTTAGTAATAACATTTAGAGTTATTCCTTCCTTAGACTAATTCAGTTAGAGTTATTACTTTCTTAGCCTGATTCATTAGAGTTATTCCTTCCTTAGCTTGATTCAGTTGGAGTTATTCCTTCCTTAGCCTGATTCAGTTAGAGTTACTACTTTCTTAGCCTGGTTCAGTTAGAGTTATTCCTTCCTTAGCCTGATTCAGTTAGAGATATTACTTTCTAAGCCTGGTTCAATTAGACTAATTACTTTCTTAGCGTGGATGAGTCAGAGTTATTCCTTTTGTAGCCTGATTCAGTCAGAGTTATTACTTTCTTAGCCTCGTTCAGTTAGATTCATTACTTTAATCAAGCTAAGGAAGGAATAACCGTACTATTAGTTTCTTAGCGTGGTTCAATTAGAGTTATTCCTTCCTTAGCCTGTCTCAGTTAGAGTTATTACTTTAATGAAGCAAAGGAAGGAATAACCGTATTATTACTTTCTTAGTCTGGTTCAGTTAGAGTTATTCCTTCCTTAGCCTGATTCCGTTAGAGTTATTACTTTCTTAGCCTGGTCCAGTTTGAATTATTCCTTCCTTAGTCTGATTCAGTTAGAGTTATTACTTTCTTAGCCTGGTTCAGTTAGGCTTATTACTTTCTTAGCCTGGTTAAGTCAGAGTTATTCCTTTTGTAGCCTGATTCATTTAGAGTCATTACCTTCTTAGCCTGGTTCAGTTAGAGATATTACTTTTGTAGCCTCATTTCGTTAGGGTTATTACTTTCTTAGCCTGGTTCAGTTAGAGTTATTCCTTCCTTAGCCTGATTCAGTTAGAGTTGTTACTTTATTAGCCTGGTTCAGTTAGAGTTATTACTTTCTTAGCCTGATTCAGTTAGAGTTATTCCTTCCTTAGTCTGATTCAGTTAGAGTTATTACTTTCTTAACCTGATTCAGTTAGAGTTATTCTTTCCTTATCCTGGTTCAGTTAGAGTTATTCCTTCCTTAGCGTGATTCAGTTACAGTTATTACTTTCTTATCCTGATTCTGTTAGAGTTGTTACTTTATTAGCCTGGTTCAGTTAGAGTTATTACTTTCTTAGGCTGGTTCATTTAGAGTTATTCCTTCCGTAGCCTAATTCAGTTAGAGTTATTACTTTCTTACCCTGGTTCAGTTAGAGTTATTACTTTCTTAGGCCAGTTCATTTAGAGTTATTCCTTCCTTAGCCTAATTCAGTTAGAGTTATTACTTTCTTAGCCTGATTCAGTTAGAGTTATTCCTTCCTTCGTCTGATTCAGTTAGAGTTATTACTTTCTTAGCCTGGTTCAGTTAGAATTATTCCTTCCTTAGCCCGATTCAGTTAGCGTTATTACTTTCTTAGCTTGGTTAAGTTGGAGTTTTCCTTCCTTATCCTGATTCAGTTAGAGATATTACTTTCTTAGCCTGGTTCAGTTAGACTTATTACTTTCTTAGCCTGGTTGAGTCAGAGATATTCCTTTTGTAGCCTGATTCAGTCAGAGTTATTATTTTCTTAGCCTCGTTCAGTTAGATTCATTACTTTAATTAAGCTAAGGAAGGAATAACCGTACTATTAGTTTCTTAGCCTAGTTCAATTAGAGTTATTCCTTCCTTAGCCTGTCTCAGTTAGAGTTATTATTTTAATGAAGCAAAGGAAGGAATAACCGTAATATTACTTTCTTAGTCTGGTTCAGTTAGAGTTATTCCTTCCTTAGCCTGATTCATTTAGAGTTATTACTTTCTTAGCCTGGTTCAGTTAGAGTTATTCCTTCCTTAGCCTGATTCAGTTAGAGTTATTACTTTCTTAGCCTGGTTTAGTTAGAGTTATTACTTTTGTAGCCTAATTCAGTTAGAGTTATTACTTTCTTAGCTTGGTTCAGTTAGAGTTTTTCCTTCCATAGCCTGATCCAGTTAGAGTTATTACTTTCCTAGCCTGGTTCAGTTAGAGTTATTCCTTCCTTAGCCTGATTCAGTTAGGTTTATTATTTTCTTAGCCTGGTTCAGTTAGAATTATTCCTTCCTTAGCCTGATTCAGTTAGAGTTATTACTTTCTTAGCTTGGTTAAGTTGGAGTTTTCCTTCCTTAGCCTGATTCAGTTAGAGATATTACTTTCTTAGCCTGGTTCAGTTAGACTTATTACTTTCTTAGCCTGGTTGAGTCAGAGATATTCCTTTTGTAGCCTGATTCAGTCAGAGTTATTACTTTCTTAGCCTCGTTCAGTTAGATTCATTACTTTAATTAAGCTAAGGAAGGAATAACCGTACTAATAGTTTCTTAGCCTGGTTCAATTAGAGTTATTCCTTCCTTAGCCTGTCTCAGTTAGAGTTATTACTTTAATGATGCAAAGGAAGGAATAACCGTAATATTACTTTCTTAGTCTGGTTCAGTTAGAGTTATTCCTTCCTTAGCCTGATTCAGTTAGAGTTATTACTTTCTTAGCCTCGTTCAGTTAGAGTTATTACTTCCTTAGCCTGATTCAGTTAGAGTTATTATTTTCTTAGCCTCGTTCAGTTAGAGATATTACTTTAATCAAGCTACGGAAGGAATAACCGTACTATTAGTTTCTTAGCCTGGTTCAATTACAGTTATTCCTTCCTTAGCCTGACTCAGTTAGAGTTATTACTTTAATGAAGCAAAGTAAGGAATAACCGTAATATTACTTTCTTAGTCTGGTTCAGTTAGAGTTATTCCTTCCTTAGCCTGATTCAGTTAGAGTTATTACTTTCTTAGCCTGGTTCACTTAGAGTTATTACTTTCTTAGCCTGGTTCAGTCAGAGTTATTCCTTTTGTATCCTGATTAAGTTAGAGTTATTACTTTCTTAGCCTGTTTCAGTTAGAGATATTCCTTCCTTAGCCTGATTCAGTTAAAGTTATTCCTTCCTTAGCCTGATTCACTTAGAGTTATTCTTTTCTTAGCCTGGTTCAGTTAGTGTTATTCCTTCCTTAGCCTGATTCAGTTAGAGTTATTAATTTCTTAGATTGGTTCAGTTAGAGTTATTACTTTTGTAGCCTGATTCAGTTAGAGTTATTACTTTCTTAGTTTGGTTCAGTTAGAGTTTTTCCTTCCTTAGCCTGATCCAGTTAGAGTTACTACTTTCTTAGCCTGGTTCAGTTAGACTTATTACTTTCTTAGCCTGGTTCAGTCAGAGTTATTCCTTTTGTAGCCTGATTTAGTTAGAGTTATTATTTTCTTAGCCTGGTTCAGTTAGAGTTATTCCTTCCTTAGCCTAATTCAGTTAGAGTTATTCCTTCCTTAGCGTGATTCAGTTAGGGTTATTACTTCTTAGCCTGATTCAGTTAGAGTTATTCCTTCCTTAGCTTGATTCAGTTAGAGTTATATTTTCCTTATCCTGGTTCAGTTAGAGTTATTACTTTCTTAGCGTGATTCAGTTAGAGTTATTACTTTCTTAGCCTGGTTCAGTTAGAGTTATTCCTTTCTTAGCCTGATTCTGTTAGAGTTGTTACTTTCTTAGCCTGGTTCAGTTAGAGTTACTACTTTCTTAGCCTGGTTCAGTTAGAGTTATTCCTTCTTTAGCGTAATTCAGTTAGAGTTCTTCCTTCCTTAGTCTGATTCAGTTAGAGTTATTACTTTCTTAGCCTGGTTCAATTAGAGTTATTCCTTCCTTAGCATAATTCAGTTAGAGTTATTAGTTTCTTAGCCTGATACAATTAGAGATATTACTTTCTTAGCCTGATTCAATTAGAGATATTCCTTCCTTAGCCTGATTCAGTTAGAGTTATTCCTTCCTTAGCCTGATTCAGTTAGACTTATTCTTTTCTTAGCCTGGTTCAGTTAGAGTTATTCCTTCCTTAGCCTGATTCAGTTAGAGTTATTACTTTCTTAGCCTGGTTCAGTTACAGTTATTACTTTTGTAGCCTGATTCAGTTAGATTTATTAATTTCTTAGCCTGGTTCAGTTAGAGTTATTCCTTTTGTAGCCTGATTCACTTAGAGTTATTACTTTCTTAGCCTGGTTCCGTTAGAGTTATTCGTTCCTTAGCCTAATTCAATTAGAGTTATTACTTTCTTAGCTTGGTTAATTTGGAGTTACTCCTTGCTTAGCCTGATTCAATTAGAGTTATTACTTTCTAAGCTTGATTCAGGTAGAGTTAGTCCTTCCTTAGCCTGATTCAGTTAGAGTTATTACTTTCTTAGCCTGTTTCAGTTAGAGTTATTACTTTTGTAGCCTGATTTAGTTAGAGTTATTATTTTCTTAGCCTGGTTCAGTTAGAGTTATTCCTTCCTTAGCGTAATTCAGTTAGAGTTATTCCTTCCTCAGCGTGATTCAGTTAAGGTTATTACTTCTTAGCCTGACTCAGTTGGAGTTATTCCTTCCTTAGCTTGATTCAGTTAGAGTTATATTTTCCTTATCCTGGTTCAGTTAGAGTTATACCTTCCTTAGTCTGATTCAGTTAGAGTTATTACTTTCTTAGCCTGGTTCAGTTAGAGTTATTCCTTTCTTAGCCTGATTCAGTTAGAGTTGTTACTTTCTTAGCCTGGTTCAGTTAGAGTTACTACTTTCTTAGCCTGGTTCAGTTAGAGTTATTCCTTCTTTAGCGTAATTCAGTTAGAGTTATTAGTTCCTTAGCCTGATTCAGTTAGAGTTCTTCCTTCCTTAGTCTGATTCAGTTAGAGTTATTACTTTCTTAGCCTGGTTCAATTAGAGTTATTCCTTCCTTAGCATAATTCAGTTAGAGTTATTACTTTCTTAGCCTGATACAATTAGAGATATTACTTTCTTAGCCTGATTCAATTAGAGATATTCCTTCTTAGCCTGATTCAGTTAGAGTTATTCCTTCCTTAGCCTTTTTCAGTTAGAGTTATTACTTTCTTAGCCTGGTTCAATTAGAGTTATTACTTTTGTAGCCTGATTCAGTTAGAGTTATTACTTTCTTAGCCTGGTTCAGTTAGAGTTTTTTCTTCCTTAGCCTGATCCAGTTAGAATTACTACTTTCTTAGCCTGGTTCAGTTAGACTTATTACTTTCTTAGCCTGGTTCAGTCAGCGTTATTCCTTTTGTAGCCTGATTCAGTTAGAGTCATTACCTTCTTACCCTGTTTCAGTTAGAGTTATTACTTTTGTAACCTGATTTAGTTAGAGTTATTATTTTCTTAGCCTGGTTTAGTTAGAGTTATTCCTTCCTTAGCCTAATTCGGTTAGAGTTATTCCTTCCTTAGCGTGATTCAGTTAGGGTTATTACTTCTTAGCCTGATTCAGTTAAAGTTATTCCTTCCTTAGCTTGATTCATTTAGAGTTATTATTTCCTTATCCTGGTTCAGTTAGAGTTATACCTTCCTTAGCCTAATTCAGTTAGAGTTATTACTTTCTTAGCCTGGTTCAGTTAGAGTTATTCCTTTCTTAGCCTGATTCAATTAGAGTTGTTACTTTCTTAGCCTGGTTCAGTTAGAGTAATTCCTTCCTTAGCTTGATTCAGTTAGAGTTATTCCTTCCTTAGCCTGATTCAGTTAGAGTTATTATTTTCTTAGATTGGTTCAGTTAGAGTTTTCCTTCCTTAGCCTGATTCAGTTAGAGTTATTACTTTCTTAGCCTGGTTCAGTTAGAGTTACTCTTTCCTTAGCCTGATTCAGTTAGAGTTATTACCTTCTTAGCTTGACTAAGTTGGAGTTATTCCTTCCTTAACCTGATTCAATTAAAGTTATTATTTTCTTAGCCTGATTCAGTTAGAGTTGTTACTTTCTTAGCCTGGTTCAGTTAGACTTATTACTTTCTTAGCTTGATTCTGTTTGAATTATTCCATCCTTAGCCTGGTTCAGTTAGAGTTATTCTTTCCTTATCCTGGTTCAGTTAGAGTTATTCCTTCCTTAGCGTGATTCAGTTTCAGTTATTACTTTCTTAGACTGATTCAATTAGAGTTATTCTTTCCTTAGCCTGATTCAGTTAGAGTTACTACTTTCTTAGCCTGGTTCAGTTAGAGATATTCCTTTCTTAGCCTGATTCAGTTAGAGTTGTTACTTTCTTAGCCTGGTTCAGTTAGACTTATTACTTTCTTAGCTTGATTCTGTTTGAATTATTCCATCCTTAGCCTGGTTCAGTTAGAGTTATTCTTTCCTTATCCTGGTTCAGTTAGAGTTATTCCTTCCTTAGCGTGATTCAGTTTCAGTTATTACTTTCTTAGACTGATTCAATTAGAGTTATTCTTTCCTTAGCTTGATTCAGTTAGAGTTATTACTTTCTTATCCTGGTTCAGTTAGAGTTATTTCTTCCTTAGCCTGATTCAGTTAGAATTATTCCTTCCTTAGCCTGGTTCAGTTAGACTTATTACTTTCTTAGCCTGGTTCAGTTAGAGTTATTCCTTCCTTATCCTGATTCAGTTAGAGTTATTACTTTCTTAGCTTGGTTAAGTAGGAGTTATTCCTTCCTTTGCCTGATTCAGTTAGAGTTATTTCTTTCTTACCCTGATCCGGTTAGAGTTATTACTTTCTTAGCCTGGAGCAGTTAGAGTTATTCCTTCCTTAGCCTGATTCAGTTAGAGATATTACTTTCTTAGCCTGGTTCAGTTAGACTTATTACTTTCTTAGCCTGGTTCAGTCACAGTTATTGCTTTTGTATCCTGATTCAGTTAGAGTTATTACTTTCTTAGCCTCGTTTAGTTAGAGTTATTACTTTAATCAAGCTAAGGAAGCAAAAATATTACTTTCTCAGTCTGGTTCAATTAGAGTTCTTCATTCCTTAGCCTGATTCAATTAGAGTTATTACTTTCTTAGCCTGGTTCAGTGAGAGTTATTACTTCCTTAGCCTAATTCACTTAGAATTATTATTTTCTAACATGGTTTACTTAGAGTTATTACTTCCTTAGCCTGATTCAGTTAGAGTTATTCCTTTTTTAGCCAGGTTCAGTTAGAGTTATTCCTTCCTTAGCCTGATTCAGTTACAGTTGTTACTTTCTTAGCCTGGTTCAGTTAGACTTATTATTTTCTTAGCCTGGTTCAGTTAGAGTTATTCCTTCTTTATCCTAATTCGGTTAGAGTTATTACTTTCTTAGCCTGATTCAGTTAGATTTCTTCCTTCCTTAGTCTGATTCATTTAGAGTTATTACTTTTTTAGCCTACTTCAATTAGAGTTATTCCTTCCTTAGCGTGATTCAGTTAGTGTTATTACTTTCTTAGCCTGGTTCAGTTAGAGTTATTCCTTCCTTATCCTGATTCAGTTAGAGTTATTACTTTCTTAGCCTGGTTCAGTTAGAGTTATTATTTTCTTAGCCTGGTTCAGTTACAGTTATTACTTTCTTAGCCTGGTTCAGTTACAGTTATTCCTTCCTTAGCCTGATTCAGTTAGAGTTACTACTTTCTTAGCCAGGGTCAGTTAGACTTATTACTTTCTTAGCCTGGTTCAGTCAGAGTTATTCCTTTTGTAGCCTGATTCAGTTAGAGTCATTACCTTCTTAGCCTGGTTCAGTTAGAGTTATTACTTTTGTAGCATGATTCAGTTAGAGTTGTTACTTTCTTAGCCTGGTTCAGTTAGAGATATTCCTTCCTTAGTTTGATTCAGTTAGAGTTATTACTTTCTTATCTTGGTTCAGTTAGAGTTATTCCTTCCTTAGCCTGATTCAGTAAGAGTTATTACTTTCTTAGCCTGGTTCAGTTAGAGATATTCCTTCCTTAGCTTGATTCAGTTAGAATTAGTACTTTCTTATCTTGGTTCAGTTAGAGTTATTCCTTCCTTAGCCTGATTCATTAAGAGTTATTATTTTCTTAGCCTGGTTGAGTTAGAGTTATTCCTTCCTTAGCCTGATTCAGTTAGAATTATTACTTTCTTAGCCTGGTTAAGTTGGAGTTTTCATTCTTTAGCCTGATTCAGTTAGAGTTATTACTTTCTTAGCCTGGTTCAGTTACAGTTATTCCTTCCTTAGCCTGATTCAGTTAGAGTTACTGCTTTCTTAGCCTGGTTCAGTTAGACTTATTACTTTCTTAGCCTGGTTCAGTTAGAGTTATTCCTTCCTCAGCCTGATTCAGTTACAGTTGTTACTTTCTTAGCCTGGTTCAGTTAGAGTTATTATTTTCTTAGCCTGGTTCAGTTAGAGTTGTTCCTTCCTTAGCCTGACTCAGTTAGAGTTATTACTTTAATGAAGCAAAGGAAGGAATAACCGTACTATTACTTTCTTAGCCTGGTTCAGTTAGAGTTATTCCTTCCTTAGCCTAATTCAGTTAGAGTTATTACTTTCTTAGCATGGTTCACTTAGAGTTATTCCTTCCTTAGCCTGATTCAGTTAGAGTTATTACTTTCTTAGCCTGGTTCAGTTTGAGTTATTACTATTGTAGCCTGATTTAGTTAGAGTTATTACTTTCTTAGCCTGGTCCAGTTTGAGTTATTCCTTCCTTAGTCTGATTCAGTTAGAGTTATTACTGTCTTAGCCTGGTTCAGTTAGACTTATTGTTTTCTTAGCCTGATACAATTAGAGTTATTCCTTTTGTAGCCTGATTCATTTAGAGTCATTACCTTCTTAGCCTGGTTCAGTTAGAGATATTACTTTTGTAGCCTGATTCAGTTAGAGTTATTACTTTCTTAGCCTGGTTCAGTTAGAGTTATTCCTTCCTTAGCCTAATTCAGTTAGAGTTTTTACTTTCTTAGCCTGATTCAGTTAGAGTTATTCCTTCCTTAGTCTGATTCAGTTAGAGTTATTACTTTCTTAGCCTGGTTCAGTTAGAGTTATTCTTTCCTTATCCTGGTTCAGTTAGAGTTATTCCTTCCTTAGCGTGATTCAGTTACTGTTATTACTTTCTTACCCTGATTTTTTTAGAGTTATTCCTTCCTTTGTCTGATTCAGTTAGAGTTATTCCTTCCTTAGCTTGATTCAGTTAGAGTTATTACTTTCTAAGCCTGGTTGAGTTAGACTTATTATTTTCTTAGCCTGGTTCATTCAGAGTTATTCCTTTTGTAGCCTGATTCAGTTAGAATTATTCCCTCCTTAGCCTGATCCAATTAGAGTTATTACTTTCTTCGCCTGATTCAGTTAGAGTTATTCCTTCCTTAGCCTAATTCAGTTAGAGTTATTCCTTCCTTAGCGTGATTCAGTTAGAGTTATTATTTTCTTAGCCTGATTCAGTTAGAGTTATTCCTTCTTTAGCTTGATTCAGTTAGAGTTATTATTTTCTTATTCTGGTTCAGTTAGAGTTATTCCTTCCTTAGCCTGATTCAGTTAGAGTTATTATTTTCTTAGCCTGGTTCAGTTAAATTTATTCCTTCCTTAGCCTGATTCAGTTACAGTTATTACTTTCTTAGCCTGGTTCAGTTAGAGTTATTCCTTCCTTAGCATAATCCAGTTAGAGTATTACTTTCTTCGCCTGATTCATTTAGAGTTATTCCTTCCTTAGCCTAATTCAGTTACAGTTATTACTTTCTTAGTCTGATTCAGTTAGAGTTATTCCTTCCTTAGCTTGATTCAATTAGAGTTATTACTTTCTTAGTCTGGTTCAGTTAGAGTTATTCCTTCCTTAGCCTGATTCAGTTAGATTTATTACTTTCTTAGCCTGGTTCTATTAGAGTTATTACTTCCTTAGCCTAATTCAGTTAGAGTTATTAGTTTCTTAGCATGGTTCACTTAGAGTTATTCCTTCCTTAGCCTGATTCAGTTAGGGTTATTCTTTTCTTAGCCTGATTCAGTTAGAGTTATTCCTTCCTTAGCCTGAGTCAGTTAGAGTTATTACTTTCTTTGCCTGGTTCAGTTAGAGTTATTAATTTTGTAGCCTGATTCAGTTACTCTTATTACTTTCTTAGCCTGGTTCAGTTAGAGTTTTTCCTTCCTTAGCCTGATCCAGTTAGAGTTACTACTTTCTTAGCCTGGTTCAGTTAGACTTATTACTTTCTTAGCCTGGTTCAGTCAGAGTTATTCCTTTTGTATCCTGATTCAGTTAGAGTCATTACCTTCTTAGCCTGTTTCAGTTAGAGTTATTACTTTTTTTAGCCTGATTTAGTTAGAGTTATTATTTTTTTAGCCTGGTTCAGTTAGAGTTATTCCTTCCTTAGCCTAATTCAGTTAGAGTTATTCCTTCCTTAGCGTGATTCAGTTAGGGTTATTACTTCTTAGCCTGATTCAGTTAGAGTTATTCCTTCCTTAGCTTGATTCAGTTAGAGTTATTATTTCCTTATCCTGGTTCAGTTAGAGTTATACCTTCCTTAGCCTGATTCAGTTAGAGTTATTACTTTCTTAGCCTGGTTCAGTTAGAGTTATTCCTTCCTTAGCCTGATTCAGTTAGAGTAGTCACTTTCTTAGCCTGGTTCAGTTAGAGTTACTACTTTCTTAGCCTGGTTCAGTTAGAGTTATTCCTTCTTTAGCGTAATTCAGTTAGAGTTATTACTTCCTTAGCCTGATTCAGTTAGAGTTATTCCTTCCTTAGCCTAATTCAATTAGAGTTATTACTTTCTTAGCTGGGTTAATTTGGAGTTATTCCTTACTTAGACTGATTCGTTTAGAGTTATTTCTTTCTTAGCCTGGTTCAGTTAGTGTTATTCCTTTTGTATCCTGATTCACTTAGAGTTATTACTTTCTTAGCCTGGTTCAGTTAGAGTTATTCCTTCCTTAGCCTAATTCAATTAGAGTTATTACTTTCTTAGCTTGGTTTATTTGGAGTTATTACTTGCTTAGCCTGATTCAGTTAGAGTTATTACTTTCTAAGCCTGATTCAGTTAGAGTTAGTCCTTCCTTAGCCTGATTCAGTTAGAGTTATTACTTTCCTAGCCTGATTCATTAGAGTTATTCCTTCCTTAGCTTGATTCAGTTGGAGTTATTCCTTCCTCAGCCTGATTCAGTTAGAATTACTACTTTCTTAGCCAGGTTCAGTTAGAGTTATTTCTTCCTTAGCCTGATTAAGTTAGAGATATTACTTTCTAAGCCTGGTTCAGTTAGACTAATTACTTTCTTAGCCTGGTTCAGTCAGAGTTATTCCTTTTGTAGGCTGATTCATTTAGAGTCATTACCTTCTTAGCCTGGTTCAGTTAGAGTTATTCCTTCCTTAGCCTAATTCAGTTAGAGTTATTACTTTCTTAGCCTGGTTCAGTTAGAGTTATTCCTTCCTTAGCCTGATTCAGTTAGAGTTGTTACTTTATTAGCCTGGTTCAGTTAGAGTTATTACTTTCTTATGCTGGTTCATTTAGAGTTATTCCTTCCTTAGCCTAATTCAGTTAGAGTTATTACTTTCTTAGCCTGATTCAGTTAGAGTTATTCCTTCCTTAGTCTGATTCAGTTAGAGTTATTCCTTCCTTAGTCTGATTCAGTTGGAGTTATTACTTTCTTAGCCTGGTTCAGTTAGAGTTTTCTTTCCTTATCCTTGTTCAGTTACAGTTATTCCTTCGTTAGCGTGATTCAGTTACAGTTATTACTTTCTGACCCTGATTCTGTTAGAGTTATTCCTTCCTTTGCCTGATTCAGTTAGAGTTATTATTTTCTTATCCTGGTTCAGTTAGAGTCATTCCGTCCTTAGCCTGATTTAGTTAGGTTTATTCCTTCCTTAGCCTGATTCAGTTAGAGTTATTACTTTCTTAGCTTGGTTAAGTTGGAGTTTTCCTTCCTTAGCCTGATTCAGTTAGAGATATTACTTTCTTAGCCTCGTTCAGTTAGACTTATTACTTTCTTAGCCTGGTTGAGTCAGAGTTATTCCTTTTGTAGCATGATTCGGTCAGAGTTATTACTTTCTTAGCCTCGTTCAGTTAGATTCATTACTTTAATCAAGCTAAAGAAGGAATAACCGTACTATTAGTTACTTAGCCTAGTTCAATTAGAGTTATTCCTTCCTTAGCCTGTCTCAGTTACAGTTATTACTTTAATGAAGCAAAGGAAGGAATAACCGTACTATTACTTTCTTAGTCTGGTACAGTTAGAGTTATTCCTTCCTTAGCCTGATTCCGTTAGAGTTATTACTTTCTTAGCCTGGTTCAGTTAGAGTTATCCCTTCCTTAGCCTAATTCATTTAGAGTTATTCTTTTCTTAGCATGGTTCAGTTAGAGTTATTCCTTCCTTAGCCTGATTCAGTTAGAGTTATTCTTTTCTTAGCCTGGTTCAGTCAGAGTTATTCCTTCCTTAGCCTGATTCAGTTAGAGTTATTACTTTCTTAGCCTGGTTCAGTTAGAGTTATTACATTTGTAGCCTGATTCATTTAGATTTATTACTTTCTTAGTTTGGTTCAGTTAGAGTTTTTCCTTCCTTAGCCTCATCCAGTTAGAGTTACTACTTTCTTAGCCTGGTTCAGTTAGACTTATTACTTTCTTAGCCTGGTTCAGTCAGAGTTATTCCTTTTGTAGCCTGATTCATTTAGAGTTATTATTTTCTTAGCCTGGTTCAGTTAGAGTTATTCCTTCCTTAGCCTAATTCAGTTAGAGTTATTCCTTCCTTAGCGTGATTCAGTTAGGGTTATTACTTCTTAGCCTGATTCAGTTAGAGTTATTCCTTCCTTAGCTTGATTCAGTTAGAGTTATTACTTTCTTCTCCTGGTTCAGTTAGAGTCATTACTTCCTTAGCCTGATTCAGTTAGGTTTATTATTTTCTTAGCCTGGTTCAGTTAGAATTATTCCTTCCTTAGCCTGATTCAGTTAGAGTTATTACTTTCTTATCCTGGTTGAGTCAGAGATATTCCTTTTGTAGCCTCATTCAGTCAGAGTTATTACTTTCTTAGCCTCGTTCAGTTAGATTCATTACTTTAATCAAGCAAAGGAAGGAATAACCGTATTATTAGTTTCTTAGCCTGGTTCAATTAGAGTTATTCCTTCCTTAGTCTGTTTCAGTTAGAGTTATTACTTTAATGAAGCAAAGGAAAGAATAACCGTAATATTACTTTCTTATTCTGGTTCAGTTAGAGTTATTCCTTCCTTAGCCTGATTCAGTTAGAGTTATTACTTTCTTAGCCTGGTTCTGTTAGAGTTAATACTTTTGTAGCCTGATTCAGTTAGAGTTATTACTTTCTTAGCCTGGTTCAGTTAGAGTTATTCCATCTTTAGCGTAATTCAGTTAGAGTTATTTCTTCCTTAGCCTGATTCAGTTAGAGTTCTTCCTTCCTTAGTCTGATTCAGTTAGAGTTATTACTTTCTTAGCCTCGTTCAGTTAGAGATATTACTTTAATCAAGGTACTGAAGGAATAACCGTACTATTAGTTTCTTAGCTTGGTTCAATTACAGTTATTCCTTCCTTAGCCTGACTCAGCTAGAGTTATTACTTTCATGAAGCAAAGGAAGGAATAACCGTAATATTACTTTCTTAGTCTGGTTCAGTTACAGTTATTCCTTCCTTAGCCTGATTCAGTTAGAGTTATTACTTTCTTAGCCTGGTTCAGTTAGAGTTATTACTTTTGTAGCCTGATTCAGTTAGAGTTATTACTTTCTTAGCCTGATTCAATTAGAGTTATTCCTTCCTTAGCTTGATTCAGTTAGAGTTATTACTTTCTTATCCTGGTTCAGTTAGAGTTATTCCTTCCTTAGCCTGATTCATTTAGAGTTATTCCTTCCTTAGTCTGATTCAGTTAGAGTTATTGCTTTCTTCGCCTGTTTCAATTAGAGTTTTTTAGATTCTTCCTTAGTCTGATTCGGTTAGAGTTATTACTTTTTTAGCCTGGTTCAGTTAGAGTTATTCTTTCCTTATCCTGGTTGAGTTAGAGTTATTCCTTCCTTAGCGTGATTCAGTTACAGTTATTACTTTCTTAGACTGATTCAGTTAGAGTTATTGCTTCCTTAGCCTGATTCATTTAGAGTTATTACTTTCTTAGACTGATTCAATTAGAGTTATTCCTTCCTTAGCCTGATTCAGTTAGAGTTATTACTTTCTTAGCCTGGTTCAGTTAGAATTATTCCTTCCTTATCCTGATTCAGTTAGAGTTATTACTTTCTTAGCTTGGTTAAGTTGGAGTTATTCCTTCCTTTGCCTGATTCAGTTAGAGTTATTACTTTCTTAGCCTGAACCATTTAGAGTTATTACTTTCTTAGCTTGGATCAGTTAGAGCTATTCCTTCCTTAGCCTGATTCAGTTAGAGATATTACTTTCTTAGCCTGGTTCAGTTAGACTTATTACTTTCTTAGCCTGGTTCAGTCAGAGTTATTCCTTCCTTAGCTTGATTCAGTTAGAGTTATTACTTTCTTATCTTGGTTCAGTTAGAGTTATTCCTTCCTTAGCCTGATTCAGTTAGAGTTATTACTTTCTTAGCCTGATTCAATTAGAGTTATTCCTTCATTAGCTTGATTCAGTTAGAGTTATTACTTTCTTATCCTGGTTCAGTTAGAGTTATTATTTTCTTAGCCTGGTTCAGTTAGAGTTATTCCTTCTTTATCCTATTTAAGTTAGAGTTATTCCTTCCTTAGCCTGATTCAGTTAGAGTTATTATTTTCTTACCCTGGTTCAGTTAGAGTTATTATTTTCTTAGCCTGGTTCAGTTAGAGTTATTCCTTCTTTATCCTATTTCAGTTAGAGTTATTACTTTCTTAGCCTGATTCAGTTAGATTTCTTTCTTCCTTAGTCTGATTCATTTAGAGTTATTACTTTCTTAACCTACTTCAACTAGAGTTATTCCTTCCTTAGCTTGATTCAGTTAGAGTTATTACTTTCTTATCCTGGTTCAGTTAGAGTTATTCCTTCCTTAGCCTGATTCAGTTAGTTATTACTTTCTTAGCCTGGTTCAGTTAGAGGTATTCCTTCCTTAGCCTGATTCAGTTAGAGTTATTGCTTCCTTAGTCTGAGTCAGTTAGAGTTATTACTTTCTTCGTCTGGTTCAGTTAGAGTTTCTTAGATTCTTCCTTAGCCTGATTCGGTTAGAGTTATTACTTTCTTAACCTGGTTCAGTTAGAGTTATTCTTTCCTTATTCTGGTTGAGATAGAGTTATTCCTTCCTTAGCCTGATTCAGTTAGAGTTATTATTTTCTTAGCCTGGTTCAGTTAGAATTATTCCTTCCTTAGCCTGATTCAGTTAGAGTTATTACTTTCTTAGCCTGGTTAAGTTGGAGTTTTCCTTCCTTAGCCTGATTCAGTTGGAGTTATTACTTTCTTAACCTGATTCAGTTAGAGTTATTACTTTCTTAGCCTGGTTCAGTCAGAGTTATTCCATCCTTAGCCTGATCAGTTAGAGATATTACTTTCTTATCCTGTTTCAGTTAGACTTATTACTTTCTTTGCCTGGTTCAGTCGGAGTTATTCCTTTTGTAGCCTGATTCAGTTAGAGTTATTACTTTTGTAGCCTAATCAGTTAGAGATATTACCTTCTTAGCCTGGTTCAGTTAGAGTTATTCCTTCCTTAGCCTGATTCAGTTACAGTTGTTACTTTCTTAGCCTGGTTCAGTTAGAGTTATTCCTTCTTTATCCTAATTCAGTTAGAGTTATTACTTTCTTAGCCTGATTCAGTTAGATTTCTTCCTTCCTTAGTTGTGATTCATTTAGAGTTATTACATTCTTAGCCTACTTCAATTAGAGTTATTCCTTCCTTAGCGTGATTCAGTTAGTGTTATTACTTTCTTAGCCTGGTACAGTTAGAGTTATTCCTTCCTTATCCTGATTCAGTTAGAGTTATTACTTTCTTAGCCTGATTCAGTTAGAGTAATTCCTTCCTTAGCTTGATTCAGTTAGAGTTATTTCTTTCTTATCCTGGTTCAGTTAGAGTTATTCCTTCCTTAGCCTGATTCAGTTAGAGTTATTATTTTCTTAGATTGGTTCAGTTAGAGTTATTCCTTCCTTAGCCTGATTCAGTTAGAGTTATTACTTTCTTAGCCTGGTTCAGTCAGAGTTATTCCTTTTGTAGCCTGATTCAGTTAGAGTTATTACTTTCTTAGCCTGGTTCAGTTAGAGTTATTACCTTCTTAGATTGGTTAAGTTGGAGTTATTCCTTCCTCAGCCTGATTCAATTAAAGTTATTACTTTCTTAGCCTGATTCAGTTAGAGTTACTACTTTCTTAGCCTGGTTCAATTAGAGGTATTCCTTCCTTACCCTGATTCAGTTAGAGTTGTTACATTTTTAGCCTGGTTCAGTTACAGTTATTCCTTCCTTAGCCTAATTCAGTTAGAGTTATTACTTTCTTGGTCTGATGCAATTAGAGTTATTCCTTCCTTAGCCTGATTCAGTTACAGTTATTACTTTCTTAGCCTGGTTCAGTTAGAGTTATTCCTTCCTTAGCATAATTCAGTTAGATTTATTACTTTCTTGGCCTGATTCAATTAGAGTTATTCCTTCCTTAGCCTGATTCAGTTACAGTTATTACTTTCTTAGCCTCATTCAGTTAGAGTTATTCCCTCCTTAGCCTGATTCGGTAGAGTTATTACATTCTTATCCTGGTTCAGTTATAGTTATTCTTTCCTTATCCTGGTTCAGTTAGAGTTAATCCTTCCTTAGCGTGATTCAGTTAGAGTTATTACTTTCTTAGCCTGATTCAGTTAGAGTTATTCCTTCCTTAGCCTGATTCATTTAGAGTTATTGTTTTCTTACCCTGGTTCAGTTAGAGTTATTCCTTCCTTAGCCTAATTCAGTTAGAGTTAAAACTTTCTTAGCCTGGTTGAGTTAGAGATATTCCTTCCTTAGCCTGATTCAGTTAGAGTTATTCCTTCCTTATCCTGATTCAGTTAGAGTTATTACTTTCTTAGCCTGGTTCTGTTAGAGTTATTACTTTCTTAGCCTGATTCAGTTACAGTTGTTACTTTCTTAGCCTGGTTCAGTTAGAGTTATTTCTTCTTTATCCTAATTCAGTTAGAGTTATTACTTTCTTAGCCTGATTCAGTTAGATTTCTTCCTTCCTTAGTTGTGATTCATTTAGAGTTATTACATTCTTAGCCTACTTCAATTAGAGTTATTCCTTCCTTAGCGTGATTCAGTTAGTGTTATTACTTTCTTAGCCTGGTTCAGTTAGAGTTATTCCTTCCTTATCCTGATTCAGTTAGAGTTATTACTTTCTTAGCCTGATTCAGTTAGAGTAATTCCTTACTTAGCTTGATTCAGTTAGAGTTATTTCTTTCTTATCCTGGTTCAGTTAGAGTTATTCCTTCCTTAGCCTCATTCAGTTAGAGTTATTATTTTCTTAGATTGGTTCAGTTAGAGTTATTCCTTCCTTACCCTGATTCAGTTAGAGTTATTACTTTCTTAGCCTGGTTCAGTCAGAGTTATTCCTTTTGTAGCCTGATTCAGTTAGAGTTATTACTTTCTTAGCCTCGTTTAGTTAGAGTTATTACTTTAGTCAAGCTAAGGAAGGAATAACCGTACTATTAGTTTCTTAGCCTGGTTCAATTAGAGTTATTCCTTCCTTAGCCTGACTCAGTTAGAGTTATTACTTTAATGAAGCAAAGGAAGCAAAAATATTACTTTCTCAGTTTGGTTCATTTAGAGTTCTTCATTCCTTAGCCTGATTCAGTTAGAGTTATTACTTTCTTAGCCTGCTTCAGTGAGAGTTATTACTTCCTTAGCCTAATTCACTTAGAGTTATTACTTTCTAACATGGTTTACTTAGAGTTATTCCTTCCTTAGCCTGATTCAGGTAGAGTTATTCCTTTTTTAGCCTGGTTCAGTTAGAGTTTTTCCTTCCTTAGCATGATTCAGTTAGAGTTATTCCTTTCTTAGCCTGGTTCAGTTAGGGTTATTCCTTCCTTAGCCTGATTCAGTTAGAGTTATTACTTTCTTATCCTGGTTAAGTTGGAGTTCTCCTTCCTTAGCCTGATTCAGTTAGAGTTATGATTTTCTTAGCCTGATTCAGTTAGAGTTATTACTTTCTTAGCCTGGTTCAGTCAGAGTTATTCCATCCTTAGCCTGATCAGTTAGAGATATTATTTTCTTAGCCTGATTCAGTTATACTTATTACTTTCTTAGCCTGGTTAAGTCGGAGTTATTCCTTTTGTAGCCTGATTCAGTTAGATTTATTACTTTTGTAGCCTAATCAGTTAGAATTATTACCTTCTTAGCCTGGTTCAGTTAGGGTTATTCCTTCCTTAGCCTGATTCAGTTACAGCTGTTACTTTCTTAGCCTGGTTCAGTTAGAGTTATTATTTTCTTAGCCTGGTTCAGTTAGAGTTATTCCTTCTTTATCCTAATTCAGTTAGAGTTATTACTTTCTTAGCCTGATTCAGTTAGATTTCTTCCTTCCTTAATCTGATTCATTTAGAGTTATTACTTTCTTAGCCTACTTCAATTAGAGTTATTCCTTCCTTAGCGTGATTCAGTTAGTGTTATTACTTTTTTAGCCTGATTCAGTTAGAGTTATTCCTTCCTTAGCCTGATTCAGTTAGAGTTATTACTTTCTTAGCCTGATTCAGTTAGAGTTATTCCTTCCTTAGCTTGATTCAGTTAGAGTTATTTCTTTCTTATCCTGGTTCAGTTAGAGTTATTCCTTCCTTCGCCTGATTCAGTTAGAGTTATTATTTTCTTAGATTGGTTAAGTTAGAGTAATTCCTTCCTTAGCCTGATTCAGTTAGAGTTATTACTTTCTTAGCCTGGTTCAGTTAGAGTTACTCCTTCCTTAGCCTGATTCAGTTAGAGTTATTACCTTCTTAGCTTGGTTAAGTTGTAGTTATTCCTTCCTCAGCCTGATTCAATTAAAGTTATTACTTTCTTAGCCTGATTCAGTTAGAGTTACTAATTTCTTAGCCTGGTTCAGTTAGAGGTATTCCTTCCTTAGCCTGATTCAGTTAGAGTTGCTACATTTTTAGCCTGGTTCAGTTAGAGTTATTCCTTCCTTAGCCTAATTCAGTTAGAGTTATTACTTTCTTGGTCTGATTCAATTAGAGTTATTCCTTCCTTAGCCTGATTCAGTTACAGTTATTACTTTCTTAGCCTGGTTCAGTTAGAGTTATTCCTTCCTTAGCATAATTCAGTTAGATTTATTACTTTCTTGGCCTAATTCAATTAGAGTTATTCCTTCCTTAGCCTGATTCCGTTACAGTTATTACTTTCTTAGCCTCATTCAGTTAGAGTTATTCCCTCCTTAGCCTGATTCGGTAGAGTTATTACATTCTCAGCCTGGTTCAGTTATAGTTATTCTTTCCTTATCCTGGTTCAGTTAGAGTTATTCCTTCCTTAGCGTGATTCAGTTAGAGTTATTACTTTTTTAGCCTGATTCAGTTAGAGTTATTCCTTCCTTAACCTGATTCATTTAGAGTTATCGTTTTCTTACCCTGGTCCAGTTAGAGTTATTCCTTCCTTAGCCTAATTCAGTTAGAGTTAAAACTTTCTTAGCCCGGTTGAGTTAGAGATATTCCTTCCTTAGCCTGATTCAGTTAGAGTTGTTAGTTTCTTAGCCTGGTTCAGTTAGAGTTATTACTTTCTTAGCCTGATTCAGTTAGAGTTATTCCTTCCTTAGCTTGATTCAGTTAGAGTTATTACTTTCTTATCTTGGTTCAGTTACAGTTATTTCTTCCTTAGCCTGATTCAGTAAGACTTATTACTTTCTTAGCCTGGTTCAGTTAGAGTTATTCCTTCCTTAGCCTGATTCAGTTAGAGTTATTACTTTCTTAGCCTGGTTAAGTTGGAGTTTTCCTTCCTTAGCCTGATTCAGTTAGAGTTATTACTTTCTTAGCCTGATTCAGTTAGAGTTATTACTTTCTTAGCCTGGTTCAGTCAGAGTTATTCTATCCTTAGCCTGATCAGTTAGAGATATTACTTTCTTATCCTGGTTCAGTTAGACTTATTACTTTCTTAGCCTGGTTCAGTCGGAGTTATTCCTTTTGTAGCCTGATTCAGTTAGAGTTATTACTTTTGTAGCCTAATCAGTTAGAAATATTACCTTCTTAGGCTGGTTCAGTTAGAGTTATTCCTTCCTTAGCCTGATTCAGTTACAGTTGTTACTTTCTTAGCCTGGTTCAGTTAGAGTTATTATTTTCTTAGCCTGGTTCAGTTAGAGTTATTCTTTCTTTATCCTAATTCAGTTAGAGTTATTACTTTCTTAGCCTGATTCAGTTAGATTTCTTCGTTCCTTAATCTGATTCATTTAGAGTTATTACTTTCTTAGCCTACTTCAATTAGAGTTATTCCTTCCTTATCGTGATTCAGTTAGTGTTATTACTTTCTTAGACTGATTCAGTTAGAGTTATTCCTTCCTTAGCCTGATTCAGTTAGAGTTATTACTTTCTTAGCCTGATTCAGTTAGAGTTATTCCTTCCTTAGCTTGATTCAGTTAGAGTTATTACTTTCTTAGTCTGATTCAGTTAGAGTTATTATTTTCTTAGATTGGTTCAGTTAGAGTTATTCCTTCCTTAGCCTGATTCAGTTAGAGTTATTACTTTCTTAGCCTTGTTCAGTTAGAGTTACTCCTTCCTTAGCCTGATTCAGTTAGAGTTATTACCTTCTTAGCTTGTTAAGTTGGAGTTATTCCTTCCTTAGCCAGATTCAATTAAATTTATTACTTTCTTAGCCTGATTCAGTTAGAATTACTACTTTCTTAGCCTGGTTCAGTTAGAGGTATTCCTTCCTTAGCCTGATTCAGTTAGAGTTGTTACATTTTTAGCCTGGTTCAGTTAGAATTATTACTTTTTTAGCCTGGTTCAGTTAGAGTTATTCCTTCAATAGCCTAATTCAGTTAGAGTTATTACTTTCTTGGTCTGATTCAATTAGAGTTATTCCTTCCTTAGCCTGATTCAGTTACAGTTATTAGTTAGAGTTATTCCTTCCTTAGCATAATTCATTTAGATTTATTACTTTCTTGGCCTGATTCAATTAGAGTTATTCCTTCCTTAGCCTGATTCAGTTACAGTTGTTACTTTCTTAGCCTGGTTCAGTTAGAGTTATAATTTTCTTAGCCTGGGTCAGTTAGAGTTATTCCTTCTTTATCCTAATTCAGTTAGAGTTATTACTTTCTTAGCCTGATTCAGTTAGATTTCTTCGTTCCTTAATCTGATTCATTTAGAGTTATTACTTTCTTAGCCTTCTTCAATTAGAGGTATTCCTTCCTTAGCGTGATTCAGTTAGTGTTATTACTTTTTTAGCCTGATTCAGTTAGACATATTCCTTCCTTAGCCTGATTCAGTTGGAGTTATTACTTTCTTAGCCTGATTTAGTTAGAGTTATTCCTTCCTTAGCTTGATTCAGTTAGAGTTATTTCTTTCTTATCCTGGTTCTGTTAGAGTTATTCCTTCCTTAGCCTGATTCAGTTAGAGTTATTACTTTCTTAGCCTGGTTCAGTTAGAGTTACTCCTTCCTTAGCCTGATTCAGTTAGAGTTATTACTTTCTTAGCCTGGTTCAGTTAGAGTTACTCCTTCCTTAGCCTGATTCAATTAAAGTTATTACTTTCTTAGCCTGATTCAGTTAGAGTTACTACTTTCTTAGCCTGGTTCAGTTAGAGTTATTCTCTCCTTATTCTGGTTGAGTTAGAGTTATTCCTTCCTTAGCGTGATTCAGTTACAGTTATTACTTTCTTAGACTGATTCAGTTAGGGTTATTCTTTCCTTATCCTGATTCAGTTAGAGTTATTACTTTCTTAGCCTGATTCAATTGGAGTTATTCCTTCCTTAGCTTGATTCAGTTAGAGTTATTACTTTCTTAGCCTGATTCAGTTAGAGTTATTCCTTCCTTAGCTTGATTCAGTTAGAGTTATTTCTTTCTTATCCTGGTTCAGTTAGAGTTATTCCTTCCTTCGCCTGATTCAGTTAGAGTTATTATTTTCTTAGATTGGTTAAGTTAGAGTAATTCCTTCCTTAGCCTGATTCAGTTAGAGTTATTACTTTCTTAGCCTGGTTCAGTTAGAGTTACTCCTTCCTTAGCCTGATTCAGTTAGAGTTATTACCTTCTTAGCTTGGTTAAGTTGTAGTTATTCCTTCCTCAGCCTGATTCAATTAAAGTTATTACTTTCTTAGCCTGATTCAGTTAGAGTTACTAATTTCTTAGCCTGGTTCAGTTAGAGGTATTCCTTCCTTAGCCTGATTCAGTTAGAGTTGCTACATTTTTAGCCTGGTTCAGTTAGAGTTATTCCTTCCTTAGCCTAATTCAGTTAGAGTTATTACTTTCTTGGTCTGATTCAATTAGAGTTATTCCTTCCTTAGCCTGATTCAGTTACAGTTATTACTTTCTTAGCCTGGTTCAGTTAGAGTTATTCCTTCCTTAGCATAATTCAGTTAGATTTATTACTTTCTTGGCCTGATTCAATTAGAGTTATTCCTTCCTTAGCCTGATTCCGTTACAGTTATTACTTTCTTAGCCTCATTCAGTTAGAGTTATTCCCTCCTTAGCCTGATTCGGTAGAGTTATTACATTCTCAGCCTGGTTCAGTTATAGTTATTCTTTCCTTATCCTGGTTCAGTTAGAGTTATTCCTTCCTTAGCGTGATTCAGTTAGAGTTATTACTTTTTTAGCCTGATTCAGTTAGAGTTATTCCTTCCTTAACCTGATTCATTTAGAGTTATCGTTTTCTTACCCTGGTCCAGTTAGAGTTATTCCTTCCTTAGCCTAATTCAGTTAGAGTTAAAACTTTCTTAGCCCGGTTGAGTTAGAGATATTCCTTCCTTAGCCTGATTCAGTTAGAGTTGTTAGTTTCTTAGCCTGGTTCAGTTAGAGTTATTACTTTCTTAGCCTGATTCAGTTAGAGTTATTCCTTCCTTAGCTTGATTCAGTTAGAGTTATTACTTTCTTATCTTGGTTCAGTTACAGTTATTTCTTCCTTAGCCTGATTCAGTAAGACTTATTACTTTCTTAGCCTGGTTCAGTTAGAGTTATTCCTTCCTTAGCCTGATTCAGTTAGAGTTATTACTTTCTTAGCCTGGTTAAGTTGGAGTTTTCCTTCCTTAGCCTGATTCAGTTAGAGTTATTACTTTCTTAGCCTGATTCAGTTAGAGTTATTACTTTCTTAGCCTGGTTCAGTCAGAGTTATTCTATCCTTAGCCTGATCAGTTAGAGATATTACTTTCTTATCCTGGTTCAGTTAGACTTATTACTTTCTTAGCCTGGTTCAGTCGGAGTTATTCCTTTTGTAGCCTGATTCAGTTAGAGTTATTACTTTTGTAGCCTAATCAGTTAGAAATATTACCTTCTTAGGCTGGTTCAGTTAGAGTTATTCCTTCCTTAGCCTGATTCAGTTACAGTTGTTACTTTCTTAGCCTGGTTCAGTTAGAGTTATTATTTTCTTAGCCTGGTTCAGTTAGAGTTATTCCTTCTTTATCCTAATTCAGTTAGAGTTATTACTTTCTTAGCCTGATTCAGTTAGATTTCTTCGTTCCTTAATCTGATTCATTTAGAGTTATTACTTTCTTAGCCTACTTCAATTAGAGTTATTCCTTCCTTATCGTGATTCAGTTAGTGTTATTACTTTCTTAGACTGATTCAGTTAGAGTTATTCCTTCCTTAGCCTGATTCAGTTAGAGTTATTACTTTCTTAGCCTGATTCAGTTAGAGTTATTCCTTCCTTAGCTTGATTCAGTTAGAGTTATTACTTTCTTAGTCTGATTCAGTTAGAGTTATTATTTTCTTAGATTGGTTCAGTTAGAGTTATTCCTTCCTTAGCCTGATTCAGTTAGAGTTATTACTTTCTTAGCCTTGTTCAGTTAGAGTTACTCCTTCCTTAGCCTGATTCAGTTAGAGTTATTACCTTCTTAGCTTGTTAAGTTGGAGTTATTCCTTCCTTAGCCAGATTCAATTAAATTTATTACTTTCTTAGCCTGATTCAGTTAGAATTACTACTTTCTTAGCCTGGTTCAGTTAGAGGTATTCCTTCCTTAGCCTGATTCAGTTAGAGTTGTTACATTTTTAGCCTGGTTCAGTTAGAATTATTACTTTTTTAGCCTGGTTCAGTTAGAGTTATTCCTTCAATAGCCTAATTCAGTTAGAGTTATTACTTTCTTGGTCTGATTCAATTAGAGTTATTCCTTCCTTAGCCTGATTCAGTTACAGTTATTAGTTAGAGTTATTCCTTCCTTAGCATAATTCATTTAGATTTATTACTTTCTTGGCCTGATTCAATTAGAGTTATTCCTTCCTTAGCCTGATTCAGTTACAGTTGTTACTTTCTTAGCCTGGTTCAGTTAGAGTTATAATTTTCTTAGCCTGGGTCAGTTAGAGTTATTCCTTCTTTATCCTAATTCAGTTAGAGTTATTACTTTCTTAGCCTGATTCAGTTAGATTTCTTCGTTCCTTAATCTGATTCATTTAGAGTTATTACTTTCTTAGCCTTCTTCAATTAGAGGTATTCCTTCCTTAGCGTGATTCAGTTAGTGTTATTACTTTTTTAGCCTGATTCAGTTAGACATATTCCTTCCTTAGCCTGATTCAGTTGGAGTTATTACTTTCTTAGCCTGATTTAGTTAGAGTTATTCCTTCCTTAGCTTGATTCAGTTAGAGTTATTTCTTTCTTATCCTGGTTCTGTTAGAGTTATTCCTTCCTTAGCCTGATTCAGTTAGAGTTATTACTTTCTTAGCCTGGTTCAGTTAGAGTTACTCCTTCCTTAGCCTGATTCAGTTAGAGTTATTACTTTCTTAGCCTGGTTCAGTTAGAGTTACTCCTTCCTTAGCCTGATTCAATTAAAGTTATTACTTTCTTAGCCTGATTCAGTTAGAGTTACTACTTTCTTAGCCTGGTTCAGTTAGAGTTATTCTCTCCTTATTCTGGTTGAGTTAGAGTTATTCCTTCCTTAGCGTGATTCAGTTACAGTTATTACTTTCTTAGACTGATTCAGTTAGGGTTATTCTTTCCTTATCCTGATTCAGTTAGAGTTATTACTTTCTTAGCCTGATTCAATTGGAGTTATTCCTTCCTTAGCTTGATTCAGTTAGAGTTATTACTTTCTTATCCTGGTTCAGTTAGAGTTTTTCCTTCCTTAGCCTGATTCACTTAGAGTTATTATTTTCTTAGCCTGGTTCAGTTAGAATTATTCCTTCCTTAGCCTGATTCAGTAAGAGTTATTACTTTCTTAGCCTGGTTCAGTTAGAGTTATTCCTTCCTTAACCTGATTCAGTTAGAGTTATTACTTTCTTAGCCTGGTTAATTTGGAGTTTTCCTTCCATAGCCTGATTCAGTTGGAGTTATTACTTTCTTAACCTGATTCAGTTATAGTTATTACTTTCTTAGCCTGGTTCAGTCAGAGTTATTCCATCCTTAGCCTGATCAGTTAGAGATATTACTTTCTTATCCTGTTTCAGTTAGACTTATTACTTTCTTAGCCTGGTTCAGTCGGAGTTATTCCTTTTGTAGCCTGATTCAGTTAGAGTTATTACTTTTGTAGCCTAATCAGTTAGAGGTATTACCTTCTTAGCCTGGTTCAGTTAGAGTTATTCCTTCCTTAGCCTGATTCAGTTACAGTTGTTACTTTCTTAGCCTGGTTCAATTAGACTTATTCCTTCTTTATCCTAATTCAGTTAGAGTTATTACTTTCTTAGCCTGATTCAGTTAGATTTCTTCCTTCCTTAGTTGTGATTCATTTAGAGTTATTACATTCTTAGCCTACTTCAATTAGAGTTATTCCTTCCTTAGCGTGATTCAGTTAGTGTTATTACTTTCTTAGCCTGGTTCAGTTAGAGTTATTCCTTCCTTATCCTGATTCAGTTAGAGTTATTACTTTCTTAGCCTGATTCAGTTAGAGTAATTCCTTCCTTAGCTTGATTCAGTTAGAGTTATTTCTTTCTTATCCTGGTTCAGTTAGAATTATTCCTTCCTTAGCCTGATTCAGTTAGAGATATTATTTTCTTAGATTGGTTCAGTTAGAGTTATTCCTTCCTTAGCCTGATTCAGTTAGAGTTATTACTTTCTTAGCCTGGTTCAGTTAGAGTTACTCCTTCCTTAGCCTGATTCAGTTAGAGTTATTACCTTCTTAACTTGTTAAGTTGGAGTTATTCCTTCCTTAGCCTGATTCAGTTAGAGTTATTCCTTCCTTAGCGTGATTCAGTTAGAGTTATTACTTTCTTAGCCTGATTCAGTTAGAGTTATTACTTTCTTAGCCTGGTTCAGTTTGAGTTATTACTTTTGTAGCCTGATTTAGTTAGAGTTATTACTTTCTTACCCTGGTTCAGTTAGAGTTATTTCTTCCATAGCCTAATTCAGTTAGAGTTAAAACTGTCTTAGCCTGGTTGAGTTAGAGATATTCCTTCCTTAGCCTGATTCAGTTATTGTTGTTACTTTCTTAGCCTGGTTCAGTTAGAGTTATTACTTTCTTAGCCTGATTCAGTTAGAGTTATTCCTTCCTTAGCTTGATTCAGTTAGAGTTATTACTTTCTTATCTTGGTTCAGTTAGAGTTATTTCTTCCTTAGCCTGATTCAGTAAGACTTATTACTTTCTTAGCCTGGTTCAGTTAGAGTTATTCCTTCCTTAGCCTGATTCAGTTAGAGTTATTACTTTCTTAGCCTGGTTAAGTTGGAGTTTTCCTTCCTTACCCTGATTCAGTTAGAGTTATTACTTTCTTAGCCTGATTCAGTTAGAGTTATTACTTTCTTAGCCTGGTTCAGTCAGAGTTATTCTATCCTTAGCCTGATCAGTAGAGATATTACTTTCTTATCCTGGTTCAGTTAGACTTATTACTTTCTTAGCCTGGTTCAGTCGGAGTTATTCCTTTTGTAGCCTGATTCAGTTAGAGTTATTACTTTTGTAGCCTGATTCAGTTAGAGTTATTTCTTTCTTAGCCTGATTCAGTTAGAATTATTCCTTCCTTAGCTTGATTCAGTTAGAGTTATTACTTTCTTACCCTGATTCAGTTAGAGTTATTACTTTCTTAGCCTGGTTCAGTTAGAGTTACTCCTTCCTTAGCCTGATTCAGTTAGAGTTATTACCTTCTTAGCCTGGTTAAGTTGGAGTTTTCCTTCCTTAGCCTGATTCAATTAAAGTTATTACTTTCTTAGCCTGATTCTGTTAGAGTTACTACTTTCTTAGCCTGGTTCAGTTAGAGGTATTCCTTCCTTAGCCTAATTCAGTTAGAGTTATTACTTTCTTGGTCTGATTCAATTAGAGTTATTCCTTGCTTAGCCTGATTCAGTTATAGTTATTCCTTCCTTAGCCTGATTCAGTTAGAGTTATTACTTTCTTGGTCTGATTCAATTAGAGTTAATCCTTCCTTAGCCTGATTCAGTTACAGTTATTAGTTAGAGTTATTCCTTCCTTAGCATAATTCAGTTAGATTTATTACTTTCTTGGCCTGATTCAATTAGAGTTATTCCTTCTTTATCCTAATTCAGAGTTATTATTTTCTTAGCCTGATTCAGTTAGATTTCTTCGTTCCTTAATCTGATTCATTTAGAGTTATTACTTTCTTAGCCTACTTCAATTAGAGTTATTCCTTCCTTAGCGTGATTCAGTTAGTATTATTACTTTTTAGCCTGATTCAGTTAGTGTTATTACTTTTTTAGCCTGATTCATTTAGAGTTATTCCTTCCTTAGCCTGATTCAGTTAGAGTTATTACTTTCTTAGCCTGATTCAGTTAGAGTTATTCCTTCCTTAGCTTGATTCAGTTAGAGTTATTTCTTTCTTATCCTGGTTCTGTTAGAGTTATTCCTTCTTTAGCCTCATTCAGTTAGAGTTATTATCTTCTTAGATAGGTTCAGTTAGAGTTATTCCTTCCTTAGCCTGATTCAGTTAGAGTTATTACTTTCTTAGCCTGGTTCAGTTAGAGTTACTCCTTCCTTAGCCTGATTCAGTTAGAGTTATTACCTTCTTAGCTTGGTTAAGTTGGAGTTATTCCTTCCTTAGCCTGATTAAATTAAAGTTATTACTTTCTTAGCCTGATTCAGTTAGAGTTACTACTTTCTTAGCCTGGTTCAGTTAGAGGTATTCCTTCCTTAGCCTGATTCAGTTAGAGCTGTTACATTTTTAGCCTGGTTCAGTTAGAGTTATTACTTTCTTAGCCTGGTTCAGTTAGAGTTATTCCTTCCTTAGCCTGATTCATTTAGAGTTATTACTTTCTTAGCCTCATTCAGTTAGTGTTATTCCTTCCTTAGTCTGATTCAGTTAGGGTTATTACTTTCTTAGCCAGATTCAGTTAGAGTTATTCCTTCCTTTGCCTGATTCAGTTAGAATTATTACTTTCTTAGCCTGATTCAGTTAGAGTTATTCCTTCCTTAGTCAGATTCAGTTAGAGTTATTACTTTCTTACCCTGGTTCAGTTAGATTTATTCCTTCCTTAGCCTGATTCAGTTAGAGTTGTTATTTTCTTAGTCTGGTTCAGTTAGAGTTATTACTTTCTTAGCCTGGTTCAGTTAGAGTTATTCCTTCCTTTGCCTAATTCAGTTAGAGTTATTACTTTCTTAGCCTGATTCAGTTTGAATTATTCCTTCCTTAGTCTGATTCAGTTAGATTTATTACTTTCTTAACCTGGTTTATTTACAGTTATTCCTTCCTTAGCATAATTCAGTTAGAGATATTACACTCTTAGCCTGATTCAAGTAGAGTTATTCCTTCCTTAGCCTGATTCAGTTAGAATTATTACTTTCTTAGCCTGATTCAGTTAGAGTTATTCCTTCCTTAGTCTGATTCAGTTAGAGTTAATACTTTATTAGTCTTGTTCACTTAGAGTTATTCTTTCCTTAGATTGATTCAGTTAGAATTATTCCTTCCTTAGTCTGATTTAGTTAGAGTTATTACTTTCTTAGCCTGGTTCAGTCAGGGTTATTATTTCCTTAGCCTGATTCGGTTAGAGTTATTACTTTCTTAGCCTGATTCAATTTGAATTATTCCTTCCTTAGTCTGATTCAGTTAAATTTATTATTTTCTTAGCGTGGTTTATTTAGAGTTATTCCTTCCTTAGCATAATTCAGTTAGTGTTATTACTTTCTTAGACTGATTCAAGTAGAGTCATTCCTTCCTTAGCCTGATTCAGTTAGAATTATTACTTTCTTAACCTGTTTCAGTTAGAGTTATTCCTTCCTTAGTCTGATTCACTTAGAGTTATTACTTTCTTAGCCTGGTTCAGTTAGATTTATTTCTTCCTTCGCCTGATTCAGTTAGATTTATTACTTTCTTAGCCTGATTCATTTAGAGTTATTCCTTCCTTAGTCTGATTCAGTTAGGTTTATTACTTTCGTAGCCGGGTTCAGTTAGAGTTATTCCTTTCTTAGCCTGATTCGGTTAGAGTTATTACTTTCTTAGCCTGGTTCAGTTAGAGTTATTACCTTCTTATCCTGGTTCAGTTAGAGTTATTCCTTCCTTAGCCTGATTCAGTTAGAGTTATTACTTTCTTAGCCTGATTCAGTTAGAGTTATTCCATCCTTACCTTGATTCAGTTAGAGTTATTACTTTCTTAGCCTAGTTCAATTAGAGTTATTCTTTTCTTAGCCTGATTCAGGTTTGAGTTATTATTTTCTTAGCCTGGTTCAGTTACAATTATTCGTTCCTTAGCCTGATTCAGTTAGATTTATTACTTTCTGAGCCTGGTTCAGTTAGAGATATTACTTTTGTAGCCTGGTTGAGTTAGAGTTATTACTTTCTTAGCCTGATTCAGTTAGAATTATTATTTTATTAGCCTGATTCAGTTAGAGTTGTTCCTTCCTTAGCTTGATTCAATTAGAGTTATTACTTTCTTTTCCTGGTTCAGTTACAGTTATTCCTTCCTTAGCCTGATTCAGTTAGAGTTATTATTTTCTTAGCCTGGTTTAGTTAGAGTTATTCCTTCTTCAGCCTGATTCAGTTAGAGTTATTACTTTCTTAGCCTGGTTCAGTCAGACTTATTCCTTCCTTAGCCTGATTCAGTTAGAGTTGTTAGTTTCTTAGCCTGGTTCAGTTAGAGTTATTACTTTCTTAGCCTGATTCAGTTAGAGATATTCCTTCCTTAGCTTGATTCAGTTAGAGTTATTACTTTCTTATCTTGGTTCAGTTAGAGTTATTTCTTCCTTAGCCTGATTCAGTAAGACATATTACTTTCTTAGCCTGGTTAAGTTGGAGTTTTCCTTCCTTAGCCTGATTCAGTTAGAGTTATTACTTTCTTAGCCTGGTTCAGTCAGGGTTATTATTTCCTTAGCCTGATTCGGTTAGAGTTATTACTTTCTTAGCCTGATTCAATTTGAATTATTCCTTCCTTAGTCTGATTCAGTTAAATTTATTATTTTCTTAGCGTGGTTTATTTAGAGTTATTCCTTCCTTAGCATAATTCAGTTAGTGTTATTACTTTCTTAGACTGATTCAAGTAGAGTCATTCCTTCCTTAGCCTGATTCAGTTAGAATTATTACTTTCTTAACCTGTTTCAGTTAGAGTTATTCCTTCCTTAGTCTGATTCACTTAGAGTTATTACTTTCTTAGCCTGGTTCAGTTAGATTTATTTCTTCCTTCGCCTGATTCAGTTAGATTTATTACTTTCTTAGCCTGATTCATTTAGAGTTATTCCTTCCTTAGTCTGATTCAGTTAGGTTTATTACTTTCGTAGCCGGGTTCAGTTAGAGTTATTCCTTTCTTAGCCTGATTCGGTTAGAGTTATTACTTTCTTAGCCTGGTTCAGTTAGAGTTATTACCTTCTTATCCTGGTTCAGTTAGAGTTATTCCTTCCTTAGCCTGATTCAGTTAGAGTTATTACTTTCTTAGCCTGATTCAGTTAGAGTTATTCCATCCTTACCTTGATTCAGTTAGAGTTATTACTTTCTTAGCCTAGTTCAATTAGAGTTATTCTTTTCTTAGCCTGATTCAGGTTTGAGTTATTATTTTCTTAGCCTGGTTCAGTTACAATTATTCGTTCCTTAGCCTGATTCAGTTAGATTTATTACTTTCTGAGCCTGGTTCAGTTAGAGATATTACTTTTGTAGCCTGGTTGAGTTAGAGTTATTACTTTCTTAGCCTGATTCAGTTAGAATTATTATTTTATTAGCCTGATTCAGTTAGAGTTGTTCCTTCCTTAGCTTGATTCAATTAGAGTTATTACTTTCTTTTCCTGGTTCAGTTACAGTTATTCCTTCCTTAGCCTGATTCAGTTAGAGTTATTATTTTCTTAGCCTGGTTTAGTTAGAGTTATTCCTTCTTCAGCCTGATTCAGTTAGAGTTATTACTTTCTTAGCCTGGTTCAGTCAGACTTATTCCTTCCTTAGCCTGATTCAGTTAGAGTTGTTAGTTTCTTAGCCTGGTTCAGTTAGAGTTATTACTTTCTTAGCCTGATTCAGTTAGAGATATTCCTTCCTTAGCTTGATTCAGTTAGAGTTATTACTTTCTTATCTTGGTTCAGTTAGAGTTATTTCTTCCTTAGCCTGATTCAGTAAGACATATTACTTTCTTAGCCTGGTTCAGTTAGAGTTATTCCTTCCTTAGCCTGATTCAGTTAGAGTTATTACTTTCTTAGCCTGGTTAAGTTGGAGTTTTCCTTCCTTAGCCTGATTCAGTTAGAGTTATTACTTTATTAGCCTGATTCAGTTAGAGTTATTACTTTCTTAGCCTGGTTCAGTCAGAGTTATTCTATCCTTAGCCTGATCAGTTAGAGATATTACTTTCTTATCCTGGTTCAGTTAGACTTATTACTTTCTTAGCCTGGTTCAGTCGGAGTTATTCCTTTTGTAGCCTGATTCAGTTAGAGTTATTACTTTTGTAGCCTAATCAGTTAGAATTATTACCTTCTTAGGCTGGTTCAGTTAGAGTTATTCCTTCCTTAGTCTGATTCAGTTACAGTTGTTACTTTCTTAGCCTGGTTCAGTTAGAGTTATTATTTTCTTAGCCTGGTTCAGTTAGAGTTATTCCTTCTTTATCCTAATTCAGTTAGAGTTATTACTTTCTTAGCCTGATTCAGTTAGATTTCTTCGTTCCTTAATCGGACTCATTTAGAGTTATTACTTTCTTAGCCTACTTCAATTAGAGTTATTCCTTCCTTATCGTGATTCAGTTAGTGTTATTACTTTCTTAGACTGATTCAGTTAGAGTTATTCCTTCCTTAGCCTGATTCAGTTAGAGTTATTACTTTCTTATCCTGATTCAGTTAGAGTTATTATTTTCTTAGATTGGTTCAGTTAGAGTTATTCCTTCCTTAGCCTGATTCAGTTAGAGTTATTACTTTCTTAGCCTGGTTCAGTTAGAGTTACTCCTTCCTTAGCCTGATTCAGTTAGAGTTATTACCTTCTTAGCTTGTTAAGTTTGAGTTATTCCTTCCTTAGCCTGATTCAATTAAATTTATTACTTTCTTAGCCTGATTCAGTTAGAATTACTACTTTCTTAGCCTGGTTCAGTTAGAGGTATTCCTTCCTTAGCCTGATTCAGTTAGAGTTGTTACATTTTTAGCCTGGTTCAGTTAGAATTATTACTTTTTTAGCCTGGTTCAGTTAGAGTTATTCCTTCCTTAGCCTAATTCAGTTAGAGTTATTACTTTCTTGGTCTGATTCAATTAGAGTTATTCCTTCCTTAGCCTGATTCAGTTACAGTTATTAGTTAGAGTTATTCCTTCCTTAGCATAATTCATTTAGATTTATTACTTTCTTGGCCTGATTCAATTAGAGTTATTCCTTCCTTAGCCTGATTCAGTTACAGTTGTTACTTTCTTAGCCTGGTTCAGTTAGAGTTATTATTTTCTTAGCCTGGGTCAGTTAGAGTTATTCCTTCTTTATCCTAATTCAGTTAGAGTTATTACTTTCTTAGCCTGATTCAGTTAGATTTCTTCGTTCCTTAATCTGATTCATTTAGAGTTATTACTTTCTTAGCCTACTTCAATTAGAGGTATTCCTTCCTTAGCGTGATTCAGTTAGTGTAATTACTTTTTTAGCCTGATTCAGTTAGAGTTATTCCTTCCTTAGCCTGATTCAGTTAGAGTTATTACTTTCTTAGCCTGATTCAGTTAGAGTTATTCCTTCCTTAGCTTGATTCAGTTAGAGTTATTTCTTTCTTATCCTGGTTCTGTTAGAGTTATTCCTTCCTTAGCCTGATTCAGTTAGAGTTATTATTTTCTTAGATTGGTTCAGTTAGAGTTATTCCTTCCTTAGCCTGATTCAGTTAGAGTTATTACTTTCTTAGCCTGGTTCAGTTAGAGTTACTCCTTCCTTAGCCTGATTCAGTTAGAGTTATTACCTTCTAAGCTTGGTTAAGTTGGAGTTATTCCTTCCTTAGCCTGATTCAATTAAAGTTATTACTTTCTTAGCCTGATTCAGTTAGAGTTACTACTTTGTTAGCCTGGTTCAGTTAGAGTTATTCTCTCCTTATTCTGGTTGAGTTAGAGTTATTCCTTCCTTAGCGTGATTCAGTTAGAGTTATTACTTTCTTAGACTGATTCAGTTAGGGTTATTCTTTCCTTATCCTGATTCAGTTAGAGTTATTACTTTCTTAGCCTGATTCAATTGGAGTTATTCCTTCCTTAGCTTGATTCAGTTAGAGTTATTACTTTCTTATCCTGGTTCAGTTAGAGTTATTCCTTCCTTAGCCTGATTCACTTAGAGTTATTATTTTCTTAGCCTGGTTCAGTTAGAATTATTCCTTCCTTAGCCTGATTCAGTAAGAGTTATTACTTTCTTAGCCTGGTTCAGTTAGAGTTATTCCTTCCTTAACCTGATTCAGTTAGAGTTATTACTTTCTTAGCCTGGTTAAGTTGGACTTTTCCTTCCATAGCCTGATTCAGTTGGAGTTATTACTTTCTTAACCTGATTCAGTTAGAGTTATTACTTTCTTAGCCTGGTTCAGTCAGAGTTATTCCATCCTTAGCCTGATCAGTTAGAGATATTACTTTCTTATCCTGTTTCAGTTAGACTTATTACTTTCTTAGCCTGGTTCAGTCGGAGTTATTCCTTTTGTAGCCTGATTCAGTTAGAGTTATTACTTTTGTAGCCTAATCAGTTAGAGGTATTACCTTCTTAGCCTGGTTCAGTTAGAGTTATTCCTTCCTTAGCCTGATTCAGTTACAGTTGTTACTTTCTTAGCCTGGTTCAGTTAGACTTATTCCTGCTTTATCCTAATTCAGTTAGAGTTATTACTTTCTTAGCCTGATTCAGTTAGAGTAATTCCTTCCTTAGCTTGATTCAGTTAGAGTTATTTCTTTCTTATCCTGGTTCAGTTAGAATTATTCCTTCCTTAGCCTCATTCAGTTAGAGATATTATTTTATTAGATTGGTTCAGTTAGAGTTATTCCTTCCTTAGCCTGATTCAGTTAGAGTTATTACTTTCTTAGCCTGATTCAGTTAGAGTTATTATTTTCTTAGATTGGTTCAGTTAGAGTTATTCCTTCCTTAGCCTGATTCAGTTAGAGTTATTACTTTCTTAGCCTGGTTCAGTTAGAGTTACTCCTTCCTTAGCCTGATTCAGTTAGAGTTATTACCTTCTTAGCTTGTTAAGTTGGAGTTATTCCTTCCTTAGCCTGATTCAATTAAATTTATTACTTTCTTAGCCTGATTCAGTTAGAATTACTACTTTCTTAGCCTGGTTCAGTTAGAGGTATTCCTTCCTTAGCCTGATTCAGTTAGAGTTGTTACATTTTTAGCCTGGTTCAGTTAGAATTATTACTTTTTTAGCCTGGTTCAGTTAGAGTTATTCCTTCCTTAGCCTAATTCAGTTAGAGTTATTACTTTCTTGGTCTGATTCAATTAGAGTTATTCCTTCCTTAGCCTGATTCAGTTACAGTTATTAGTTAGAGTTATTCCTTCCTTAGCATAATTCATTTAGATTTATTACTTTCTTGGCCTGATTCAATTAGAGTTATTCCTTCCTTAGCCTGATTCAGTTACAGTTGTTACTTTCTTAGCCTGGTTCAGTTAGAGTTATTATTTTCTTAGCCTGGGTCAGTTAGAGTTATTCCTTCTTTATCCTATTCAGTTAGATTTATTACTTTCTTAGCCTGATTCAGTTAGATTTCTTCGTTCCTTAATCTGATTCATTTAGAGTTATTACTTTCTTAGCCTACTTCAATTAGAGGTATTCCTTCCTTAGCGTGATTCAGTTAGTGTTATTACTTTTTTAGCCTGATTCAGTTAGAGTTATTCCTTCCTTAGCCTGATTCAGTTAGAGTTATTACTTTCTTAGCCTGATTCAGTTAGAGTTATTCCTTCCTTAGCTTGATTCAGTTAGAGTTATTTCTTTCTTATCCTGGTTCTGTTAGAGTTATTCCTTCCTTAGCCTGATTCAGTTAGAGTTATTATTTTCTTAGATTGGTTCAGTTAGAGTTATTCCTTCCTTAGCCTGATTCAGTTAGAGTTATTACTTTCTTAGCCTGGTTCAGTTAGAGTTACTCCTTCCTTAGCCTGATTCAGTTAGAGTTATTACCTTCTTAGCTTGGTTAAGTTGGAGTTATTCCTTCCTTAGCCTGATTCAATTAAAGTTATTACTTTCTTAGCCTGATTCAGTTAGAGTTACTACTTTGTTAGCCTGGTTCAGTTAGAGTTATTCTCTCCTTATTCTGGTTGAGTTAGAGTTATTCCTTCCTTAGCGTGATTCAGTTACAGTTATTACTTTCTTAGACTGATTCAGTTAGGGTTATTCTTTCCTTATCCTGATTCAGTTAGAGTTATTACTTTCTTAGCCTGATTCAATTGGAGTTATTCCTTCCTTAGCTTGATTCAGTTAGAGTTATTACTTTCTTATCCTGGTTCAGTTAGAGTTATTCCTTCCTTAGCCTGATTCACTTAGAGTTATTATTTTCTTTGCCTGGTTCAGTTAGAATTATTCCTTCCTTAGCCTGATTCAGTAAGAGTTATTACTTTCTTAGCCTGGTTCAGTTAGAGTTATTCCTTCCTTAACCTGATTCAGTTAGAGTTATTAGTTTCTTAGCCTGGTTAAGTTGGAGTTTTCCTTCCATAGCCTGATTCAGTTGGAGTTATTACTTTCTTAACCTGATTCAGTTAGAGTTATTACTTTCTTAGCCTGGTTCAGTCAGAGTTATTCCATCCTTAGCCTGATCAGTTAGAGATATTACTTTCTTATCCTGTTTCAGTTAGACTTATTACTTTCTTAGCCTGGTTCAGTCGGAGTTATTCCTTTTGTAGCCTGATTCAGTTAGAGTTATTACTTTTGTAGCCTAATCAGTTAGAGGTATTACCTTCTTAGCCTGGTTCAGTTAGAGTTATTCCTTCCTTAGCCTGATTCAGTTACAGTTGTTACTTTCTTAGCCTGGTTCAGTTAGACTTATTCCTTCTTTATCCTAATTCAGTTAGAGTTATTACTTTCTTAGCCTGATTCAGTTAGAGTTATTACTTTCTTAGCCTACTTCAATTAGAGTTATTCCTTCCTTAGCGTGATTCAGTTAGTGTTATTACTTTCATAGCCTGGTTCAGTTAGAGTTATTACTTTCTTAGCCTGGTTCAGTTACAGTTATTCCTTCCTTAGCCTGATTCAGTTAGAGTTAAAACTTTCTTAGCCTGGTTCAGTTAGACTTATTAATTTCTTAGCCTGGTTCAGTCAGAGTTATTCCTTTTGTAGCCTGATTCAGTTAGAGTCATTACCTTCTTAGTCTGGTTCAGTTAGAGTTATTACTTTTTGTAGCGTGATTCAGTTACAGTTATTATTTTCTTACCCTGGATCAGTTAGAGTTATTCCTTCCTTAGCCTAATTCAGTTAGAGTTAAAACTTTCTTAGCCTGGTTCAGTTACAGATATTCCTTCCTTAGCCTGATTCAGTTAGAGTTATTTCTTCCTTAGTTGATTCAGTTAGAGTTATTACTTTCTTATCTTGGTTCAGTTAGGGTTATTCTTTCCTTAGCCTGATTCAGTAGGAGCTATTACTTTCTTAGCCTGGTTCAGTTAGAGTTATTCCTTCCTTAGCCTGATTCAGTTAGAGTTATTACTTTCTTAGCCTGGTTAATTTGGAGTTCTCCTTCCTTAGCCTGATTCAGTTAGAGTTATGACTTTCTTAGCCTGATTCAGTTAGAGGTATTACTTTCTTAGCCTGGTTCAGTCAGAGTTATTCCATCCTTTGCCTGATCAGTTAGAGATATTACTTTCTTATCCTGGTTCAGTTAGACTTATTACTTTCTTAGCCTGGTTCAGTCGGAGTTATTCCTTTTGTAGCCCGATTCAGTTAGAGTTATTACTTTTGTAGCCTAATCAGTTAGAATTATTACATTCTTAGCCTGGTTCAGTTAGAGTTATTCCTTCCTTAGCCTGATTCAGTTACTGTTGTTACTTTCTTAGCCTGGTTCAGTTAGAGTTATTATTTTCTTAACCTGGTTCAGTTAGAGTTATTCCTTCTTTATCCTAATTCAGTTAGAGTTATTACTTTCTTAGCCTGATTCAGTTAGAGTAATTCCTTCCTTAGCTTGATTCAGTTAGAGTTATTTCTTTCTTATCCTGGTTCAGTTAGAGTTATTCCTTCCTTCGCCTGATTCAGTTAGAGCTATTATTTTCTTAGATTGGTTCAGTTAGAGTTATTCCTTCCTTAGTCTGATTCAGTTAGAGTTATTACTTTCTTAGCCTGGTTCAGTTAGAGTTACTCCTTCCTTAGCCTGATTCAGTTAGAGTTATTACCTTCTTAGCTTGGTTAAGTTGGAGTTATTCCTTCCTCAGCCTGATTCAATTAAAGTTATTACTTTCTTAGCCTGATTCAGTTAGAGTTACTACTTTCTTAGCCTTGTTCAGTTAGAGGTATTCCTTCCTTAGCCTAATTCAGTTAGAGTTATTACTTTCTTGGTCTGATTCAATTAGAGTTATTCCTTCCTTAGCCTGATTCAGTTACAGTTATTACTTTCTTAGCCTGGTTCAGTTAGAGTTATTCCTTCCTTAGCATAATTCCAGTTAGATTTATTACTTTCTTGGCCTGATTCAATTAGACTTATTCCTTCCTTAGCCTGATTCAGTTACATTTATTACTTTCTTAGCCTCATTCAGTTAGAGTTATTCCCTCCTTAGCCTGATTCGGTAGAGTTATTACATTCTTATCCTAGTTCAGTTATAGTTATTCTTTCCTTATCCTGGTTCAGTTAGAGTTATTCCTTCCTTAGCGTGATTCAGTTAGAGTTATTACTTTCTTATCTTGGTTCAGTTAGAGTTATTTCTTCCTTAGCCTGATTCAGTAAGACTTATTACTTTCTTAGCCTGGTTCAGTTAGAGTTATTCCTTCCTTAGCCTGATTCAGTTAGAGTTATTACTTTCTTAGCCTGGTTAAGTTGGAGTTTTCCTTCTTTACCCTGATTCAGTTAGAGTTATTACTTTCTTAGCCTGATTCAGTTAGAGTTATCACTTTCTTAGCCTGGTTCAGTCAGAGTTATTCTATCCTTAGCCTGATCAGTAGAGATATTACTTTCTTATCCTGGTTCAGTTAGACTTATTACTTTCTTAGCCTGGTTCAGTCGGAGTTATTCCTTTTGTAGCCTGATTCAGTTAGAGTTATTACTTTTGTAGCCTGATTCAGTTAGAGTTATTTCTTTCTTAGCCTGATTCAGTTAGAGTTATTCCTTCCTTAGCTTGATTCAGTTAGAGTTATTACTTTCTTAGCCTGATTCAGTTAGAGTTATTATTTTCTTAGATTGGTACAGTTAGAGTTATTCCTTCCTTAGCCTGATTCAGTTAGAGTTATTACTTTCTTAGCCTGGTTCAGTTAGAGTTACTCCTTCCTTAGCCTGATTCAGTTAGAGTTATTACCTTCTTAGCTTGTTAAGTTGGAGTTATTCCTTCCTTAGCCTGATTCAATTAAAGTTATTACTTTCTTAGCCTGATTCTGTTAGAGTTACTACTTTCTTAGCCTGGTTCAGTTAGAGGTATTCCTTCCTTAGCCTAATTCAGTTAGAGTTATTACTTTCTTGGTCTGATTCAATTAGAGTTATTCCTTGCTTAGCCTGATTCAGTTATAGTTATTCCTTCCTTAGCCTGATTCAGTTAGAGTTATTACTTTCTTGGTCTGATTCAATTAGAGTTAATCCTTCCTTAGCCTGATTCAGTTACAGTTATTAGTTAGAGTTATTCCTTCCTTAGCATAATTCAGTTAGATTTATTACTTTCTTGGCCTGATTCAATTAGAGTTATTCCTTCCTTAGCCTGATTCAGTTACAGTTGTTACTTTCTTAGCCTGGTTCAGTTAGAGTTATAATTTTCTTAGCCTGGTTCAGTTAGAATTAATCCTTCTTTATCCTAATTCAGTTAGAGTTATTACTTTCTTAGCCTGATTCAGTTAGATTTCTTCCTTCCTTAATCTGATTCATTTAGAGTTATTACTTTCTTAGCCTACTTCAATTAGAGTTATTCCTTCCTTAGCGTGATTCAGTTAGTGTTATTACTTTTTTAGCCTGATTCAGTTAGTGTTATTACTTTTTTAGCCTGATTCAGTTAGAGTTATTCCTTCCTTAGCCTGATTCAGTTAGAGTTATTACTTTCTTAGCCTGATTCAGTTAGAGTTATTCCTTCCTTAGCTTGATTCAGTTAGAGTTATTTCTTTCTTATCCTGGTTCTGTTAGAGTTATTCCTTCTTTAGCCTCATTCAGTTAGAGTTATTATCTTCTTAGATTGGTTCAGTTAGAGTTATTCCTTCCTTAGCCTGATTCGGTTAGAGTTATTACTTTCTTAGCCTGGTTCAGTTAGAGTTACTCCTTCCTTAGCCTGATTCAGTTAGAGTTATTACCTTCTTAGCTTGGTTAAGTTGGAGTTATTCCTTCCTTAGCCTGATTAAATTAAAGTTATTACTTTCTTAGCCTGATTCAGTTAGAGTTACTACTTTCTTAGCCTGGTTCAGTTAGAGGTATTCCTTCCTTAGCCTGATTCAGTTAGAGCTGTTACATTTTTAGCCTGGTTCAGTTAGAGTTATTACTTTCTTAGCCTGGTTCAGTTAGAGTTATTCCTTCCTTAGCATAATTCAGTTAGATTTATTACTTTCTTGGCCTGATTCAATTAGAGTTATTCCTTCCTTAGCCTGATTCAGTTAGGGTTATTACTTTCTTAGCCTGATTCAGTTAGAGTTATTCCTTCCTTTGCCTGATTCAGTTAGAATTATTACTTTCTTAGCCTGATTCAGTTAGAGTTATTCCTTCCTTAGCCTCATTCAGTTAGAGTTATTCCCTCCTTAGCCTGATTCGGTAGAGTTATTACTTTCTTAGCCTGGTTCAGTTATAGTTATTCTTTCCTTATCCTGGTTCACTTAGAGTTATTCCTCCCTTAGCGTGATTCAGTTAGAGTTATTACTTTCTTAGCCTGATTCAGTTAGAGTTATTCCTTCCTTAGCCTGATTCATTTATAGTTATTACTTTCTTAGCCTCATTCAGTTAGTGTTATTCCTTCCTTAGTCTGATTCAGTTAGGGTTATTACTTTCTTAGCCTGATTCAGTTAGAGTTATTCCTTCCTTTGCCTGATTCAGTTAGAATTATTACTTTCTTAGCCTGATTCAGTTAGAGTTATTCCTTCCTTAGTCAGATTCAGTTAGAGTTATTACTTTCTTAGCCTGGTTCAGTTAGATTTATTCCTTCCTTAGCCTGATTCAGTTAGAGTTGTTATTTTCTTAGTCTGGTTCAGTTAGAGTTATTACTTTCTTAGCCTGGTTCAGTTAGAGTTATTCCTTCCTTAGCCTAATTCAGTTAGAGTTATTGCTTTCTTAGCCTGATTCAGTTTGAATTATTCCTTCCTTAGTCTGATTCAGTTAGATTTATTACTTTCTTAACCTGGTTTATTTGCAGTTATTCCTTCCTTAGCATAATTCAGTTAGAGATATTACTTTCTTAGCCTGATTCAAGTAGAGTTATTCCTTCCTTAGCCTGATTCAGTTAGAATTATTACTTTCTTAGCCTGATTCAGTTAGAGTTATTCCTTCCTTAGTCTGATTCAGTTAGAGTTAATACTTTATTAGTCTTGTTCACTTAGAGTTATTCTTTCCTTAGATTGATTCAGTTAGAATTATTCCTTCCTTAGTCTGATTTAGTTAGAGTTATTACTTTCTTAGCCTGGTTCAGTCAGGGTTATTATTTCCTTAGACTGATTCGGTTAGAGTTATTACTTTCTTAGCCTGATTCAATTTGAATTATTCCTTCCTTAGTCTGATTCAGTTAAAGTTATTATTTTCTTCGCCTGTTTCAATTAGAGTTTCTTAGATTCTTCCTTAGCCTGATTCGGTTAGAGTTATTACTTTCTTAGCCTGGTTCAGTTAGAGTTATTCTTTCCTTATCCTGGTTGAGTTAGAATTATTCCTTCCTTAGCCTGATTCAGTTACAGTTATTACTTTCTTAGACTGATTCAGTTAGAGTTATTGCTTCCTTAGCCTGATTCAGTTACAGTTATTACTTTCTTAGCCTGATTCAATTAGAGTTACTCCTTCCTTAGCTTGATTCAGTTAGAGTTATTACTTTCTTATCCTGGTTCCGTTAGAATTATTCCTTCCTTAGCCTGATTCAGTTAGAGTTATTACTTTCTTAGCCTGGTTCAGTTAGAATTATTCCTTCCTTATCCTGATTCAGTTAGAGTTATTACTTTCTTAGCTTGGTTAAGTTGGAGTTATTCCTTCCTTTGCCTGATTCAGTTAGAGTTATTACTTTCTTAGCTTGGTTAAGTTGGAGTTATTCCTTCCTTTGCCTGATTAAGTTAGAGTTATTACTTTCTTAGCCTGATCCATTTAGTGTTATTACTTTCTTAGCCTGGTTCAGTCAGGGTTATTATTTCCTTAGACTGATTCGGTTAGAGTTATTACTTTCTTAGCCTGATTCAGTTAGAGTTATTCCATCCTTAGCTTGATTCAGTTAGAGTTATTACTTTCTTAGCCTAGTTCAATTAGAGTCTTTCTTAGCCTAGTTCAATTAGAGTTTTTCTTAGCCTGATTCAGTTAGAGTTGTTCCTTCCTTAGCTTGATTCAATTAGAGTTATTACTTTCTTTTCCTGGTTCAGTTACAGTTATTCCTTCCTTAGCCTGATTCAGTTAGAGTTATTATTTTCTTAGAATGGTTTAGTTAGAGTTGTTCCTTCTTCAGCCTGATTCAGTTACAGTTATTACTTTCTTAGCCTGGTTCAGTCAGATTTATTCCTTCCTTAGCCTGATTCAGTTAGAGTTCTTACATTCTTAGCCTGGTTCAGTTAGAATTATTACTTTAATCATGCTAAGGGAGGAATAACCGTACTATTAGTTTCTTAGCCTGGTTCAATTAGAGTTATTCCTTCCTTAGCATAATTCAGTTAGAGTTATTACTTTCTTGGCCTGATTCAATTAGAATTATTCCTTCCTTAGCCTGATTCAGTTACAGTTTTACTTTCTTAGCCTGATTCAGTTAGAGTTATTCGCTCCTTAGCCTGATTCAATTAGAGTTATTCCTTCCTTAGTCTGATTCAGTTCGAGTTATTATTTTCTTCGCCTGATTCAGTTAGAGTTATTATTTTCTTAGCCTGATTCAGTTAGATTTATTCCTTCCTTAGCCTGATTCAATTAGTTATTCCTTCCTTAGTCTGATTCAGTTAGAGTTATTACTTTCTTCGCCTGTTTCAATTAGAGTTTCTTAGATTCTTCCTTAGCCTGATTCGGTTAGAGTTATTACTTTCTTAGCCTGGTTCAGTTAGAGTTATTCTTTCCTTATCCTGGTTGAGTTAGAGTTATTCCTTCCTTAGCGTGATTCAGTTACAGTTATTACTTTCTTAGACTGATTCAGTTAGAGTTATTGCTTCCTTAGCCTGATTCAGTTACAGTTATTACTTTCTTAGTCTGGTTCAGTTAGAGTTATTCCTTCCTTAGCATAATTCAGTTAGAGATATTACTTTCTTGGCCTGATTCAATTAGAGTTATTCCTTCCTTAGCCTGATTCAGTTACAGTTATTACTTTCTTTGCCTGATTCAATTAGAGTTATTACTTTCTTAGACTGATCCAATTAGAGATATTCCTTCCTTAGCCTGATTCAGTTAGAGTTATTACTTTCTTAGCCTGATTCAGTTAGAGTTATTCCTTCCTTAGTCTGATTCAGTTAGAGTTATTCCTTCCTTAGTCTGATTCAGTTAGAGTTATTACTTTCTTCGTCTGGTTCAGTTAGAGTTTCTTAGATTCTTCCTTATCCTGATTCGGTTAGAGTTATTACTTTCTTAGCCTCGTTCATTTAGAGTTATTCTTTCCTTATCCTGGTTGAGTTAGAGTTATTCCTTCCTTAGCGTGATTCAGTTACAGTTATTACTTTCTTAGACTGATTCAGTTAGAGTTATTGCTTCCTTAGCCTGATTCAGTTACAGTTATTACTTTCTTAGTCTGGTTCACTTAGAGTTATTCCTTCCTTAGCATAATTCAGTTAGAGATATTACTTTCTTGGCCTGATTCAATTAGAGTTATTCCTTCCTTAGCCTGATTCAGTTACAGTTATTACTTTCTTTGCCTGATTCAATTAGAGTTATTACTTTCTTAGACTGATCCAATTAGAGATATTCCTTCCTTAGCCTGATTCAGTTAGAGTTATTACTTTCTTAGCCTGATTCAGTTAGAGTTATTCCTTCCTAGTCTGATTCAGTTAGAGTTATTCCTTCCTTAGCCTGATTCAGTTAGAGTTATTATTTTCTTCGCCTGTTTCAATTAGAGTTTCTTAGATTCTTCCTTAGCCTGATTCGGTTAGAGTTATTACTTTCTTAGCCTGGTTCAGTTAGAGTTATTCTTTCCTTATCCTGGTTGAGTTAGAATTATTCCTTCCTTAGCCTGATTCAGTTACAGTTATTACTTTCTTAGACTGATTCAGTTAGAGTTATTGCTTCCTTAGCCTGATTCAGTTACAGTTATTACTTTCTTAGCCTGATTCAATTAGAGTTACTCCTTCCTTAGCCTGATTCAGTTAGAGTTATTACTTTCTTAGCCTGGTTCAGTCAGAGTTATTCCTTCCTTAGCTTGCTTCAGTTAGAGTTATTACTTTCTTATCTTGGTTCAGTTGGATTTATTCCTTCCTTAGCCTGATTCAGTTAGAGTTATTACTTTCTTAGCCTGATTCAATTAGAGTTACTCCTTCCTTAGCTTGATTCAGTTAGAGTTATTACTTTCTTATCCTGGTTCAGTTAGAATTATTCCTTCCTTAGCCTGATTCAGTTAGAGTTATTACTTTCTTAGCCTGGTTCAGTTAGAATTATTCCTTCCTTATCCTGATTCAGTTAGAGTTATTACTTTCTTAGCTTGGTTAAGTTAGAGTTATTACTTTCTTAGCCTGGTTCAGTTTGAGTTATTCCTTCCTTAGCCTGATTCAGTTAGAGTTATTACTTTCTTAGCCTGGTTAAGTTGGAGTTTTCCTTCCTTAGCCTGATTCAGTTAGAGTTATTACTTTCTTAGCCTGGTTCAGTCAGAGTTATTCCATCCTTAGCCTGATAAGTTAGAGATATTACTTTCTTAAACTGGTTCAGTTAGAATTATTAGTTTCTTGGCCTGATTCAATTAGAGTTATTCCTTCCTTAGCCTGATTCAGTTACAGTTATTACTTTCTTTGCCTGATTCAATTAGAGTTATTAGTTTCTCAGCCTGATTCAATTAGAGATATTCCCTCCTTAGCCTGATTCAGTTCCTTCCTTAGTCTGATTCAGTTAGAGTTATTACTTTCTTCGCCTGTTTCAATTAGAGTTTCTTAGATTCTTCCTTAGCCTGATTCGGTTAGAGTTATTACTTTCTTAGCCTGGTTCAGTTAGAGTTATTCTTTCCTTATCCTGGTTGAGTTAGAATTATTCCTTCCTTAGCCTGATTCAGTTACAGTTATTACTTTCTTAGACTGATTCAGTTAGAGTTATTGCTTCCTTAGCCTGATTCAGTTACAGTTATTACTTTCTTAGCCTGATTCAATTAGAGTTACTCCTTCCTTAGCTTGATTCAGTTAGAGTTATTACTTTCTTATCCTGGTTGAGTTAGAATTATTCCTTCCTTATCCTGATTCAGTTAGAGTTATTACTTTCTTAGCTTGGTTAAGTTGGAGTTATTCCTTCCTTTGCCTGATTCAGTTAGAGTTATTACTTTCTTAGCTTGGTTAGGTTGGAGTTATTCCTTCCTTAGCCTGATTCAGTTAGAGTTATTACTTTCTTAGCCTGATCCATTTAGTGTTATTACTTTCTTAGCCTGGATCAGTTAGAGTTATTCCTTCCTTAGCCTGATTCAGTTAGAGATATTACTTTCTTAGCCTGGTTCAGTTAGACTTATTACTTTCTTAGCCTGGTTCAGTCAGAGTTATTCCTTCCTTAGCTTGCTTCAGTTAGAGTTATTACTTTCTTATCTTGGTTCAGTTAGAGTTATTCCTTCCTTAGCCTGATTCAGTTAGAGTTATTACTTTCTTAGCCTGATTCAATTAGAGTTATTCCTTCCTTACCTTGATTCAGTTAGAGTTATTACTTTCTTATCCTGGTTCAGTTAGAGTTATTCCTTCCTTAGCCTGATTCAGTTAGAGTTATTCCTTCCTTAGTCTGATTCAGTTAGAGTTATTCCTTCCTTAGTCTGATTCAGTTAGAGTTATTACTTTCTTCGCCTGTTTCAATTAGAGTTTCTTAGATTCTTCCTTAGCCTGATTCGGTTAGAGTTATTACTTTCTTAGCCTGATTCAGTTAGAGTTATTCTTTCCTTATCCTGGTTGAGTTAGAGTTATTCCTTCCTTAGCGTGATTCAGTTACAGTTATTACTTTCTTAGACTGATTCAGTTACAGTTATTGCTTCCTTAGCCTGATTCATTTAGAGTTATTACTTTCTCAGCCTGGTTCAGTTATAGTTATTCTTTCCTTATCCTGGTTCAGTTAGAGTTAATCCTTCCTTAGCCTAATTCAGTTAGAGTTAAAACTTTCTTAGCCTGGTTGAGTTAGAAATATTCCTTCCTTAGCCTGATTCAGTTAGAGTTATTCCTACCTTAGCCTGATTCAGTTAGAGTTATTCCTTCCTTAGCCTGATTCAGTTAGAGTTATTACTTTCTTAGCCTGATTCAATTAGAGTTATTCCTTCATTAGCTTGATTCAGTTAGAATTATTACTTTCTTATCCTGGTTCAGTTAGAGTTATTCCTTCCTTAGCTTGATTCAGTTAGAGTTATTTCTTTCTTATCCTGGTTCAGTTAGAGTTATTCCTTCTTTATCCTAATTCAGTTAGAGTTATTACTTTCCTATCCTGATTCAGTTAGATTTCTTCCTTCCTTAATCTGATTCATTTAGAGTTATTACTTTCTTAGCCTACTTCAATTAGAGTTATTCCTTCCTTAGCGTGATTCAGTTAGTGTTATTACTTTTTTAGCCTGATTCAGTTAGAGTTATTTCTTCCTTAGCCTGATTCAGTTAGAGTTATTACTTTCTTAGCCTGATTCAGTTAGAGTTATTCCTTCCTTAGCTTGATTCAGTTAGAGTTATTTCTTTCTTATCCTGGTTCAGTTAGAGTTATTCCTTCCTTCGCCTGATTCAGTTAGAGTTATTATTTTCTTAGATTGGTTAAGTTAGAGTAATTCCTTCCTTAGCCTGATTCAGTTAGAGTTATTACTTTCTTAGCCTGTTTCAGTTAGAGTTACTCCTTCCTTAGCCTGATTCAGTTAGAGTTATTACCTTCTTAGCTTGGTTAAGTTGGAGTTATTCCTTCCTCAGCCTGATTCAATTAAAGTTATTACTTTCTTAGCCTGATTCAGTTAGAGTTACTACTTTCTTAGCCTGGTTCAGTTAGAGGTATTCCTTCCTTACCCTGATTCAGTTAGAGTTGTTACATTTTTAGCCTGGTTCAGTTACAGTTATTCCTTCCTTAGCCTAATTCAGTTAGAGTTATTACTTTCTTGGTCTGATTCAATTAGAGTTATTCCTTCCTTAGCCTGATTCAGTTACAGTTATTACTTTCTTAGCCTTTTTCAGTTAGAGTTATTCCTTCCTTAGCATAATTCAGTTAGATTTATTACTTTCTTGGCCTGATTCAATTAGAGTTATTCCTTCCTTAGCCTGATTCAGTTACAGTTATTACTTTCTTAGCCTCATTCAGTTAGAGGTATTCTCTCCTTAGCCTGATTCGGTAGAGTTATTACATTCTCAGCCTGGTTCAGTTATAGTTATTCTTTCCTTATCCTGGTTCAGTTAGAGTTAATCCTTCCTTAGCGTGATTCAGTTAGAGTTAAAACTTTCTTAGCCTGGTTGAGTTAGAAATATTACTTCCTTAGCCTGATTCAGTTAGAGTTAATACTTCCTTATCCTGATTCAGTTAGAGTTATTACTTTCTTAGCTTGGTTAAGTTGGAGTTATTCCTTCCTTTGCCTGATTCAGTTAGAGTTATTACTTTCTTAGCCTGGTTCAGTCAGAGTTATTCCATCCTTAGCCTGATCAGTTAGAGATATTACTTTCTTATCCTGGTTCAGTTAGACTTATTACTTTCTTAGCCTGGTTCAGTCGGAGTTATTCTTTTTGTAGCCTGATTCAGTTAGAGTTATTAGTTTTGTAGCCTAATCAGTTAGAGTTATTACCTTCTTAGCCTGGTTCAGTTAGAGTTATTCCTACCTTAGCCTGATTCAGTTACAGTTGTTACTTTCTTAGCCTGATTCATTTAGAGTTATTACTTTCTTAGCCTGATTCAATTAGAGTTATTCCTTCCTCAGCTTGATTCAGTTAGAGTTATTACTTTCTTATCCTGGTTCAGTTAGAGTTATTCCTTCCTTAGGTTGATTCGGTTAGATTTATTATTTTCTTAGCCTGATTCAGTTAGAGTTATTCCTTCTTTATCCTATTTCAGTTAGAGTTATTACTTTCTTAGCCTGATTCAGTTAGATTTCTTCCTTCCTTAGTCTGATTCATTTAGAGTTATTACTTTCTTAACCTACTTCAACTAGAGTTATTCCTTCCTTAGCGTGATTCAGTTAGTGTTATTACTTTCTTAGCCTGATTCAGTTAGAGTTATTCCTTCCTTAGCCTGATTCAGTTAGAATTATTACTTTCTTATCCTGATTCAGTTAGAGTTATTCCTTCCTTAGCTTGATTCAGTCAGAGTTATTACTTTCTTATCCTGTTTCAGTTAGAGTTATTCCTTCCTTAGCTTGATTCAGTCAGAGTTATTACTTTCTTATCCTGTTTCAGTTAGAGTTATTCCTTCCTTAGCCTGATTCAGTTAGTTATTACTTTCTTAGCCTGGTTCGGTTAGAGGTATTCCTTCCTTAGCCTGATTCAGTTAGAATTATTATTTTCTTAGCCTGGTTCAGTTAGAATTATTCCTTCCTTAGCCTGATTCAGTAAGAGTTATTACTTTCTTAGCCTGGTTCACTTAGAGTTATTCCTTCCTTAGCCTGATTCAGTTAGAGGTATTACTTTCTTAGCCTGGTTAAGTTGGAGTTTTCCTTCCTTAGCCTGATTCAGTTGGAGTTATTACTTTCTTAACCTGATTCAGTTAGAGTTATTACTTTCTTAGCCTGGTTCAGTCAGAGTTATTCCATCCTTAGCCTGATCAGTTAGAGATATTACTTTCTTATCCTGTTTCAGTTAGACTTATTACTTTCTTAGCCTGGTTCAGTCGGAGTTATTCCTTTTGTAGCCTGATTCAGTTAGAGTTATTACTTTTGTAGCCTAATCAGTTAGAATTATTACCTTCTTAGCCTGGTTCAGTTAGAATTATTCCTTCTTTATCCTAATTCAGTTAGAGTTATTACTTTCTTAGCCTGATTCAGTTAGATTTCTTCCTTCCTTAGTTGTGATTCATTTAGAGTTATTACATTCTTAGCCTACTTCAATTAGAGTTATTCCTTCCTTAGCGTGATTCAGTTAGTGTTATTACTTTCTTAGCCTGGTTCAGTTAGAGTTATTCTTAGCCTGATTCAGTTAGAGTAATTCCTTCCTTAGCTTGATTCAGTTAGAGATATTTCTTTCTTATCCTGGTTCAGTTAGAGTTATTCCTTCCTTAGCCTGATTCAGTTAGAGTTATTACTTTCTTAGCCTGGTTCAGTCAGAGTTATTCCTTTTGTAGCCTGATTCAGTTAGAGTTATTACTTTCTTAGCCTCGTTTAGTTAGAGTTATTACTTTAGTCAAGCTAAGGAAGGAATAACCGTACTATTAGTTTCTTAGCCTGGTTCAATTAGAGTTATTCCTTCCTCAGTTAGAGTTATTACTTTAATGAAGCAAAGGAAGCAAAAATATTACTTTCTCAGTTTGGTTCATTTAGAGTTCTTCATTCCTTAGCCTGATTCAGTTAGAGTTATTACTTTCTTAGCCTGCTTCAGTGAGAGTTATTACTTCCTTAGCCTAATTCACTTAGAGTTATTACTTTCTAACATGGTTTACTTAGAGTTATTCCTTCCTTAGCCTGATTCAGGTAGAGATATTCCTTTTTTAGCCTGGGTCAGTTAGAGTTTTTCCTTCCTTAGCATGATTCAGTTAGAGTTATTCCTTTCTTAGCCTGGTTCAGTTAGAGTTATTCCTTCCTTAGCCTGATTCAGTTAGAGTTATTACTTTCTTAGCCTGGTTAAGTTGGAGTTCTCCTTCCTTAGCCTGATTCAGTTAGAGTTATGACTTTCTTAGCCTGATTCAGTTAGAGTTATTACTTTCTTAGCCTGGTTCAGTCAGAGTTATTCCATCCTTAGCCTGATCAGTTAGAGATATTACTTTCTTAGCCTGGTTCAGTTATACTTATTACTTTCTTAGCCTGGTTAAGTCGGAGTTATTCGTTTTGTAGCCTGATTCAGTTAGATTTATTACTTTTGTAGCCTAATCAGTTAGAATTATTACCTTCTTAGCCTGGTTCAGTTAGAGTTATTCCTTACTTAGCCTGATTCAGTTACAGTTGTTACTTACTTAGCCTGGTTCAGTTAGAGTTATTATTTTCTTAGCCTGGTTCAGTTAGAGTTATTCCTTCTTTATCCTAATTCAGTTAGAGTTATTACTTTCTTAGCCTGATTCAGTTAGATTTCTTCCTTCCTTAATCTGATTCATTTAGAGTTATTACTTTCTTAGCCTACTTCAATTAGAGTTATTCCTTCCTTAGCGTGATTCAGTTAGTGTTATTACTTTTTTAGCCTGATTCAGATAGAGTTATTCCTTCCTTAGCATGATTCAGTTAGAGTTATTACTTTCTTAGTCTGATTCAGTTAGAGTTATTCCTTCCTTAGCTTGATTCAGTTAGAGTTATTTCTTTCTTATCCTGGTTCAGTTAGAGTTATTCCTTCCTTCGCCTGATTCAGTTAGAGTTATTATTTTCTTAGATTGGTTAAGTTAGAGTAATTCCTTCCTTAGCCTGATTCAGTTACAGTTGTTACTTACTTAGCCTGGTTCAGTTAGAGTTATTGCTTTCTTAGCCTGGTTCAGTTAGAGTTATTCCTTCTTTATCCTAATTCAGTTAGAGTTATTACTTTCTTAGCCTGATTCAGTTAGATTTCTTCCTTCCTTAATCTGATTCATTTAGAGTTATTCCTTCCTCAGCCTGATTCAATTAAAGTTATTACTTTCTTAGCCTGATTCAGTTAGAGTTACTAATCTCTTAGCCTGGTTCAGTTAGAGTTATTCCTTCCTTAGCCTAATTCAGTTAGAGTTGTTACTTTCTTGGTCTGATTCAATTAGAGTTATTCCTTCCTTAGCCTGATTCAGTTACAGCTATTACTTTCTTAGCCTGGTTCAGTTAGAGTTATTCCTTCCTTAGCATAATTCAGTTAGATTTATTACTTTCTTGGCCTGATTCAATTAGAGTTATTCCTTCCTTAGCCTGATTCAGTTACAGTTATTAATTTCTTAGCCTCATTCAGTTAGAGTTATTCCCTCCTTAGCCTGATTCGGTAGAGTTATTACATTCTTAGCCTGGTTCAGTTATAGTTATTCTTTCCTTATCCTGGTTCAGTTAGAGTTATTCCTTCCTTAGCGTGATTCAGTTAGAGTTATTACTTTCTTAGCCTGATTCAGTTAGAGTTATTCCTTCCTTAGCCTGATTCATTTAGAGTTATTGTTTTCTTACCCTGGTTCAGTTAGAGATATTCCTTCCTTAGCCTAATTCAGTTAGAGTTAAAACTTTCTTAGCCTGGTTGAGTTAGAGATATTCCTTCCTTAGCCTGATTCAGTTAGAGATGTTACTTTCTTAGCCTGGTTCAGTTAGAGTTATTACTTTCTTAGCCTGATTCAGTTAGAGTTATTCCTTCCTTAGCTTGATTCAGTTAGAGTTATTTCTTTCTTATCTTGGTTCAGTTAGAGTTATTTCTTCCTTAGCCTGATTCGGTAAGACTTATTACTTTCTTAGCCTAGTTCAGTTAGAGTTATTCCTTCCTTAGCCTGATTCAGTTAGAGGTATTACTTTCTTAGCCTGGTTAAGTTGGAGTTTTCCTTCCTTAGCCTGATTCAGTTAGAGTTATTACTTTCTTAGCCTGATTCAGTTAGAGTTATTACTTTCTTAGCCTGGTTCAGTCAGAGTTATTCTATCCTTAGCCTGATCAGTTAGAGATATTACTTTCTTATCCTGGTTCAGTTAGACTTATTCCTTTCTTAGCCTGGTTCAGTCGGAGTTATTCCTTTTGTAGCCTGATTCAGTTAGAGTTATTACTTTTGTAGCCTAATCAGTTAGAATTATTACCTTCTTAGGCTGGTTCAGTTAGAGTTATTCCTTCCTTAGCCTGATTCAGTTACAGTTGTTACTTTCTTAGCCTGGTTCAGTTAGAGTTATTATTTTCTTAGCCTGGTTCAGTTAGAGTTATTCCTTCTTTATCCTAATTCAGTTAGAGTTATTACTTTCTTAGCCTGATTCAGTTAGATTTCTTCGTTCCTTAATCTGATTCATTTAGAGTTATTACTTTCTTAGCCTACTTCAATTAGAGTTATTCCTTCCTTATCGAGATTCAGTTAGTGTTATTACTTTCTTAGCCTGATTCAGTTAGAGTTATTCCTTCCTTAGCTTGATTCAGTTAGAGTTATTACTTTCTTAGCCTGATTCAGTTAGAGTTATTATTTTCTTAGATTGGTTCAGTTAGAGTTATTCCTTCCTTAGCCTGATTCAGTTAGAGTTATTACTTTCTTAGCCTGGTTCAGTTAGAGTTACTCCTTCCTTAGCCTGATTCAGTTAGAGTTATTACCTTCTTAGCTTGTTAAGTTGGAGTTATTCCTTCCTTAGCCTGATTCAATTAAATTTATTACTTTCTTAGCCTGAGTCAGTTAGAATTACTACTTTCTTAGCCTGGTTCAGTTAGAGGTATTCCTGCCTTAGCCTGATTCAGTTAGAGTTGTTACATTTTTAGCCTGGTTCAGTTAGAGTTATTACTTTTTTAGCCTGGTTCAGTTAGAGTTATTCCTTCCTTAGCCTAATTCAGTTAGAGTTATTACTTTCTTGGTCTGATTCAATTAGAGTTATTCTTTCCTTAGCCTGATTCAGTTACAGTTATTAGTTAGAGTTATTCCTTCCTTAGCATAATTCAGTTAGATTTATTACTTTCTTGGCCTGATTCAATTCGAGTTATTCCTTCTTTATCCCAATTCAGAGTTATTATTTTCTTAGCCTGATTCAGTTAGATTTCTTCGTTCCTTAATCTGATTCATTTAGAGTTATTACTTTCTTAGCCTACTTCAATTAGAGTTATTCCTTCCTTAGCGTGATTCAGTTAGTGTTATTACTTTCTTAGCCTGATTCAGTTAGAGTTATTACTTTCTTAGCCTGGTTCAGTTAGACTTATTAATTTCTTAGCCTGGTTCAGTCAGAGTTATTCCTTTTGTAGCCTGATTCAGTTAGAGTCATTACCATCTTAGTCTGGTTCAGTTAGAGTTATTACTTTTTGTAGCGTGATTCAGTTACAGTTATTATTTTCTTACCCTGGTTCAGTTAGAGTTATTCCTTCCTTAGCCTAATTCAGTTAGAGTTAAAAGTTTCTTAGCCTGGTTCAGTTAGAGATATTCCTTCCTTAGCCTGATTCAGTTAGAGTTATTTCTTCCTTAGCTTGATTCAGTTAGAGTTATTACTTTCTTATCTTGGTTCAGTTAGGGTTATTCCTTCCTTAGCCTAATTCAGTAGGAGTTATTACTTTCTTAGCCTGGTTCAGTTAGAGTTATTCCTTCCGTAGCCTGATTCAGTTAGAGTTATTCCTTCCTTAGCCTGATTCAGTTAGAGTTATTACTTTTTTAGCCTGGTTAATTTGGAGTTCTCCTTCCTTAGCCTGATTCAGTTAGAGTTATGACTTTCTTAGCCTGATTCAGTTAGAGGTATTACTTTCTTAGCCTGGTTCAGTCAGAGTTATTCCATCCTTAGCCTGATCATTTAGAGATATTACTTTCTTATCCTGGTTCAGTTAGACTTATTACTTTCTTAGCCTGGTTCAGTCGGAGTAATTCCTTTTGTAGCCCGATTCAGTTAGAGTTATTACTTTTGTAGCCTAATCAGTTAGAATTATTACATTCTTAGCCTGGTTCAGTTAGAGTTATTCCTTCCTTAGCCTGATTCAGTTACTGTTGTTACTTTCTTAGCCTGGTTCAGTTAGAGTTATTATTTTCTTAGCCTGGTTCAGTTAGAGTTATTCCTTCTTTATCCTAATTCAGTTAGAGTTATTACTTTCTTAGCCTGATTCAGTTAGAGTAATTCCTTCCTTAGCTTGATTCAGTTAGAGTTATTTCTTTCTTATCCTGGTTCAATTAGAGTTAATCCTTCCTTCGCCTGATTCAGTTAGAGTTATTATTTTCTTAGATTGGTTCAGTTAGAGTTATTCCTTCCTTAGCCTGATTCAGTTAGAGTTATTCCTTCCTTAGCTTGATTCAGTTAGAGTTATTTCTTTCTTATCCTTGTTCAGTTAGAGTTATTCCTTCCTTATCCTGATTCAGTTAGAGTTATTATTTTCTTAGATTGGTTCAGTTAGATTTATTCCTTCCTTACCCTGATTCAGTTAGAGTTATTACTTTCTTAGCCTGGTTCAGTCAGAGTTATTCCTTTTGTAGCCTGATTCAGTTAGAGTTATTACTTTCTTAGCCTCGTTTAGTTAGAGTTATTACTTTAGTCAAGCTAAGGAAGGAATAACCGTACTATTAGTTTCTTAGCCTGGTTCAATTAGAGTTATTCCTTCCTTAGCCTGACTCAGTTAGAGTTATTACTTTAATGAAGCAAAGGAAGCAAAAATATTACTTTCTCAGTTTGGTTCATTTAGAGTTCTTCATTACTTAGCCTGATTCAGTTAGAGTTATTACTTTCTTAGCCTGCTTCAGTGAGAGTTATTACTTCCTTAGCCTAATTCACTTAGAGTTATTACTTTCTAACATGGTTTACTTAGAGTTATTCCTTCCTTAGCCTGATTCAGGTAGAGTTATTCCTTTTTTAGCCTGGTTCAGTTAGAGTTTTTCCTTCCTTAGCATGATTCAGTTAGAGTTATTCCTTTCTTAGCCTGGTTCAGTTAGAGTTATTCCTTCCTTAGCCTGATTCAGTTAGAGTTATTACTTTCTTAGCCTGGTTAAGTTGGAGTTCTCCTTCCTTAGCCTGATTCAGTTAGAGTTATGACTTTCTTAGCCTGATTCAGTTAGAGTTATTACTTTCTTAGCCTGGTTCAGTCAGAGTTATTCCATCCTTAGCCTGATCAGTTAGAGATATTACTTTCCTAGCCTGGTTCAGTTATACTTATTACTTTCTTAGCCTGGTTAAGTCGGAGTTATTCCTTTTGTAGCCTGATTCAGTTAGATTTATTACTTTTGTAGCCTAATCAGTTAGAATTATTACTTTCTTAGCCTGGTTCAGTCAGAGTTATTCCTTTTGCAGCCTGATACATTTAGAGTCATTACCTTCTTAGCCTGGTTCAGTTAGAGATATTAATTTTGTAGCCTGATTCAGTCAGAGTTATTACTTTCTTAGCCTCGTTCAGTTAGATTCATTACTTTAATCAAGCTAAGGAAGGAATAACCGTACTATTAGTTTCTTAGTCTGGTTCAGTTAGAGTTATTCCTTCCTTAGCCTGACTCAGTTAGAGTTATTACTATAATGAAGCAAAGGAAGGAATAACCGTACTATTACTTTCTTAGTCTGGTTCAGTTAGAGTTATTCCTTCCTTAGCCTGATTCCGTTAGAGTTAATACTTTCTTAGCCTCGTTCAGTTAGAGTTATTCCTTCCTTAGCCTAATTCAGTTAGAGTTATTACTTTCTTAGCATGGTTCACTTAGAGTTATTCCTTCATTAGCCTTATTCAGTTAGAGTTATTCTTTTCTTAGCCTGGGTCAGTTAGAGTTATTCCTTCCTTAGCCTGATTCAGTTAGAGTTATTACTTTCTTAGCCTGGTTCAGTTAGAGTTATTACTTTTGTAGCATGATTCAGTTAGAGTTATTACTTTCTTAGTTTGGTTCAGTTAGAGTTTTTTCTTCCTTAGCCTGATCCAGTTAGAGTTACTACTTTCTTAGCCGGGTTCAGTTACACTTATTACTTTCTTAGCCTGGTTCAGTCAGAGTTAATCCTTTTGTTGCCTGATTCAGTTAGAGTTATTACTTTCTTAGCCTGTTTCAGTTAGAATTATTACTTTTGTAGCCTGATTTAGTTAGAGTTATTATTTTCTTAGCCTGGTTCAGTTAGAGTTATTCCTTCCTTAGCCTAATTCAGTTAGAGTTATTCCTTCCTTAGCGTGATTCAGTTAGGGTAATTACTTCTTAGCCTGATTCAGTTAGAGTTGTTAATTTCTTAGCCTGGTTCACTTAGAGTTACTACTTTCTTAGCCTGTTTCAGTTAGAGTTATTCCTTCTTTAGCGTAATTCAGTTAGAGTTATTACTTTCTTAGCCTGATTCAGTTAGAGTTCTTCCTTCCTTAGTCTGATTCAGTTAGAGTTATTACTTTCTTAGCCTGGTTCAATTAGAGTTATTCCTTCCTTAGCATAATTCAGTTAGAGTTATTATTTTCTTAGCCTGATTCAATTAGAGATATTCCTTCCTTAGCCTGATTCAGTTAGAGTTATTACTTTCTAAGCCTGGTTCAGTTAGAGTTATTCCTTTTGTAGCCTGAATCACTTAGAGTTATTACTTTCTTAGCCTGGTTCAGTTATAATTATTCCTTACTTAGCCTAATTCAATTAGAGTTATTACTTTCTTAGCTTGGTTAATTTGGAGTTATTCCTTGCTTAGCCTGATTCAGTTAGAGTTATTACTTTCTAAGCCTGATTCAGTTAGAGTTAGTCCTTCCTTAGCCTGATTCAGTTAGAGATATTACTTTCTTAGAATGATTCATTAGAGTTATTCCTTCCTTAGCTTGATTCAGTTGGAGTTATTCCTTCCTTAGCCTGATTCAGTTAGAGTTACTACTTTCTTAGCCTGGTTCTGTTAGAGTTATTCCTTCCTTAGCCTGATTCAGTTAGACTAATTACTTTCTTAGCCTGGTTCAGTCAGAGTTATTCCTTTTGTAGCCTGATTCAATTAGAGTTATTACTTTCTTAGCCTCGTTCAGTTAGAGTTATTACATTAATCAAGCTAAGGAAGGAATAACCGTACTATTAGTTTCTTAGCATGGTTCAATAAGAGTTATTCCTTCCTTAGCCTGATTAGATTCAGTTACAGTTATTACTTTCTTAGCCTGATTCACTTAGAGTTCTTCCTTCCTTAGTCTGATTCAGTTAGAGTTATTACTTTCTTAGCCTGGGTCAATTAGTGTAATTCCTCCCTTAGCATAATTCAGTTAGAGTTATTACTTTCTTAGCCTGATACAATTAGAGTTATTACTTTCTTAGCCTGGTTCAGTTAGAGTTATTACTTCCTTAGCCTAATTCAGTTAGAGTTATTATTTTCTTAGCCTGGTTCAGTTAGATTTATTCCTTCCTTAGCCTGATTCAGTTACAGATATTACTTTCTTAGCCTGATTCAGTTAGAGTTATTCCTTCCTTAGCATAATCCAATTAGAGTTATTACTTTCTTGGCCTGATTCATTTAGAGTTATTCCTTCCTTAGCCTGATTCAGTTACAGTTATTACTTTCTTAGCCTGATTCAGTTAGAGTTATTCCCTCCTTAGCCTGATTCAATTAGAGTTATTACTTTCTTAACCTGGTTCAGTTATAGTTATTCCTTCCTTAGCTTGATTCAGTTAGAGTTATTGCTTTTTTACCCTGATTCAATTAGAGTTATTCCTTCCTTAGCTTGATTCAATTGGAATTATTACTTTCTTAGTCTTTTTCAGTTAGAGTTATTCCTTCCTTAGCCTGATTCAGTTAGAGTTATTACTTTCTTAGCCTGGTTCAGTTAGAGTTATTACTTCCTTAGCCTAATTCAGTTAGAGTTATTACTTTCTTAGCATGGTTCACTTAGAGTTATTCCTTCCTTAGCCTGATTCAGTTAGAGTTATTCTTTTCTTAGCCTGGTTCACTTAGAGTTATTCCTTCCTTAGCCTGATTCAGTTAGAGTTATTACTTTCTTAGCCTGGTTCAGTTAGAGTTATTACTTTTGTAGCCTGATTCAGTTAGAGTTATTACTTTCTTAGCCTGGTTCAGTTAGACTTATTACTTTCTTAGCCTGGTTCAGTCAGAGTTATTCCTTTTGCGGCCTGATTCAGTTAGAGTCATTACCTTCTTAGCCTGTTTCAGTTAGAGTTATTACTTTTGTAGCCTGATTTAGTTAGAGTTATTATTTTCTTAGCCTGGTTCAGTTAGAGTTATTCCTTCCTTAGCCTAATTCAGTTAGAGTTATTCCTTCCTTAGCGTGATTCAGTTAGGGTTATTACTTCTTACCCTGATTCAGTTAGAGTTATTCCTTCCTTAGCTTGATTCAGTTAGAGTTATTATTTCCTTATCCTGGTTCAGTTAGAGTTATAGCTTCCTTAGCCTGATTCAGTTAGAGTTATTACTTTCTTAGCCTGGTTCAGTTAGAGTTATTCCTTCCTTAGCCTGATTCAGTTAGAGTTGTCACTTTCTTAGCCTCGTTCAGTTGGAGTTACTACTTTCTTAGCCTGGTTCAGTTAGAGTTATTCCTTCTTTAGCGTAATTCAGTTAGAGTTATTACTTCCTTAGCCTGATTCAGTTAGAGTTCTTCCTTCCTTAGTCTGATTCAGTAAGAGTTATTACTTACTTAGCCTGGTTCAATTAGAGTTATTCCTTCCTTAGCATAATTCAGTTAGAGTTATTACTTTCTTAGCCTGATACAATTAGAGTTATTGCTTTCTTAGCCTGATTCAATTAGATATATTCCTTCCTTAGCCTGATTCAGTTAGAGTTATTACTTTCTTAGCCTGATTCAGTTAGAGTTATTCCTTCCTTAGCCTAATTCAATTAGAGTTATTACTTTCTTAGCTTGGTTAATTTGGAGTTATTCCTTCCTTAGACTGATTCGGTTAGAGTTATTACTTTCTTAGCCTGGTTCAGTTAGTGTTATTCCTTTTGTATCCTGATTCACTTAGAGTTATTACTTTCTTAGCCTGGTTCAGTTAGAGTTATTCCTTCCTTAGCCTAATTCAATTAGAGTTATTACTTTCTTAGCTTGGTTTATTTGGAGTTATTCCTCGCTTATCCTGATTCAGTTATAGTTATTACTTTCTAAGCCTGATTCAGTTAGAGTTACGCCTTTCTTAGCCTGATTCAGTTAGAGTTATTACTTTCTTAGCCTGATTCATTAGAGTTATTCCTTCCTTAGCTTGATTCAGATGGAGTTATTCCTTCCTTAGCCTGATTCAGTTAGAATTACTACTTTCTTAGCCTGGTTCAGTTAGAGTTATTCCTTCCTTAGCCTGATTCAGTTAGAGATATTACTTTCTAAGCCTGGTTCAGTTAGACTAATTACTTTCTTAGCCTGGATCAGTCAGAGTTATTCCTTTTGTAGCCTGATTCAATTAGAGGTATTACTTTCTTAGCCTCGTTCAGTTAGAGTTATTACTTTAATGAAGCAAAGGAAGGAATAACCGTACTATTACTTTCTTAGTCTGGTTCAGTTAGAGTTATTCCTTCCTTAGCCTGATTCCTTTAGAGTTATTACTTTCTTACCCTGGTTCGGTTAGAGTTATTCCTTCCTTAGCCTATTTCAGTTAGAGTTATTACTTTCTTCGCATGGTTCAGTTAGAGATATTACTTTTTTAGCCTGATTCAGTTAGAATTATTACTTTCTTAGCCTGGTTCAGTTAGAGTTATTCCTTCCTTAGCCTAATTCAGTTAGTGTTATTACTTTCTTTCCCTGGTTCAGTTAGAGTTATTCCTTCCTTAGCCTGATTCAGTTAGAGTTGTTACTTTATTAGCCTGGTTCAGTTAGAGATATTACTTTCTTAGCCTGATTCAGTTAGAGTTATTCCTTCCTTAGTCTGATTCAGTTAGAGTTATTACTTTCTTAGCCTGGTTCAGTTAGAATTATTCTTTCCTTATCCTGGTTCAGTTAGAGTTATTACTTTCTTAGCCTGGTTCAGTTAGTGTTATTCCTTTTGTATCCTGATTCACTTAGAGTTATTACGTTCTTAGCCTGGTTCAGTTAGAGTTATTCCTTCCTTACCCTAATTCAATTAGAATTATTACTTTCTTAGCTTGGTTTATTTGGAGTTATTCCTTGCTTAGCCTGATTCAGTTAGAGTTATTACTTTCTAAGCCTGATTCAGTTAGAGTTATTACTTTCTTAGCCTGATTCATTAGAGTTATTCCTTCCTTAGCTTGATTCAGTTGGAGTTATTCCTTCCTTAGCCCGATTCAGTTAGAATTACTACTTTCTTAGCCTGGTTCATTTAGAGTTATTCCTTCCTTAGCGTGATTCAGTTAGAGATATTACTTTCTAAGCCTGGTTCAGTTAGACTAATTACTTTCTTAGCCTGGTTCAGTCAGAGTTATTCCTTTTGTAGCCTGATTATTACTTTAATGAAGCAAAGGAAGGAATAACCGTACTATTACTTTCTTAGTCTGGTTCAGTTAAAGTTATTCCTTCCTTAGCCTGATTCCGTTAGAGTTATTACTTTCTTATCCTGGTTCAGTTAGAGTTATTCCTTCCTTAGCCTAATTCAGTTAGAGTTATTACTTTCTTAGCATGGTTCACTTAGAGTTATTCCTTCCTTAGCCTGATTCAGTTAGAGTTATTACTTTCTTAGCCTGGTTCAGTTTGAGTTATTACTTTTGTAGTCTGATTTAGTTAGAGTTATTACTTTCTTAGCCTGGTCCAGTTTGAGTTATTCCTTCCTTAGTCTGATTCAGTTAGAGTTATTATTTTCTTAGCCTGTTTCAGTTAGACTTATTACTTTTTTAGCCTGGTTCAGTCAGAGTTATTCCTTTTGTAGCCTGATTCATTTAGAGTCATTACCTTCTTAGCCTGGTTTAGTTAGAGATATTACTTTTGTAGCCTGATTCAGTTAGAGTTATTACTTTCTTAGCCTGGTTCAGTTAGAGTTATTCCTTCCTTAGCCTAATTCAGTTAGAGTTATTACTTTCTTAGCCTGGTTCAGTTAGAGTTATTCCTTCCTTAGCCTGATTCAGTTAGAGTTGTTACTTTATTAGCCTGGTTCAGTTAGAGTTATTACTTTCTTAGCCTGATTCAGTTAGAGTTATTCCTTCCTTAGTCTGATTCAGTTAGAGTTATTACTTTCTTAGCCTGGTTCAGTTAGAGTTATTCTTTCCTTATCCTGGTTCAGTTAGAGTTATTCCTTCATTAGCGTGATTCAGTTACAGTTGTTACTTTCTTACCCTTATTCTGTTAGAGTTATTCCTTCCTTTGCCTGATTCAGCTAGAGTTATTACTTTCTTAGCCTGATTCAATTAGAGTTATTCCTTCCTTAGCTTGATTCAGTTAGAGTTATTACTTTCTTATCCTGGTTCAGTTAGAGTCATTCCTTCCTTAGCCTGATCCAGTTAGAGTTACTACTTTCTTAGCCTGATTCAGTTAGAGATATTACTTTCTTAGCCTGCTTCAGTTACACTTATTACTTTCTTAGCCTGGTTGAGTCAGAGTTATTCCTTTTGTAGCCTGATTCAGTCAGAGTTATTACTTTCTTAGCCTCGTTCAGTTAGATTCATTACTTTAATCAAGCTAAGGAAGGAATAACCGTACTATTAGTTTCTTAGCCTGGTTCAATTAGAGTTATTCCTTCCTTAGCCTGTCTCAGTTAGAGTTATTACTTTAATGAAGCGAAGGAAGGAACAACCGTACTATTATTTTCTTAGTCTGGTTCAGTTAGAGTTATTCCTCCCTTACCCTGATTCCGTTAGAGTTATTACTTTCTTAACCTGGTTCAGTTAGAGTTATTCCTTCCTTAGCCTGATTCAGTTAGAGTTATTACTTTCTTAGCCTGGTACAGTTAGAGTTATTACTTTTGTAGCCTGATTCAGTTCGAGTTATTACTTTCTTAGTTTGGTTCAGTTAGAGTTTTTCCTTCCTTAGCCTGATCCAGTTAGAGTTACTACTTTCTTAGCATGGTTCAGTTAGACTTATTACTTTCTTAGCCTGGTTCAGTCAGAGTTATTCCTTTTGTAGCCTGATTCAGTTAGAGTTATTACTTTCTTAGCCTGTTTCAGTTAGAGTTATTACTTTTGTAGCTTGATTTAGTAAGAGTTATTATTTTCTTAGCCTGGTTCAGTTAGAGTTATTCCTTCCTTAGCCTAATTCAGTTAGAGTTATTCCTTCCTTAGCGTGATTCAGTTAGGGTTATTACTTCTTAGCCTGATTCAGTTAGAGTTATTCCTTCCTTCGCTTGATTCAGTTAGAGTTATTATTTCCTTATCCTGGTTCAGTTTGAGTTATACCTTCCTTAGCCTGATTCAGTTAGAGTTATTACTTTCTTATCCTGGTTCAGTTAGAGTTATTCCTTCCTTAGCCTGATTCAGTTAGAGTTGTTACTTTCTTAGCCTGGTTCAGTTAGAGTTACTGCTTTTTTAGCCTGGTTCAGTTAGAATTGTTCCTTCTTTAGCGTAATTCAGTTAGAGTTATTACTTCCTTAGCCTGATTCAGTTAGAGTTCTTCCTTCCTTAGTCTGATTCACTTAGAGTTATTACTTTCTTAGCCTGGTTCAATTACAATTATTCCTTCCTTAGCATAATTCAGTTAGAGTTATTACTTTCTTAGCCTGATACAATTAGAGATATTACTTTCTTAGCCTGATTCAATTAGAGATATTCCTTCCTTAGCCTCATTCAGTTAGAGTTATTACTTTCTTAGCCTCGTTCAGTTAGAGTTATTACTTTAATCAAGCTAAGGAAGGAATAACCGTACTATTAGTTTCTTAGCATGGTTCAATAAGAGTTATTCCTTCCTTAGCCTGACTCAATTAGAGTTATTACTTTAATGAAGCAAAGGAAGGAATAACCGTACTATTACTTTCTTAGTCTGGTTCAGTTAGAGTTATTCCTTCCTTAGCCTGATTCCGTTAGAGTTATTACTTTCTTAGCCTGGTTCAGTTAGAGTTATTACTTTTGTAGCCTGATTCAGTTAGAGTTATTACTTTCTTAGCCTGGTTCAGTTAGAGTTATTACTTTTGTAGCCTGATTCAGTTAGAGTTACTACTTTCTTAGCCTGGTTCAGTTAGACTTATTACTTTCTTAGCCTGGTTCAGTCAGAGTTATTCCTTTTGTAGCCTGATTCAGTTAGAGTTATTACTTTCTTAGCCTGTTTCAGTTAGAGTTATTACTTTTGTAGCTTGATTTAGTAAGAGTTATTATTTTCTTAGCCTGGTTCAGTTAGAGTTATTCCTTCCTTAGCCTAATTCAGTTAGAGTTGTTCCTTCCTTAGCGTGATTCAGTTAGGGTTATTACTTCTTAGCCTGATTCAGTTAGAGTTATTCCTTCCTTCGCTTGATTCAGTTAGAGTTATTATTTCCTTATCCTGGTTCAGTTTGAGTTATACCTTCCTTAGCCTGATTCAGTTAGAGTTATTACTTTCTTAGCCTGGTTCAGTTAGAGTTATTCCTTCCTTAGCCTGATTCAGTTAGAGTTGTTACTTTCTTAGCCTGGTTCAGTTAGAGTTACTGCTTTCTTAGCCTGGTTCAGTTAGAGTTGTTCCTTCTTTAGCGTAATTCAGTTAGAGTTATTACTTCCTTAGCCTGATTCAGTTAGAGTTCTTCCTTCCTTAGTCTGATTCACTTAGAGTTATTACTTTCTTAGCCTGGTTCAATTACAATTATTCCTTCCTTAGCATAATTCAGTTAGAGTTATTACTTTCTTAGCCTGATACAATTAGAGATATTACTTTCTTAGCCTGATTCAATTAGAGATATTCCTTCCTTAGCCTCATTCAGTTAGAGTTATTACTTTCTTAGCCTCGTTCAGTTAGAGTTATTACTTTAATCAAGCTAAGGAAGGAATAACCGTACTATTAGTTTCTTAGCATGGTTCAATAAGAGTTATTCCTTCCTTAGCCTGACTCAGTTAGAGTTATTACTTTCTTAGCCTGGTTCAGTTAGAGTTATTACTTTTGTAGCCTGATTCAGTTAGAGTTATTACTTTCTTAGCCTGGTTCAGTTAGAGTTATTACTTTTGTAGCCTGATTCAGTTAGAGTTACTACTTTCTTAGCCTGGTTCAGTTAGACTTATTACTTTCTTAGCCTGGTTCACTCAGAGTTATTCCTTTTGTAGCCTGATTCAGTTAGAGTCATTACCTTCTTAGCCTGTTTCAGTTAAAGTTATTACTTTTGTAGCCTGATTTAGTTAGAGTTATTATTTTCTTAGCCTGGTTCAGTTAGACTTATTACTTTCTTAGCCTGGTTCAGTCAGAGTTATTCCTTTTGTAGCCTGATTCAGTTAGAGTCATTACCTTCTTAGCCTGTTTCAGTTAGAGTTATTACTTTTGTAGCCTGATTTAGTTAGAGTTATTATTTTCTTAGCCTGGTTCAGTTAGAGTTATTCCTTCCTTAGCCTAATTCAGTTAGAGTTATTCCTTCCTTAGCGTGATTCAGTTAGGGTTATTACTTCTTACCCTGATTCAGTTAGAGTTATTCCTTCCTTAGCTTGATTCAGTTAGAGTTATTATTTCCTTATCCTGGTTCAGTTAGAGTTATAGCTTCCTTAGCCTGATTCAGTTAGAGTTATTACTTTCTTAGCCTGGTTCAGTTAGAGTTATTCCTTCCTTAGCCTGATTCAGTTAGAGTTGTCACTTTCTTAGCCTCGTTCAGTTGGAGTTACTACTTTCTTAGCCTGGTTCAGTTAGAGTTATTCCTTCTTTAGCGTAATTCAGTTAGAGTTATTACTTCCTTAGCCTGATTCAGTTAGAGTTCTTCCTTCCTTAGTCTGATTCAGTAAGAGTTATTACTTACTTAGCCTGGTTCAATTAGAGTTATTCCTTCCTTAGCATAATTCAGTTAGAGTTATTACTTTCTTAGCCTGATACAATTAGAGTTATTGCTTTCTTAGCCTGATTCAATTAGATATATTCCTTCCTTAGCCTGATTCAGTTAGAGTTATTACTTTCTTAGCCTGATTCAGTTAGAGTTATTCCTTCCTTAGCCTAATTCAATTAGAGTTATTACTTTCTTAGCTTGGTTAATTTGGGGTTATTCCTTCCTTAGACTGATTCGGTTAGAGTTATTACTTTCTTAGCCTGGTTCAGTTAGTGTTATTCCTTTTGTATCCTGATTCACTTAGAGTTATTACTTTCTTAGCCTGGTTCAGTTAGAGTTATTCCTTCCTTAGCCTAATTCAATTAGAGTTATTACTTTCTTAGCTTGGTTTATTTGGAGTTATTCCTCGCTTATCCTGATTCAGTTATAGTTATTACTTTCTAAGCCTGATTCAGTTAGAGTTACTCCTTTCTTAGCCTGATTCAGTTAGAGTTATTACTTTCTTAGCCTGATTCATTAGAGTTATTCCTTCCTTAGCTTGATTCAGATGGAGTTATTCCTTCCTTAGCCTGATTCAGTTAGAATTACAACTTTCTTAGCCTGGTTCAGTTAGAGTTATTCCTTCCTTAGCCTGATTCAGTTAGAGATATTACTTTCTAAGCCTGGTTCAGTTAGACTAATTACTTTCTTAGCCTGGATCAGTCAGAGTTATTCCTTTTGTAGCCTGATTCAATTAGAGGTATTACTTTCTTAGCCTCGTTCAGTTAGAGTTATTACTTTAATGAAGCAAAGGAAGGAATAACCGTACTATTACTTTCTTAGTCTGGTTCAGTTAGAGTTATTCCTTCCTTAGCCTGATTCCTTTAGAGTTATTACTTTCTTACCCTGGTTCGGTTAGAGTTATTCCTTCCTTAGCCTATTTCAGTTAGAGTTATTACTTTCTTAGCATGGTTCAGTTAGAGATATTACTTTTGTAGCCTGATTCAGTTAGAATTATTACTTTCTTAGCCTGGTTCAGTTAGAGTTATTCCTTCCTTAGCCTAATTCAGTTAGTGTTATTACTTTCTTTCCCTGGTTCAGTTAGAGTTATTCCTTCCTTAGCCTGATTCAGTTAGAGTTGTTACTTTATTAGCCTGGTTCAGTTAGAGATATTACTTTCTTAGCCTGATTCAGTTAGAGTTATTCCTTCCTTAGTCTGATTCAGTTAGAGTTATTACTTTCTTAGCCTGGTTCAGTTAGAATTATTCTTTCCTTATCCTGGTTCAGTTAGAGTTATTACTTTCTTAGCCTGGTTCAGTTAGTGTTATTCCTTTTGTATCCTGATTCACTTAGAGTTATTACGTTCTTAGCCTGGTTCAGTTAGAGTTATTCCTTCCTTACCCTAATTCAATTAGAATTATTACTTTCTTAGCTTGGTTTATTTGGAGTTATTCCTTGCTTAGCCTGATTCAGTTAGAGTTATTACTTTCTAAGCCTGATTCAGTTAGAGTTATTACTTTCTTAGCCTGATTCATTAGAGTTATTCCTTCCTTAGCTTGATTCAGTTGGAGTTATTCCTTCCTTAGCCCGATTCAGTTAGAATTACTACTTTCTTAGCTTGGTTCAGTTAGAGTTATTCCTTCCTTAGCGTGATTCAGTTAGAGATATTACTTTCTAAGCCTGGTTCAGTTAGACTAATTACTTTCTTAGCCTGGTTCAGTCAGAGTTATTCCTTTTGTAGCCTGATTATTACTTTAATGAAGCAAAGGAAGGAATAACCGTACTATTACTTTCTTAGTCTGGTTCAGTTAAAGTTATTCCTTCCTTAGCCTGATTCCGTTAGAGTTATTACTTTCTTATCCTGGTTCAGTTAGAGTTATTCCTTCCTTAGCCTAATTCAGTTAGAGTTATTACTTTCTTAGCATGGTTCACTTAGAGTTATTCCTTCCTTAGCCTGATTCAGTTAGAGTTATTACTTTCTTAGCCTGGTTCAGTTTGAGTTATTACTTTTGTAGTCTGATTTAGTTAGAGTTATTACTTTCTTAGCCTGGTCCAGTTTGAGTTATTCCTTCCTTAGTCTGATTCAGTTAGAGTTATTACTTTCTTAGCCTGTTTCAGTTAGACTTATTACTTTCTTAGCCTGGTTCAGTCAGAGTTATTCCTTTTGTAGCCTGATTCATTTAGAGTCATTACCTTCTTAGCCTGGTTTAGTTAGAGATATTACTTTTGTAGCCTGATTCAGTTAGAGTTATTACTTTCTTAGCCTGGTTCAGTTAGAGTTATTCCTTCCTTAGCCTAATTCAGTTAGAGTTATTACTTTCTTAGCCTGGTTCAGTTAGAGTTATTCCTTCCTTAGCCTGATTCAGTTAGAGTTGTTACTTTATTAGCCTGGTTCAGTTAGAGTTATTACTTTCTTAGCCTGATTCAGTTAGAGTTATTCCTTCCTTAGTCTGATTCAGTTAGAGTTATTACTTTCTTAGCCTGGTTCAGTTAGAGTTATTCTTTCCTTATCCTGGTTCAGTTAGAGTTATTCCTTCATTAGCGTGATTCAGTTACAGTTGTTACTTTCTTACCCTGATTCTGTTAGAGTTATTCCTTCCTTTGCCTGATTCAGCTAGAGTTATTACTTTCTTAGCCTGATTCAATTAGAGTTATTCCTTCCTTAGCTTGATTCAGTTAGAGTTATTACTTTCTTATCCTGGTTCAGTTAGAGTCATTCCTTCCTTAGCCTGATCCAGTTAGAGTTACTACTTTCTTAGCCTGATTCAGTTAGAGATATTACTTTCTTAGCCTGCTTCAGTTACACTTATTACTTTCTTAGCCTGGTTGAGTCAGAGTTATTCCTTTTGTAGCCTGATTCAGTCAGAGTTATTACTTTCTTAGCCTCGTTCAGTTAGATTCATTACTTTAATCAAGCTAAGGAAGGAATAACCGTACTATTAGTTTCTTAGCCTGGTTCAATTAGAGTTATTCCTTCCTTAGCCTGTCTCAGTTAGAGTTATTACTTTAATGAAGCGAAGGAAGGAACAACCGTACTATTATTTTCTTAGTCTGGTTCAGTTAGAGTTATTCCTCCCTTACCCTGATTCCGTTAGAGTTATTACTTTCTTAACCTGGTTCAGTTAGAGTTATTCCTTCCTTAGCCTGATTCAGTTAGAGTTATTACTTTCTTAGCCTGGTTCAGTTAGAGTTATTACTTTTGTAGCCTGATTCAGTTCGAGTTATTACTTTCTTAGTTTGGTTCAGTTAGAGTTTTTCCTTCCTTAGCCTGATCCAGTTAGAGTTACTACTTTCTTAGCATGGTTCAGTTAGACTTATTACTTTCTTAGCCTGGTTCAGTCAGAGTTATTCCTTTTGTAGCCTGATTCAGTTAGAGTTATTACTTTCTTAGCCTGTTTCAGTTAGAGTTATTACTTTTGTAGCTTGATTTAGTAAGAGTTATTATTTTCTTAGCCTGGTTCAGTTAGAGTTATTCCTTCCTTAGCCTAATTCAGTTAGAGTTATTCCTTCCTTAGCGTGATTCAGTTAGGGTTATTACTTCTTAGCCTGATTCAGTTAGAGTTATTCCTTCCTTCGCTTGATTCAGTTAGAGTTATTATTTCCTTATCCTGGTTCAGTTTGAGTTATACCTTCCTTAGCCTGATTCAGTTAGAGTTATTACTTTCTTAGCCTGGTTCAGTTAGAGTTATTCCTTCCTTAGCCTGATTCAGTTAGAGTTGTTACTTTCTTAGCCTGGTTCAGTTAGAGTTACTGCTTTCTTAGCCTGGTTCAGTTAGAATTGTTCCTTCTTTAGCGTAATTCAGTTAGAGTTATTACTTCCTTAGCCTGATTCAGTTAGAGTTCTTCCTTCCTTAGTCTGATTCACTTAGAGTTATTACTTTCTTAGCCTGGTTCAATTACAATTATTCCTTCCTTAGCATAATTCAGTTAGAGTTATTACTTTCTTAGCCTGATACAATTAGAGATATTACTTTCTTAGCCTGATTCAATTAGAGATATTCCTTCCTTAGCCTCATTCAGTTAGAGTTATTACTTTCTTAGCCTCGTTCAGTTAGAGTTATTACTTTAATCAAGCTAAGGAAGGAATAACCGTACTATTAGTTTCTTAGCATGGTTCAATAAGAGTTATTCCTTCCTTAGCCTGACTCAGTTAGAGCTATTACTTTAATGAAGCAAAGGAAGGAATAACCGTACTATTACTTTCTTAGTCTGGTTCAGTTAGAGTTATTCCTTCCTTAGCCTGATTCCGTTAGAGTTATTACTTTCTTAGCCTGGTTCAGTTAGAGTTATTACTTTTGTAGCCTGATTCAGTTAGAGTTATTACTTTCTTAGCCTGGTTCAGTTGGAGTTATTACTTTTGTAGCCTGATTCAGTTAGAGTTACTACTTTCTTAGCCTGGTTCAGTTAGACTTATTACTTTCTTAGCCTGGTTCACTCAGAGTTATTCCTTTTGTAGCCTGATTCAGTTAGAGTCATTACCTTCTTAGCCTGTTTCAGTTAAAGTTATTACTTTTGTAGCCTGATTTAGTTAGAGTTATTATTTTCTTAGCCTGGTTCAGTTAGACTTATTACTTTCTTAGCCTGGTTCAGTCAGAGTTATTCCTTTTGTAGCCTGATTCAGTTAGAGTTATTACTTTCTTAGCCTGTTTCAGTTAGAGTTATTACTTTTGTAGCTTGATTTAGTAAGAGTTATTATTTTCTTAGCCTGGTTCAGTTAGAGTTATTCCTTCCTTAGCCTAATTCAGTTAGAGTTATTCCTTCCTTAGCGTGATTCAGTTAGGGTTATTACTTCTTAGCCTGATTCAGTTAGAGTTATTCCTTCCTTCGCTTGATTCAGTTAGAGTTATTATTTCCTTATCCTGGTTCAGTTTGAGTTATACCTTCCTTAGCCTGATTCAGTTAGAGTTATTACTTTCTTAGCCTGGTTCAGTTAGAGTTATTCCTTCCTTAGCCTGATTCAGTTAGAGTTGTTACTTTCTTAGCCTTGTTCAGTTAGAGTTACTGCTTTCTTAGCCTGGTTCAGTTAGAGTTGTTCCTTCTTTAGCGTAATTCAGTTAGAGTTATTACTTCCTTAGCCTGATTCAGTTAGAGTTCTTCCTTCCTTAGTCTGATTCACTTAGAGTTATTACTTTCTTAGCCTGGTTCAATTACAATTATTCCTTCCTTAGCATAATTCAGTTAGAGTTATTACTTTCTTAGCCTGATACAATTAGAGATATTACTTTCTTAGCCTGATTCAATTAGAGATATTCCTTCCTTAGCCTCATTCAGTTAGAGTTATTACTTTCTTAGCCTCGTTCAGTTAGAGTTATTACTTTCATCAAGCTAAGGAAGGAATAACCGTACTATTAGTTTCTTAGCATGGTTCAATAAGAGTTATTCCTTCCTTAGCCTGACTCAGTTAGAGTTATTACTTTAATGAAGCAAAGGAAGGAATAACCGTACTATTACTTTCTTAGTCTGGTTCAGTTAGAGTTATTCCTTCCTTAGCCTGATTCCGTTAGAGTTATTACTTTCTTAGCCTGGTTCAGTTAGAGTTATTCCTTCCTTAGCCTAATTAAGTTAGAGTTATTACTTTCTTAGCCTGGTCCAGTTTGAGTTATTCCTTCCTTAGTCTGATTAAGTTAGAGTTATTACTTTCTTAGCCTGTATCAGTTAGAGTTATTCCTTCCTTAGCCTGATTCAGTTAGAGTTGTTACTTTATTAGCCTGGTTCAGTTAGAGTTATTACTTTCTTAGGCTGGTTCATTTAGAGTTATTCCTTCCTTAGCCTAATTCAGTTAGAGTTATTACTTTCTCAGCCTGATTCAGTTAGAGTTATTCCTTCCTTAGTCTGATTCAGTTAGAGTTATTACTTTCTTAGCATGGTTAAGTTGGAGTTTTCCTTCCTTAGCCTGATTCAGTTAGAGTTATTACTTTCTTAGCCTGGTTCAGTTAGAGTTATTACTTTTGTAGCCTGATTCAGTTAGAGTTATTACTTTCTTAGCCTGGTTCAGTTAGAGTTTTTCCTTCCTTAGCCTGATCCACTTAGAGTTACTACTTCCTTAGCCTGGTTCAGTTAGCCTTATTATTTTCTTAGCCTGGTTGATTCAGAGATATTCCTTTTGTAGCCTGATTCAGTTAGGGTTATTCCCTCCTTAGCGTAATTCAATTAGAGTTATTACTTTCTTCGCCTGGTTCAGTTAGAGTTATTCCTTCCTTAGCCTAATTCAGTTAGAGTTATTCCTTCCTTAGCGTGATTCAGTTAGAGTTATTACTTTCTTAGGATGATTCAATTAGAGTTATTCCTTCCTTAGCTTGATTCAGTTAGAGTTATTACTTTCTTATCCTGGTTCAGTTAGAGTTATTCCTTCCTTAGCCTGATTCAGATAGAGTTATTATTTTCTTAGCCTCGTTCAGTTAGATTTATTCCTTCCTTAGCCTGATTTAGTTACAGTTATTACTTTCTTAGCCTGGTTCAGTTAGAGTTATTCCTTCCTTAGCATAATCCATTTAGAGTTACTACTTTCTTGGCCTGATTCATTTAGAGTTATTCCTTCCTTAGCCTGATTCAGTTACAGTTATTACTTTCTTAGCCTGATTCAGTTAGAGTTATTCCCTCCTTAGCCTGATTCAACTAGAGTTATTACTTTCTTAGCCTGGTTCAGTTATAGTTATTCGTTCCTTCGCCTGATTCATTTAGAGTTATTGCTTTCTTACCCTGATTCGGTTAGAGTTATTCCTTCCTTAGCCTGATTCAGTTAGAGTTATTACTTTCTTAGCCTGGTTCAGTTAGAGTTATTACTTCCTTAGCCTAATTCAGTTAGAGTTATTAGTTTCTAAGCATGGTTCACTTAGAGTTATTCCTTCCTTAGCCTGATTCAGTTAGAGTTATTACTTTCTTAGCCTGGTTCAGTTAGAGTTATTACTTTCTTAGCCTGGTTCAGTTAGAGTTTTTCCTTCCTTAGCCTGATCCAGTTAGAGTTACTACTTTCTTAGCCTGGTTCAGTTAGACTTATTACTTTCTTAGCCTGGTTCAGTCAGATTTATTCCTTTTGTAGCCTGATTCAGTTAGAGTCATTACCTTCTTAGCCTGTTTCAGTTAGAGTTATTTCTTTTGTAACCTGATTTAGTTAGAGTTATTATTTTCTTAGCCTGGTTCAGTTACAGTTATTCCTTCCTTAGCCTATTTCAGTTAGTGTTATTCCTTCCTTAGCGTGATTCAGTTAGGGTTATTACTTCTTAGCCTGAGTCAGTTAGAGATATTCCTTCCTTAGCTTGATTCAGTTAGAGATATTATTTCCTTATCCTGGTTCAGTTAGAGTTAAACCTTCCTTAGCCTGATTCAGTTAGAGTTATTACTTTCTTAGCCTGGTTCAGTTAGAGTTATTCCTTCCTTAGCCTGATTCAGTTAGAGTTGTTACTTTCTTAGCCTGGTTCAGTTAGAGTTACTACTTTCTTAGCCTGGTTTAGTTACAGTTTTTCCTTCTTTAGCGTAATTCAGTTAGAGTTATTACTTCCTTAGACTGATTCAGTTAGAGTTCTTCCTTCCTTAGTCTGATTCAGTTACAGTTATTACTTTCTTAGCCTGGGTCAATTAGAGTTATTCCTTCCTGAGCATAATTAAGTTAGTGTTATTCCTTCCTTAGCGTGATTCAGTTAGGGTTATTACTTCTTAGCCTGAGTCAGTTAGAGATATTCCTTCCTTTGCCTGATTCAGTTAGAGTTATTACTTTCTTAGCCTGGTTCAGTTAGAGTTATTTCTTCCTTAGCCTGATTCAGTTACAGTTGTTACTTTATTAGCCTGATTTAGTTAGAGTTATTACTTCCTTATCCTGATTCAGTTAGAGTTATTACTTTCTTAGACTAGTTCAGTTAGACCTATTACTTTCTTATCCTGGTTCAGTCAGAGTTATTACTTTCTTAGCCTGATTCCGTTAGAGTTATTGATTCCTTAGTCTGATTCAGTTAGAGATATTACTTTCTTAGCCTAATTCAGTTAGAGTTATTACTTTCTTAGCCTGATTCCGTTAGAGTTATTCCTTCCTTAATCTGATTCAGTTAGAGATATTACTTTCTTAGCCTGGTTCAGTTAGAGTTATTGCTTCCTTAGCATAATTCAGTTAGAATTATTACTTTCTTAGCTGTGTTCAGTTAGAGTTATTCCTTCCTTAGTGTGATTCAGTTAGAGTTATTTCTTTCTTAGCCTGGTTCAGTTACAATTATTCCTTCCTTAGCCTGATTCATTTAGAGTTATTACTTTCTTAGCCTGGTTCAGTTAGAGTTATTCCTTCCTTAGCCTGATTCATTAAGAGTTTTTCCTTCCTTAGTCTGATTCAGTTAGAGTTATTACTTTCTTAACCTGATTCACTTAGAGATATTACTTTCTTATCCTGTGTCATTTAGAGTTATTACTTTCTTAGCCTAGATCAGTTAGAGTTATTCCTTCCTTAGCCGGATTCAGTTAGAGTTATTACTTACTTTCCCTGATTCAATTAGAGATATTCTCTCCTTAGCTTGATTCAGTTAGAGTTATTACTTTCTTAGCCTGGTTCAGTTAGAATTATTCCTTCCTTAGCCTAATTCAGTTAGAGTTATTACTTTCTTAGACTGATTCAGTTAGAGTTATTGCTTCCTTAATCTGATTCAGTTAGAGTTATTACTTTTTTAGCCTGGTTCAGTTAGAGTTATTCCTTCCTTAGCATAATTCAGTTAGAGTTATTACTTTCTTAGCTGGGTTCAGTTAGAGTTATTCCTTCCTTAGCGTGATTCAGTTAGAGTTATTTCTTTCTTAGCCTTGTTCAGTTAGAATTATTCCTTCCTTAGCCTGATTCAGTTAGAGTTATTATTTTCTTAGCCTGGTTCAGTTAGAGTTATTCCTTCCTTAGCCTGATTCATTAAGAGTTATTCCTTCCTTAGTCTGATTCAGTTAGAGTTATTACTCTCTTAGCCTGATTCAGTTAGAGATATTACTTTCTTAGCCTGTGTCAGTTAGAGTTGTTACTTTCTTAGCCTAGATCAGTTAGAGTTATTCCTTCCTTAGCCTGATTCAGTTAGAGTTATTACTTTGTTTGCCTGATTCAGTTAGAGTTATTCCTTCCCTAGCCTGATTCAGTTAGAGTTATTACTTTCTTAGGCTTGTTCAATTAGCGTTATTCCTTCCTTAGCCTGATTCAGTTAGCGTTATTACCTTCTTATCTTGGTTTAGTTCGAGTTATTCCTTCCTTCGCCTGATTCAGTTAGAGATATTACTTTCTTATGCTGGTTCAGTTAGAGTTATTCCTTCCTTAGCCTGATTCCGTTAGAGTTATTCCTTCCTTAGCTTGATTCAGTTAGAGTTATTACTTTCTTAGCATGGTTGACTTTGAGTTATTCCTTCCTTAGTCTAATTCAGTTAGATTTATTACTTTCTTAGCCAGATTCAGTGAGAATTATTCCTTTTTTAGTCTGATTCAGTTAGAGTTATTACTTTCTTGCCTGGTTCAGTTAGAGTTATTCCTTCCTTAGCATAATTCAGTTAGAGTTATTACTTTATTACCCTGATTCAATTAGAGTTATTACTTTCTTAGCCTGATTCAATTAGAGATATTCCTTCCTTAGCCTGATTCAGTTAGAGTTATTACTTTCTTAGCTTAATTCAGTTAGAGTTATTCCTTCCTTAATCTGATTCAGTTAGAGTTATTACTTTCTTAGCCTGGTTCACTTAGAGTTATTCCTTCCTTAGCCTGATTCAGTTAGAGTTATTCCATCCTTAGTCTGATTCAGTTAGAGTTATTACTTCCTTAGCCTGTTTCATTTTCAGTTATTCCTTCCTTAGCCTGATTCGGTTATACTTATTACTTTCTTAGCCTGGTTCAGTCAGAGTTATTCCTTTTGTAGCCTGATTCAGTAAGAGTTATTACTTTCTTAGCCTCGTTCAGTTAGAGGTATTACTTTAAACGAGCTAAGAAAGGAATAACTGTACTATTAGTTTCTTAGCCTGGTTCAGTTAGAGTTATTCCTTCCTTAGCATAATTCAGTTAGAGTTATTACTTTCTTATCTTGGTTCAGTTAGAGTTATTCCTTCCTTAGACTGGTTCAGTGTGAGGATTTTTCCTCCTTAGCCTGGTTCAGTGTGACGAATTTTCCTTCCCTAGCTTATTTCAGTTAGAGTTTTCCCTCCTTAGCTTGATTCAGTTAGAGTTATTACTTTCTTAGCCTGTTTCAGTTAGAGTTATTCCTTCCTTAGCCTGATTCAGTTAGAGTTATTATTTTCTAAGCCTGGTTCAGTTAGAATTATTCCTTCCTTAGCCTCATTCAGTTAGATTATTTCTTTCTTAGCCTGATTCAGTTAGAGTTATTACTTTTGTATCCTGATTCAGTTAGAGTTATTACTTTCTTAGCCTGGTTCAGTAAGAGTTATTCCTTCCTTACCCTAATTCAGTTAGAGTTATTAATTTCTTAGCCTGGTTCAGTTAGAGTTATTCCTTCCTTAGCCTGATTCAGTTAGAGTTGTTACTTTCTTTGCCTGGTTCAGTTAGAGTTTTTACTTTCTTAGCCTGGTTCAGTTAGAGTTATCCCTTCCTTAGCCTGATTCAGTTAGAGTTATTACTTTCTTAGCCTGGTTTTGTTAGAGTTATTCCTTTTGTAGCCTGATTCAGTTAGAGTTATTACTTTCTTAAACTGCTTCAGTTAGAGTCATTCCTTCCTTAGCCTAATTCAGTTAGAGTTATTACTTTCTTAGCCTGATTCATTTAGAGTTATTACTTTCTTAGCCTGGTGCAGTTAGAGTTATTACTTTCTTAGCATGGTTCAGTTAGAGTTATTACTTTCTTAGCCTGGTTCAGTTAGAGTTATTCCTTCGTTAGCCTGATTCAGTTACAGATATTACTTTCTTAGCCTGGTCCAATGTGAGGTTTTTTCCTTCCTTAGCCTCGTTCAGTGTGAGGTTTTTTCCTTTCTTATCCTGGTTCAGTTAGAGCTATTACTTTTGTAGCCTGATTCATTTAGAGTTATTTCTTTCTTAGCCTGGTTCAGTTAGGGTTATTCCTTCCTTAGCCTGATTCATTTAGAGTTATTCCTTTCTTAGGCTGGTTAGGTTAGAGTTATTCCTTCCTTAGAGTGATTAAGTTACAGTTATTATTTTCTTAGACTGATTCAGTTAGAGTTATTCCTTCCTTAGCTTGATTCATTTAGAGTTATTACTTTCTTATCCTGGTTTAGTTAGAGTTATTCCTTCTTAGCCTGATTAAGTTAGAGTTATTATTTTCTTAGCCCGGTTCAGTTAGAGTTATTCCTTCGTTAGCCTGATTCAGTTACAGATATTACTTTCTTAGCCTGCTCCAATGTGAGGTTTTTTCCTTCCTTAGCCTCGTTCAGTGTGAAGTTTTTTCCTTTCTTATCCTGGTTCAGTTAGAGCTATTACTTGCTTAGCTTGGATCAGTTAGAGTTATTCCTTCTTAGCCTGATTCAGTTAGAGTTATTACTTTTGTAGCCTGATTCAGTTAGACTTATTACTTTCTTAGCCTGGTTCACTTAGAGTTATTCCTTCCTTAACATAATTCAGTTAGAGTTATTACTTTCTTAGCATGGTTCAGTTAGAGTTATTCCTTCTTTAGCCTGATTCAGTTAGATTTATTCCTTCCTTAACCTGATTCAGTTAGAGTTATTACTTTCTTAGCCTGGTTCAGTTAGCGTTATTCCTTCCTCAGCCTAATACAGTTAGATTTATTACTTTCTTAGCCTAATACAGTTAGATTTATTACTTTCTTAGCCTGATTCAGTTAGAGTTATTCCTTTTGTAGCCTGATTCAGTTAGAATTATTACTTTCTTAGCCTGGTTCAGTTAGAGTTATTCCTTCCTTAGTCTGATTCAGTTAGAGTTATTACTTTCTTAGCCTGGTTCAGTTACAGTTATTCCTTCCTCAGCCTAATTCATTTAGAGTTGTTATTTTCTTAGCCTGATTCAGTTAGAGTTATTGCTTACTTAGCCTGATTCAGTTAGAGTTTTTACTTTCTTAGCGTGATTCAGTTAGAGTTATTTCTTCCTTAGTCTGATTCAGTTAGAGTTATTACTTTCATAGCCTGGTTCAGTCAGAGTTATTCCTTCCTAACAATAATTCAGTTAGAGTTATTCCTTCCTTAGCCTGGTTCAGTTAGAGTTATTACTTTCTTAGCCTGGTTCAGTTAGAGTTAATATTTTCTTAGCTTTGTTCAGTTAGAGTTATTCCTTCTTTAGCCTGATTCAGTTAGAGTTATTATTTTCTTAGCCTGGTTCAGTTAGAGGTATTCCTTCCTTAGCCTGATTCAGTTAGAGTTATTAGTTTCTTAGCCGGTTTCGGTTAGAGTTATTCCTCCCTTAGCCTGATTCAGTTAGAGTTATTATTTTCTTAGCTTGATTCAGTTAGAGTTATTACTTTCTTAGCTGGTTCAGTTATAGTTATTCCTTCCTTATCCTGGTTCAGTTAGAGTAATTCCTTCCTTTGCGTGATTCATTTAGAGTTATTATTTTCTTAGCCTGATTCAGTTAGAGTTATTCCTTCCTTAGTCTGATTCAGTTAGAGTTATTACTTTCTTAGCCTGGTTCAGTTAGAGTTATTCCTTCCTCAGCCTAATTCATTTAGAGTTATTATTTTCTTAGCCTGATTCAGTTAGAGTTATTCCTTACTTAGCCTGATTCAGTTAGAGTTATTACTTTCTTAGCCTCGTTCAGTTAGAGTTATTACTTTCTTAGCCTGGTTCAGTTAGAGTTATTTCTTCCTTAGTCTGATTCAGTTAGAGTTATTACTTTCATAGCCTGGTTCAGTTAGAGTTATTCCTTCCTTACCATAATTCAGTTAGATTTATTCCTTCCTTAGCCTGGTTTAGTTAGAGTTATTACTTTCTTACCCTGGTTCAGTTAGAGTTATTATTTTCCTAGCTTTGTTCAGTTAGAGTTATTCCTTCTTTAGCCTGATTCAGTTAGAGTTACTATTTTCTTAGCCTGGTTCAGTTAGAGGTATTCCTTCCTTAGCCTGATTCAGTTAGAGTTATTAATTTCTTAGCCGGTTTCAGTTAGAGTTATTCCTTCCTTAGCCTGTTTCAGTTAGAGTTATTATTTTCTTAGCTTGATTCAGTTAGAGTTATTACTTTCTTAGCTGCTTCAGTTATAGATATTCCTTCCTTATCTTGATTCATTTAGAGTTATTCCTTCCTTAGCCTGATTCAGTTATAGTTATTACTTTCTTAGCCTTTTTCAGTTAGAGTTATTCCTTCGTTAGTCTGACTCAGTTAGAATTATTCCTTCCTTAGTCTGATTTAATTAGATTTATTATTTTCTTAGCCTCGTTCAGTTAGAGATATTCCTTCCTTAGCCTGATTCAGTTAGAGTTATTATTTTCTTAGCCTGGTTCAGTTGGAGTTATTATTTTCTTAGCCTGGTTCAGTTAGAGTTATTACTTCCTTAGCCTGGTGCAGTTAGAGTTATTCCTTCCTTAGCCTGATACAGTTAGAGTTGTTACTTTCTTAGCCTGGTTCATTTAGAGTTATTACTTTCTTAGCCTGATTTATTTAGAGTTATTACTTTTGTAGCCTGATTCAGTTAGAGTTATTCCTTCCTTAGCCTAATTCAGTTAGAGTTATTACTTTCTTAGCATAGTTCAGTTAGAGTTATTCCTTCCTTAGCTTGATTCAATTAGATTTATTCCTTCCTTAGCCTCATTCAGTTACAGTTATTACTTTCTTAGCCTGGTTCAGTTAGATTTATTCCTTCCTCAGCTTAATACAATTAGATTTATTACTTTCTTAGCCTGATTCAGTTAGAGTTATTTCTTCCTTAGACTGATTCAGTTAGAGTTATTATTTTCTTAGCCTGGTTCAGTTAGAGTTATTCCTTCCTTAACCTGGTTCAGTGTGAGGTTTTTTCGTTCCTTGTCCTGGTTCAGTTAGAGTTATTACTTTCTTTGCCTGCTTCAGTTAGAGTTATATCTTTTGTAGCCTGATTCAGTTAGAATTATTACTTTCTTAGCCTGGTTCAGTTAGATTTATTCCTTCCTCAGCTTAATACAATTAGATTTATTACTTTCTTAGCCTGATTCAGTTAGAGTTATTCCTTCCTTAGCCTGATTCATTTAGAGTTATTCCTTTCTTTGCCTGGTTCAGTTAGATTTATTCCTTCCTTAGCCTGATTCATTTAGAGTTATTCCTTTCTTTGCCTGGTTCAGTTAGATTTATTCCTTCCTTAGCCTGATTGAGTTAGAGTTATTCCTTTTTTAGCCTGGTTCAGTTAGAGTTATTACTTTCTTAGCCGGGTTCAGTTAGAGTTATTCCTGTTGTATCCTGATTCAGTTAGAGTTGTTACTTTCTTAGCCTGGTTCAGTTAGAATTATTCCTTCCTTTGCCTGATTCAGTTAGAGATATTTCTTTCTCAGCCTGGTTCAATTAGAGTTATTCCTTCCTTAGCCTATTTCACTTAGAGTTATTACTTTCTTAGCCTTGTTCAGTTAGTGTTATTCCTTCCTTAGCCTCATTCAGTTAGAGTTATTACATTTCTAGCCTGGTTCAGTTACAGTTATTCATTCCTTAGCCTAAATCAATTAGAGTTATTACTTTCTTAGCCTGGTTCAGTAAGATTTATTCCTTCCTTAGCCTGATTCGGTAGATTTATTACTTCCTTAGCCTGATTCAGTTAGAGATATTACTTTCTTAGCCTGGTTCAGTTAGAGTTATTCCTTCCTTAGCCTGATTCAGTTAGAGTTATTCCTTCCTTAGCTTCATTCATTTAGAGTTATTAACTTCGTAGCCTGGTTCAGTTAGAGGTATTACTTTCTTAGCCTGTGTCAGTTAGAGTTATTACTTTCGTAGCCTAGTTCAGTTACAGTAATTCGTTCCTTAGCCTGATTCAGTTAAAGATATTACTTTCTTAGCCTGGTTCAGTGTGAGGATTTTTCCTTTCTTAGCATGGTTCAGTGTGAGGATTTTTGCTTCCTTAGCCTGGTTCAGTTAGAGTTATTCCTTTTGTAGCCTGTTTCAGTTAGAATTATTACTTTCTTAGCCTGATTCAGTTAGAGTTATTCCTTCCTTAGCCTGATTCAGTTAGAGTTATTACTTTCTTAGCGTGGTTTAGTTAGAGTTATTCCTTCCTCAGCCTGATTAAGTTAGAGTTATTACTTTCTTAGCCTGGTTCAGTTAGAGTAATTCCATCCTTAGCCTAATTCAGTTAGAGTTTTTACTTTCTTAGCCTGATTCAGTTAGAGTTATTCCTTCTTTATTCTCATTCAGTTAGAGTTATTACTTTCATAGCCTGGTCCAGTTAGCGTTATTCCTTTCTTACCATAATTCATTTAGGGTTATTACTTTCTTAGCCTGATTCAGTTAGAGTTATTCCTTCCTTAGCCTGATTCAGTTACAGTTATTCCATCCTTATCCTAATTCAGTTAGGGTTATAACTTTCTTAGCCTGATTCAGTTGAGTTATTCCTTCCTTATCCTGATTCAGTTAGAATTATTACTTTCTTAGCCTGGTTCAGTTAGAGTTATTCCTCCCTCAGCCTAATTCAGTTAGAGTTATTCCTTCCTTAGCCTAAATCAGTTAGAGTTATTACTTTCTTAACCTTGTTCAGTTAGAGGTATTCCTTCCTTAGCCTGATTCGGTAGAGTTATTACTTTCTTAGCCTGATTCATTTAGAGTTATTCCTTAATTAGCCTGATTCAGTTAGAGTTATTACTTTCTTACCCTGGTTCAGTTAGACTTATTCCTTCCTTAGCCTGATTCAATTAGAGTTATTATTTTCTTAGCCTGTTTCAGTTAGAGTTATTCCTTCCTTAGCCTGATTCAGTTAGAGTTATTCCTTCCTTAGCCTGGTTCAGTTAGGGTTATTCCTTCCTTAGCCTGATTCAGTTAGTGTTATTACTTTCTTAGCCTGGTTCAGTTAGAGTTATTCCTTCGTTAGCCTAATTCAGTTAGAGGTATTCCTTCCTTAGCCTCATTCAGTTAGAGTTATTCCTTCCTTAGCCTGATTCAGTTAGATTTATTACTTTCTTAGCCTGCTTCACTTAGAATTATTCCTTCCTTAGCCTGATTCAGTTAGAGTTATTACTTTCTTAGCCTGGTTCATTTAGACTTATTACTTTCTTAGCCTGGTTCAGTTAGAGTTAATCCTTCCTTAGCCTAATTCAGTTAGATTTATTACTTTCTTAGCCAGATTCGGTGAGAATTATTCCTTTCTTAGTCTCATTCAGTTAGAGTTATTACTTTCTTGCCTGGTTCATTTAGAGTTATTCCTTCCTTAGCATAATTCAGTTAGAGTTTTTACTTTATTAGCCTGATTCAATTAGAGTTATTACTTTCTTAGCGTGATTCAATTAGAGATATTCCTACCTTAGCCTGATTCAGTTAGAGTTACTACTTTCTTAGCTTAATTCAGTTAGAGTTATTCCTTCCTTAATCTGATTCAGTTAGAGTTATTACTTTCTTGCCTGGTTCAGTTAGAGTTATTCCTTCCTTAGCATTATTCAGCTAGAGTTATTACTTTCTTAGCTTGGTTCAGTTAGAATTATTCCATCCTTAGCCTGATTCAGTTAAAGATATTACTTTGTTATCCTGGTTCAGTGTGAGGATTTTTCCTTCCTTAGCCTGGTTCAGTGTGAGGAATTTTCCTTCCCTAACCTGGTTCAGTTTGAGTTATTCCTTCTTTAGCCTGATTCAGTTAGAGTTATTACTTTCTTAGCCTGATGCAGTTAGAGTTTTTCCCTCCTTAGCTTGATTCAGTTAGAGTTATTACTTTCTTAGCCTGTTTCAGTTAGAGTTATTACTTTCTTAGCCTGTTTCAGTTAGAGTTATTCCTTCCTTAGCCTGATTCATTTAGAGTTATTATTTTCTAAGCCTGGTTCAGTTAGAGTTATTACTTTCTTAGCCTGATTCATTTTGAGTTATTCTTTCCTGAGTCTGGTTCATTTAGAGTTATTACTTTCTTAGCCTGATTCAGTAAGAGTTATTCCTTCCTTAGTCTGATTCAGTTACAGTTATTACTTTCTTAGCCTGGTTCAGTTAGAGTTATTCCTTCCTTATCCTGATTCAGTTAGAATTATTACTCTCTTATCCTGGTTCAGTTAGAGTTATTGCTTCCTCAGCCTAATTCAGTTAGAGTTATTACTTTCTTAGCCTGATTCAGTTAGAGTTATTCCTTCCTTTGTCTGATTCAGTTAGAGTTGTTACTTTATTAGCCTGGTTCAGTTAGAGTTATTACTTTCTTAGGCTGGTTCATTTAGAGTTATTCCTTCCGTAGCCTAATTCAGTTAGAGTTATTACTTTCTTAGCCTGGTTCAGTTAGAGTTATTACTTTCTTAGCCTGGTTCAGTTAGAGTTGTTACTTTATTAGCCTGGTTCAGTTAGAGTTATTACTTTCTTAGGCTGGTTCATTTAGAGTTATTCCTTCCGTAGCCTAATTCAGTTAGAGTTATTACTTTCTTAGCCTGGTTCAGTTAGAGTTATTACTTTCTTAGCCTGATTCAGTTAGAGTTATTCCTTCCTTAGCATGATTCAGTTAGAGTTTTTACTTTCTTAGCCTGATTCAGTTAGAGTTATTTCTTCCTTAGTCTGATTCAGTTAGAGTTATTACTTTCATAGCCTGGTTCAGTTAGAGTTCTTCCTTCCTTACCATAATTCAGTTAGAGTTATTCCTTCCTTAGCCTGGTTCAGTTAGTGTTATTACTTTCATAGCCTGGTTCAGTTAGAGTTATTCCTTCCTTACCATAATTCAGTTAGAGTTATTCCTTCCTTAGCCTGGTTCAGTTAGAGTTATTACTTTCTTAGCCTGGTTCAGATAGATTTAATACTTTCTTAGCTTGGTTCAGTTAGAGTTATTCCTTCTTTAGCCTGATTCAGTTAGAGTTTTTACTTTCTTAGCCTGATTCAGTTAGAGTTAATATTTTCTTAGCTTGGTTCAGTTAGAGTTATTCCTTCTTTAGCCTGATTCAGTTAGAGTTATTATTTTCTTAGCCTGGTTCAGTTAGAGGTATTCCTTCCTTAGCCTGATTCAGTTAGAGATATTACTTTCTTAGCCTGGTTCAGTTAGAGTTATTCCTTCCTTAGCCTGATTCAGTTAGAGATATTCCTTTCTTAGCCTGGTTCAGTTAGAGATATTCCTTTCTTAGCCTGGTTCAGTTAGAGTTATTACTTTCTTAGTCTGGTACAGTTAGAGTTATTCCTGTTGTATCCTGATTCAGTTAGAGTTATTACTTTCTTAGCCTGGCTCAGTTAGAATTATTCCTTCCTTAGCCTGATTCATTTAGAGTTATTACTTTCTTAGCCTGGTTCAGTTAGAGTTATTCCTTCGTTAGTCTGATTCAGTTAGAGTTATTCCTTCCTTAGCCTGGTTCAGTTAGAGTTATTACTTTCTAAGCCTGGTTCAGTTAGAGTTAATACTTTCTTAGCTTGGTTCAGTTAGAGTTATTCCTTCTTTAGCCTGATTCAGTTAGAGATATTATTTTCTTAGCCTGGTTCAGTTAGAGGTATTCCTTTCTTAGCCTGATTCAGTTAGAGATATTCCTTCCTTACCATAATTCAGTTAGAGTTATTCCTTCCTTAGCCTGGTTCAGTTAGAGTTATTCCTTCCTTAGCCTGATTCAGTTAGAGATATTCCTTTCTTAGCCTAGTTCAGTTGGAGTTATTATTTTCTTAGCCTGGTTCAATTAGAGTTATTCCTGTTGTATCCTGATTCAGTTAGAGTTATTACTTTCTTAGCCTGATTCAGTTAGAGTTATTCCTTCCTTAGCCTGATTCAGTTAGAGTTATTACTTTCTTAGCGTGGTTTAGTTAGAGTTATTCCTTCCTCAGCCTGATTAAGTTAGAGTTATTACTTTCTTAGCCTGGTTCAGTTAGAGTAATTCCATCCTTAGCCTAATTCAGTTAGAGTTTTTACTTTCTTAGCCTGATTCAGTTAGAGTTATTCCTTCTTTATTCTCATTCAGTTAGAGTTATTACTTTCATAGCCTGGTCCAGTTAGCGTTATTCCTTTCTTACCATAATTCATTTAGGGTTATTACTTTCTTAGCCTGATTCAGTTAGAGTTATTCCTTCCTTAGCCTGATTCAGTTACAGTTATTCCATCCTTATCCTAATTCAGTTAGGGTTATAACTTTCTTAGCCTGATTCAGTTGAGTTATTCCTTCCTTATCCTGATTCAGTTAGAATTATTACTTTCTTAGCCTGGTTCAGTTAGAGTTATTCCTCCCTCAGCCTAATTCAGTTAGAGTTATTCCTTCCTTAGCCTAAATCAGTTAGAGTTATTACTTTCTTAACCTTGTTCAGTTAGAGGTATTCCTTCCTTAGCCTGATTCGGTAGAGTTATTACTTTCTTAGCCTGATTCATTTAGAGTTATTCCTTAATTAGCCTGATTCAGTTAGAGTTATTACTTTCTTACCCTGGTTCAGTTAGACTTATTCCTTCCTTAGCCTGATTCAATTAGAGTTATTATTTTCTTAGCCTGTTTCAGTTAGAGTTATTCCTTCCTTAGCCTGATTCAGTTAGAGTTATTCCTTCCTTAGCCTGGTTCAGTTAGGGTTATTCCTTCCTTAGCCTGATTCAGTTAGTGTTATTACTTTCTTAGCCTGGTTCAGTTAGAGTTATTCCTTCGTTAGCCTAATTCAGTTAGAGGTATTCCTTCCTTAGCCTCATTCAGTTAGAGTTATTCCTTCCTTAGCCTGATTCAGTTAGATTTATTACTTTCTTAGCCTGCTTCACTTAGAATTATTCCTTCCTTAGCCTGATTCAGTTAGAGTTATTACTTTCTTAGCCTGGTTCATTTAGACTTATTACTTTCTTAGCCTGGTTCAGTTAGAGTTAATCCTTCCTTAGCCTAATTCAGTTAGATTTATTACTTTCTTAGCCAGATTCGGTGAGAATTATTCCTTTCTTAGTCTCATTCAGTTAGAGTTATTACTTTCTTGCCTGGTTCATTTAGAGTTATTCCTTCCTTAGCATAATTCAGTTAGAGTTTTTACTTTATTAGCCTGATTCAATTAGAGTTATTACTTTCTTAGCGTGATTCAATTAGAGATATTCCTACCTTAGCCTGATTCAGTTAGAGTTACTACTTTCTTAGCTTAATTCAGTTAGAGTTATTCCTTCCTTAATCTGATTCAGTTAGAGTTATTACTTTCTTGCCTGGTTCAGTTAGAGTTATTCCTTCCTTAGCATTATTCAGCTAGAGTTATTACTTTCTTAGCTTGGTTCAGTTAGAATTATTCCATCCTTAGCCTGATTCAGTTAAAGATATTACTTTGTTATCCTGGTTCAGTGTGAGGATTTTTCCTTCCTTAGCCTGGTTCAGTGTGAGGAATTTTCCTTCCCTAACCTGGTTCAGTTTGAGTTATTCCTTCTTTAGCCTGATTCAGTTAGAGTTATTACTTTCTTAGCCTGATGCAGTTAGAGTTTTTCCCTCCTTAGCTTGATTCAGTTAGAGTTATTACTTTCTTAGCCTGTTTCAGTTAGAGTTATTACTTTCTTAGCCTGTTTCAGTTAGAGTTATTCCTTCCTTAGCCTGATTCATTTAGAGTTATTATTTTCTAAGCCTGGTTCAGTTAGAGTTATTACTTTCTTAGCCTGATTCATTTTGAGTTATTCTTTCCTGAGTCTGGTTCATTTAGAGTTATTACTTTCTTAGCCTGATTCAGTAAGAGTTATTCCTTCCTTAGTCTGATTCAGTTACAGTTATTACTTTCTTAGCCTGGTTCAGTTAGAGTTATTCCTTCCTTATCCTGATTCAGTTAGAATTATTACTCTCTTATCCTGGTTCAGTTAGAGTTATTGCTTCCTCAGCCTAATTCAGTTAGAGTTATTACTTTCTTAGCCTGATTCAGTTAGAGTTATTCCTTCCTTTGTCTGATTCAGTTAGAGTTGTTACTTTATTAGCCTGGTTCAGTTAGAGTTATTACTTTCTTAGGCTGGTTCATTTAGAGTTATTCCTTCCGTAGCCTAATTCAGTTAGAGTTATTACTTTCTTAGCCTGGTTCAGTTAGAGTTATTACTTTCTTAGCCTGGTTCAGTTAGAGTTGTTACTTTATTAGCCTGGTTCAGTTAGAGTTATTACTTTCTTAGGCTGGTTCATTTAGAGTTATTCCTTCCGTAGCCTAATTCAGTTAGAGTTATTACTTTCTTAGCCTGGTTCAGTTAGAGTTATTACTTTCTTAGCCTGATTCAGTTAGAGTTATTCCTTCCTTAGCATGATTCAGTTAGAGTTTTTACTTTCTTAGCCTGATTCAGTTAGAGTTATTTCTTCCTTAGTCTGATTCAGTTAGAGTTATTACTTTCATAGCCTGGTTCAGTTAGAGTTCTTCCTTCCTTACCATAATTCAGTTAGAGTTATTCCTTCCTTAGCCTGGTTCAGTTAGTGTTATTACTTTCATAGCCTGGTTCAGTTAGAGTTATTCCTTCCTTACCATAATTCAGTTAGAGTTATTCCTTCCTTAGCCTGGTTCAGTTAGAGTTATTACTTTCTTAGCCTGGTTCAGATAGATTTAATACTTTCTTAGCTTGGTTCAGTTAGAGTTATTCCTTCTTTAGCCTGATTCAGTTAGAGTTTTTACTTTCTTAGCCTGATTCAGTTAGAGTTAATATTTTCTTAGCTTGGTTCAGTTAGAGTTATTCCTTCTTTAGCCTGATTCAGTTAGAGTTATTATTTTCTTAGCCTGGTTCAGTTAGAGGTATTCCTTCCTTAGCCTGATTCAGTTAGAGATATTACTTTCTTAGCCTGGTTCAGTTAGAGTTATTCCTTCCTTAGCCTGATTCAGTTAGAGATATTCCTTTCTTAGCCTGGTTCAGTTAGAGATATTCCTTTCTTAGCCTGGTTCAGTTAGAGTTATTACTTTCTTAGTCTGGTACAGTTAGAGTTATTCCTGTTGTATCCTGATTCAGTTAGAGTTATTACTTTCTTAGCCTGGCTCAGTTAGAATTATTCCTTCCTTAGCCTGATTCATTTAGAGTTATTACTTTCTTAGCCTGGTTCAGTTAGAGTTATTCCTTCGTTAGTCTGATTCAGTTAGAGTTATTCCTTCCTTAGCCTGGTTCAGTTAGAGTTATTACTTTCTAAGCCTGGTTCAGTTAGAGTTAATACTTTCTTAGCTTGGTTCAGTTAGAGTTATTCCTTCTTTAGCCTGATTCAGTTAGAGATATTATTTTCTTAGCCTGGTTCAGTTAGAGGTATTCCTTTCTTAGCCTGATTCAGTTAGAGATATTCCTTCCTTACCATAATTCAGTTAGAGTTATTCCTTCCTTAGCCTGGTTCAGTTAGAGTTATTCCTTCCTTAGCCTGATTCAGTTAGAGATATTCCTTTCTTAGCCTAGTTCAGTTGGAGTTATTATTTTCTTAGCCTGGTTCAATTAGAGTTATTCCTGTTGTATCCTGATTCAGTTAGAGTTATTACTTTCTTAGCCTGGCTCAGTTAGAATTATTCCTTCCTTAGCCTGATTCATTTAGAGTTATTACTTTCTTAGCCTGGTTCAGTTAGAGTTAATACTTTCTTAGCTTGGTTCAGTTAGAGTTATTCCTTCTTTAGCCTGATTCAGTTAGAGATATTATTTTCTTAGCCTGGTTCAGTGTGAGGTTTTTTCCTTCCTTAGCCTGGTTCAGTGTGAGGATTTTTCCTTCCTTATCCTGGTTCAGTTAGATTTATTGCTATCTTAGACTGGTTCAGTTAGAGTTATTACTTTTGTAGCCTCGTTCAATTAGAGTTATTCCTTCCTTAGCCTGATTCAGTTAGAGATATTCCTTTCTTAGCCTAGTTCAGTTAGAGTTATTACTTTCTTAGCCTGGTTCAATTAGAGTTATTCCTGTTGTATCCCGATTCAGTTAGAGTTATTACTTTCTTAGCCTGGCTCAGTTAGAATTATTCCTTCCGTAGCCTGATTCATTTAGAGTTATTACTTTCTTAGCCTCGTTCAGTTAGAGTTATTCCTTCCTTAGCCTAATTCACTTAGAGTTATTACTTTCTTAGCCTGGTTCAGTTAGAGTTATTCCTTCGTTAGTCTGATTCAGTTAGAATTATTCCTTCCTTAGCCTGGTTCAGTTAGAGTTATTCCTTCCTTAGTCTGATTCAGTTAGAGTTATTACTTTCTTTGCCTGGTTCAGTTAGAGTTATTCCTTCCTTAGCCTGATTCAATTAGAGTTATTATTTTCTTAGCCTGGTTCAGTGAGAGATATTCCTTCCTTAGCCTGATTCAGTTAGAGTTATTATTTTCTTAGCCTGGTTCAGTTGGAGTTATTATTTTCTTCCCCTGGTTCAGTTAGAGTTATTCCTTCCTTGGCCTGATTCAGTTAGAATTATTACTTTCTTAGCCTGGTTCAGTTAGAGTTATTACTTTTGTAGCCTGATTCAGTTAGAGATATTACTTTCTTAGCCTGGTCCAGTTAGAGTTATTCCTTCCTTAGCCTGGTTTAGTTAGAGTTGTTACTTCCTTAGCCTGATTCAGTTAGAGTTATTCCTTCCTTAGTCTGGTTCAGTTAGAGTTATTACTTTCTTAGCTAGATTCAGTTAGAGTTATTCCTTCCTTAGTGTGATTCAGTTAGAGTTATTACTTTCTTAGCCTGGTTTAGTTAGAGTTATTCCTTCCTTATCCTGATTCAGTTAGAATTATCAATTTCTTAGAGTGCTTTAGTTAGAGTTATTACTTTAATCAAGCTAAGGAAGGAATAACCGTACTATTAGTTTCTTAGCCTGGTTCAATAAGAGTTATTCCTTCCTTAGCCTGACTCTGTTAGAGTTATTACTTTAATGAAGCAAAGGAAGCAAAAATATTACTTTCTCAGTCTGGTTCAGTTAGAGTTCTTCATTTCTTAGCCTGATTCAGTTAGAGTTATTACTTTCTTAGCCTGGTTCAGTGAGAGTTATTACTTCCTTAGCCTAATACACTGAGAGTTATTACTTTCTAACATGGTTTACTTACAGTTATTCCTTCCTTAGCCTGATTCAGTTAGAGTTATTACTTTCTTAGCCTGATCCAGTTAGAGTTATTACTTTCTTAGCCTGGATCAGCTAGAGGTATTCCTTCCTTAGCCTGATTCAATTAGAGATATTACTTTCTTAGCCTGGTTCAGTTAGACTTATTACTTTCTTAGCCTGGTTCAGTCATAGTTATTCCTTTTGTAGCCTGATTCAGTTAGAGTTATTACTTTCTTAGCCTCGTTTAGTTAGAGTTATTACTTTAATCAAGCTAAGGAAGGAATAACCGTACTATTAGTTTCTTAGCCTGGTTCAATAAGAGTTATTCCTTCCTTAGCCTGACTCAGTTAGAGTTATTACTTTAATGAAGCAAAGGAAGCAAAAATATTACTTTCTCAGTCTGGTTCAGTTAGAGTTCTTCATTCTTTAGCCTGATTCAGTTAGAGTTATTACTTTCTTAGCCTGGTTCAGTGAGAGTTATTACTTCCTTAGCCTAATTCACTGAGAGTTATTACTTTCTAACATGGTTTACTTACAGTTATTCCTTCCTTAGCCTGATTCAGTTAGAGTTATTCCTTCCTTAGCCTGATTCAGTTAGAGTTATTCCTTTTTAGCCTGGTTCAGTTAGAGTTATTCCTTTATTAGCCTGATTCAATTAAAGTTATTACTTTCTTAGCCTTTTTCAGTTAGAGGTATTCCTTCCTTAGCCTGGTTCAATTAGACTTATTACTTTCTTAGCCTGATTCAGTTTGAATTATTCCTTCCTTACCCTGGTTCAGTTAGAGTTATTCTTTCCTTATTCTGGTTGAGTTAGAGTTATTCCTTCCTTAGCGTGATTCAGTTACAGTTATTACTTTCTTACACTGATTCATTTAGGGTTATTCCTTCCTTAGCCTGATTAGTTAGAGTTATTACTTTCTTAGCCTGATTCAATTAGAGTTATTCCTTCCTTAGCTTGATTCAGTTAGAGTTATTACTTTCTTATCCTGGTTCAGTTAGAGTTATTCCTTCCTTAGCCTGATTCACTTAGTGTTATTATTTTCTTAGCCTGATTCAGTTAGAGTTATTACTTTCTTAGCCTTGTTCAGTTAGAGTTATTCCTTTCTTAGCCTGGTTCAGTTAGACTTATTCCTTCCTTAGCCTGATTTATTTAGAGTTATTACTTTCTTAGCTTCGTTCAGTTAGATTTATTTCTTTCTTAGCTTACTTCAGTTAGAGTTATTCCTTCCTCAGCCAAATTCAGTTAGAGTTATTACTTTCTTAGCCTGATTCACTTAGAGTTATTCCTTCCTTAGCCTAAATCAGTTAGAGTTATTACTTTCTAAACCTTGTTCAGTTAGAGGTATTCCTTCCTTAGCCTGATTTGGTAGAGGTATTATTTTGTTAGCCTGATTCAGTTAGAGTTATTCCTTCCATAGCCTGATTCAGTTAGAGTTATTCCTTCCTTAGTCTGATTCATTTAGAGTTATTCCTTCCTTAGCCTGATTCAGTTAGAGTTATTACTTTCTTAGCCTGGTCCAGTTCGAGTTATTCCTTCCTTAGCCTCATTCAATTAGAGTTATTACTTTCTTAGCCTGGTTCAGTTAGACATATCAGTTTTTTTAGACTGATTCAATTAGAATTATTACTTTCATAGCCTGGTGCAGTTAGTGTTATTAATTTTGTAGCCTGGTTCAGTTAGAGTTATTACTTTCTTAGCCTGATTCATTTATAGTTATTCCTTCCTTAGCATGATTCAGTTAGAGTTATTCCTTCCTTAGCCTGATTCAGTTAGAGATATTACTTTCTTAGCCTGATTCAGTTAGAGTTATTCCTTCCTTAGTCTGGTTCAGTTAGAGTTATTACTTTCTTAGCTAGATTCAGTTAGAGTTATTCCTTCCTTAGTGTGATTCAGTTAGAGTTATTACTTTCTTAGCCTGGTTTAGTTACAGTTATTCCTTCCTTATCCTGATTCAGTTAGAATTATTAATTTCTTAGCCTGGTTCAGTTAGAGTTATACCTTACTTAGCCTAAATCAGTTAGAGTTATTACTTTCTTAACCTTGTTCAGTTAGAGGTATTCCTTCCTTAGCCTGATTCGGTAGAGTTATTACTTTCTTAGCCTGATTCAGTTAGAGTTATTCCTTCCTTAGCCTGATTCAGTTTGAGTTATTCCTTCCTTAGCCTGATTCATTTAGAATTATTCCTTAGCCTCATTCAATTAGAGTTATTACTTTCTTAGCCTGGTTCAGTTAGAGTTATTCCTTCCTTAGCCTGATTCAATTAGAGTTATTATTTTCTTAGCCTGGTTCAGTTAGAGTTATTCCTTCCTTAGGCTGATTCATTTAGTGTTATTACTTTCTTAGCCTGATTCATTTAGAGTTATTACTTTTGTAGCCTGATTCAGTTAGAGATATTAGTTATCTCTAACTGAAGAGAGATTAAGGGAGGAATAACTCTAACTGAACAAGGCTAAGAAAGTAATAACTCTAACTGAATCTCTAACTGAGTTTATTAGTGTGGTCCAGTTAGAGTTATTCCTTTCTTTGCCTGGTTCAGTTAGAGTTATTCCTTCCTTAGCCTGGTTCTGTTAGAGTTATTCCTTCCTTAGCCTGATTCAGTTAGTGTTATTACTTTCTTAGCCTGGTTCAGTTAGAGTTATTCCTTCGTTAGCCTAATTCAGTTAGAGGTATTCCTTCCTTAGCCTGATTCAGTTAGAGTTATTCCTTCCTTAGTCTGATTCAGTTAGCGTTATTACTTTCTTAGCCTGGTTCAGTTAGAGTTATTCCTTTCTTAGCCTGGTTCAGTTAGAGTTATTACTTTCTTAGCCTGATTCAGTTAGGGTTATTCCTTCCTTAGCCTGATTCAGTTAGAGTTATTACTTTCTTAGCCTTGTTCAGTTAGAGTTATTCCTTTCTTAGCCTCGTTCAGTTAGAGACATTACTTTCTTAGCCTCGTTCATTTAGAGTTATTCCTTCCTTAGCCTGATTCAGTTACAGATATTACTTTCTTAGCCTGGTTCAGTTAGAGTTATTCCTTCCTTATCCTGATTCAGTTAGAATTATTACTTTCTTAGCCTGGTTCCTTTATAGTTATTCCTTCCTTTACCTGGTTCAGTTACAGTTATTCCTTCCTTAGCGTGATTCAGTTAGAGTTATTACTTTCTTAGCCTGGTTCAGTTAGAGTTATTATTTTCTTAGCTTGATTCAGTTAGAGTTATTACTTTCTTAGCTGGTTCAGTTATAGTTATTCCTTCCTTATCCTGATTCAGTTAGAGTTATTCCTTCCTTAGTCTGATTCAGTTACAGTTGTTACTTCCTTAGTCTGGTTCAGTTAGAGTTCTTCCTTCCTTAGCCTGATTCAGTTAGAGCTATTACTTTCTTAGCCTCGTTCAGTTAGAGTTATTCCTTCCTTATCCTGATTCAATTAGAGTTATTACTTTCTTAACCTGGTTCAGTTCGAGTTATTCCTTCCTTAGCCTGATTCAGTTAGAGTTATTATTTTCTTAGCTTGATTCAGTTAGAGTTATTACTTTCTTAGCTGGTTCAGTTATAGTTATTCCTTCCTTATCCTGGTTCAGTTAGAGTAATTCCTTCCTTAGTCTGATTCAGTTAGAGTTCTTACTTTCTTAGCCTGATTCAGTTAGAGTTATTCCTTCCTTAGTCTGATTCAGTTAGAGCTGTTACTTTCTTAGCCTGATTCATTTAGAATTATTCCTTCCTTAGCCTGATTCAGTTAGAGTTATTACTTTCTTAGCATCTTTCAGTTAGAGATATTCCTTCCTTTGCCTGATTCAGTTAGAGTTCTTACTTTCTTAGCCTTGTTCAGTTAGAGTTATTCCTTTCTTACCGTGGTTCAATTAGAGTTATTCCTTCCTTAGCCTGATTTATTTACAGTTATTACTTTCTTAGCCTGGTTCAGTTCGAGTTATTCCTTCCTTAGCCTCATTCAATTAGAGTTATTATTTTCTTAGCCTGGTTCAATTAGACATATCAGTTTTTTAGACTGATTCAGTTAGAGTTATTCCTTTTGTAGCCTGATTAAATTAGAGTTATTACTTTCTTAGCCTCGTTCAGTTAGCGTTATTAATTTTGTAGCCTGGTTCAGTTAGATTTATTACTTTCTTAGCCTGATTCAGTTAGATTTATTCCTTCCTTAGCATGATTCAGTTAGAGTTATTCCTTCCTTAGCCTGATTCAGTTAGAGATATTACTTTCTTAGCCTGATGCAGTTAGAGTTATTCCTTCCTTAGTCTGGTTCAGTTAGAGTTATTACTTTCTTAGCCTGATTGAGTTAGAATTATTCCTTCCTTAGTCTCATTCAATTAGAGTTATTACTTTCTTAGCCTGGTTCAGTTAGAGTTATTCCTTCCTTATCCTGATTCAGTTAGAATTATTACTTTCTTAGCCTGGTTCAGTTAGAGTTATTCCTTCCTCAGCCTAATTCAGTTAGAGTTATTACTTTCTTAGCCTGATTCAGTTAGAGTTATTCCTTCCTTAGCCTAAATCAGTTAGAGTTATTACTTTCTTAACCTTGTTCAGTTAGAGTTATTCCTTCCTTAGCCTGATTCAGTTAGTGTTATTACTTTCTTAGCCTGGTTCAGTTAGAGTTATTCCTTCGTTAGCCTAATTCAGTTAGAGGTATTCCTTCCTTAGCCTGATTCAGTTAGAGATATTACTCTCTTAGCCTGGTTCAGTTAGAGTTATTCCTTCCTTAGCCTGATTCAATTAGAGTTATTACTTTCTTAGCCTGGTTCAGTTAGAGTTATTCCTTTCTTAGCCTGGTTCAGTTAGAGTTATTACTTTTTTAGCCTGATTCAGTTAGAGTTATTCCTTCCTTAGCCTGATTCAGTTAGAGTTATTTCTTTCTTAGCCTTGTTCAGTTAGAGTTATTTCTTTCTTAGCCTCGTTCAGTGAGAGACATTTCTTTGTTAGCCTCGTTCATTTAGAGTTATTCCTTCAGTTAGAGATATTAATTTCTTAGCCTGTTTAAGTTAGAGTTATTCCTTCCTCAGCCTAATTCAGTTAGAGTTATTACTTTCTTAGCCTGATTCAGTTAGAGTTATTCCTTCCTTAGCCTAAATCAGTTACAGTTATTACTTTCTTAACCTTGTTCAGTTAGAGTTATTCCTTCCTTAGCCTGATTCAGTTAGAGTTATTACTTTCTTAGCCTGATTCAGTTAGAGGTATTCCTTCCTTAGCCTGATTCAGTTAGAGATATTACTTTCTTAGCCTGTTTCAGTTAGAGGTATTCCTTCCTTAGCCTGATTCAGTTAGAGATATTACTTTCTTAGCCTGGTTCAGTTAGAGTTATTCCTTCCTTAGCCTGATTCAGTTAGAGTTATTACTTTCTTAGCCTGGTTCACTTAGAATTATTCGTTCCTTAGCCTGATTCAATTAGTTATTATTTTCTTAGCCTGGTTCAGTTAGAGTTATTCCTTCCTTAGCCTGATTCCGTTAGAGTTATTACTTTCTTAGCCTTGTTCAGTTAGAGTTATTCCTTTCTTAGCCTCGTTCAGTTAGAGACATTTCTTTGTTAGCCTCGTTCATTTAGAGTTATTCCTTCCTTAGCCTGATTCAGTTAGAGATATTACTTTCTTAGCCTGTTTAAGTTAGAATTATTCCTTCCTTAGCCTAATTTAGTTAGAGTTATCACTTTCTTAGCCTGATTCTATTAGAGTTATTCCTTCCTTAGCCTGATTCAGTTAGAATTATTCCTTCCTTATCCTGGTTCAGTTACAGTTATTCCTTCCTTATCCTGGTTCAGTTACAGTTATTCCTTCCTTAGCGTGATTCAGTTAGAGTTATTGCTTTCTTAGCCAGGTTTAGTTAGAGTTATTCCTTCCTTAGTCTGATTCAGTTAGAGTTGTTGCTTTCTTAGCCTGGTTCAGTTAGAGTTATTGCTTCCTTAGCCTGATTCAGTTAGAGCTATTACTTTCTTATCCTCGTTCAGTTAGAGTTATTCCTTCCTTATCCTGATTTAGTTAGAGTTATTACTTTCTTAGCCTGGTTCAGTTCGAGTTATTCCTTCCTTAGCCTGATTCAGTTAGAGTTATTATTTTCTTAGCTTGATTCAGTTAGAGTTATTACTTTCTTCGCTGGTTCAGTTATAGTTATTCCTTCCTTATCCTGGTTCAGTTAGAGTTATTACTTTCTTAGTCTGATTCATTAACTGAACCAGGATAAGGAAGGAATAACTATAACTGAATCAGCTAAGAAAGTAATAACTCTAATTGAATCAAGCTAAGAAAATAATAACTCTAACTGAATCAGGCTAAGGAAGGAATAACTCGAACTGAACCAGGCTAAGAAAGTAATAACTCTAACTGAATGAGGATAAGGAAGAAATAACTCTAACTGAACCAGGCTAAGAAAGTAATAACTATAACGGAACCAGGCTAAGAAAGTAATAATTCTAACTGAATCAGGCTAAGGAAGGAATAACTCTAACAGAATCATGCTAAGAAAGTGATAACTCTAACTGCATTAGGCTAAGGAAGGAATAACTCTAACTGAAACAGCCTGGTTCAGTTACAGTTATTCCTTCCTTAGCCTGATTTATTTAGATTTGTTACTTTCTTAGCCTGGTTCAGTTAGATTTAGTACTTTCTTAGCTTGGTTCAGTTAGAGTTATTAATTTTGTAGCCTGATTCAGTTAGAGATATTACTTTCTTAGCCTGGTCCAGTTCGAGTTATTCCTTCCTTAGTCTCATTCAATTAGAGTTATTACTTTCTTAGCCTGGTTCAGTTAGACATATCAGTTTTTTAGACTGATTCAGTTAGAGTTATTCCTTTTGTAGCCTGATTAAGTTAGAGTTATTGCTTTCTTAGCCTGGTTCAGTTAGCGTTATTAATTTTGTAGCCTCGTTCAGTTAGAGTTATTACTTTCTTAGCCTGATTCAGTTAGATTCATTCCTTCCTGAGCATGATTCAGTTAGAGATATTACTTTCTTAGCCTGATTCATTTAGAGTTATTCCTTCCTTAGTCTGGTTCAGTTAGAGTTATTCCTTCCTTAGTCTGATTCAATTAGAGTTATTACACTCTTACCCTGGTTCAGTTAGAATTATTCCTTCCTTATCCTCATTCGGTAGAGTTATTACTTTCTTAGCTTGATTCAGTTAGAATTATTCCTTCCTTAGCCTGATTCATTTAGATTTATTACTTTCTTAGCCTGGTTCAGTTAGAGTTATTCCTTCCTTAGCCTGATTCAGTTAGAGTTATTCCTTCCTTAGCCTAAATCAGTTAGAGTTATTACTTTCTTAACCTTGTTCAGTTAGAGTTATTCCTTCCTTAGCCTGATTCGGTAAAGTTATTACTTTCTTACCCTGATTCAGTTAGAGTTATTCCTTCCTTAGCCTGATTCAGTTAGTGTTATTATTTTCTTAGCCTGGTTCAGTTAGAGTTATTATTTCCTTAGCCTGATTCAGTTAGAGTTATTACTTTCTTAGCCTGGTTCATTTAGAGTTATTACTTTTGTAGCCTAATTCAGTTAGAGATATTAGTTATCTCTAATTGAAGAGAGATTAAGGAAGGAATAACTCTAACTGAACCAGGCTAAGAAAGTAATAACACTCACTGAATCTCTAACTGAGATTATTAGCCTGGTCCAGTTAGAGTTATTCCTTCTTTAGTCTGGTTCAGTTAGAGTTATTACTTCCTTAGCCTGGTTCAGTTAGAGTTATTCCTTCCTTAGCCTGATTCAGTTAGTGTTATTACTTTCTTAGCCTGGTTCGGTTAGAGTTATTCCTTCGTTAGCCTAATTCAGTTAGAGGTATTCCTTCCTTAGCCTGATTCAGTTAGAGATATTACTTTCTTAGCCTTGTTCAGTTAGAGTTATTCCTTCCTTAGCCTGATTCAGTTAGAGTTATTACTTTCTTAGCCTGGTTCACTTAGAATTATTCCTTCCTTAGTCTGATTCAGTTAGAGTTATTACTTTCTTAGCCTGGTTCAGTTAGAGTTATTCCTTCCTTAGCCTGATTCAGTTAGAATTGTTACTTTCTTAGCCTGGTTCAGTTATAGTTATTCCTTCCTTATCCTGGTTCAGTTACAGTTATTCCTTCCTTATCCTGGTTCAGTTACAGTTATTCCTTCCTTAGCGTGATTCAGTTAGAGTTATTGCTTTCTTAGCCAGGTTCAGTTAGAGTTATTCCTTTCTTAGTCTGATTCAGTTAGAGTTGTTGCTTTCTTAGCCTGGTTCAGTTAGAGTTATTCCTTCCTAGGCCTGATTCAGTTAGAGTTATTACTTTCTTATCCTCGTTCAGTTAGAGTTATTCCTTCCTTATCCTGATTCAGTTAGAGTTATTACTTTCTTAGCCTGGTTCAGTTCGAGTTATTCCTTCCTTAGCCTGATTCAGTTAGAGTTATTATTTTCTTAGCTTGATTCAGTTAGAGTTGTTACTTACTTAGCTGGTTCAGTTATAGTTATTCCTTCCTTATCCTGGTTCAGTTAGAGTTATTACTTTCTTAGCCTGATTCATTTAGAGTTATTCCTTCCTTAGCCTGATTCAGTTAGAGTTATTACTTTCTTAGCCTCTTTCAGTTAGAGATATTCCTTCCTTAGCCTGATTCAGTTAGAGTTATTACTTTCTTAGCCTTGTTCAGTTAGAGTTATTCCTTTCTTAGCGTGGTTCAGTTAGAGTTATTCCTTCCTTAGTCTGATTCAGTTAGAGTTATTACTTTCTTAGCCTGATTCAGTTAGAGTTATTCCTTCCTTAGCCTAATTCAGTTAGAGATATTACTTTCTTAGCCTGATTCAGTTAGATTTTTTCTTCCTTAGCATGATTCAGTTAGAGTTATTCCTTCCTTAGCCTGATTCAGTTAGAGATATTACTTTCTTAGCCTGATTCAGTTAGAGTTATTCCTTCCTTAGTCTGGTTCAGTTAGAGTTATTACTTTCTTATCCTGGTTCAGTTAGAATTATTCATTTCTTAGCCTGGTTCAGTTAGAGTTATTACTTTCTTAGCCTGATTCAGTTAGATTTTTTTCTTCCTTAGCATGATTCAGTTAGAGTTATTCCTTCCTTAGCCTGATTCAGTTAGAGATATTATTTTCTTAGCTTGATTCAGTTAGAGTTATTACTTTCTTAGCTGGTTCAGTTATAGTTATTCCTTCCTTATTTTGGTTCAGTTAGAGTAATTCCTTCCTTTGCGTGATTCAGTTAGAGTTATTACTTTCTTAGCCTGATTCAGTTAGAGTTATTCCTTCCTTAGTCTGATTCAGTTAGAGTTGTTACTTTCTTAGCCTGGTTCAGTTAGAGTTATTCCTTCCTTAGCGTGATTCAGTTAGAGCTATTACTTTCTTAGCCTCGTCCAGTTAGAGTTATTCCTTCCTTATCCTGATTCAGTTAGAGTTATTACTTTCTTAGCCTGGTTCAGTACGAGTTATTCCTTCCTTAGCCTGATTCAGTTAGAGTTATTATTTTCTTAGCTTGATTCAGTTAGAGTTATTACTTTCTTAGCCTGATTCAGTTAGAGTTATTCCTTCCTTAGTCTGATTCAGTTAGAGTTGTTACTTTCTTAGCCTGATTCATTTAGAGTTATTCCTTCCCTAGCCTGATTCAATTAGACTTATTACTTTCTTAGCCTCTTTCAGTTAGAGATATTCCTTCCTTAGCCTGATTCAGTTAGAGTTATTACTTTCTTAGCCTGGTTCCGTTAGAGTTATTCCTTCCTTAGCCTGATTTATTTAGAGTTATTATTTTCTTAGCCTGGTTCAGTTAGATTTATTACTTTCTTAGCCTGGTTCAGTTACAGTTATTCTTTCCTTAGCCTGATTCAGTTAGAGTTATTACTTTCTTAGCCTGGTTCAGTTAGAGTTATTCCTTCCTTAGCCTGGTTCAGTTAGAGTTATTCTTTCCTTAGCCTGATTCAGTTAGAGTTATTACTTTCTTAGCCTGGTTCAGTTAGAGTTATTCCTTCCTTAGCCTGATTCAATTAGACTTATTATTTTCTTAGCCTGGTTCAGTTAGAGTTATTCCTTCCTTAGCCTGATTCAGTTAGAGTTATTATTTTCTTAGCCTGGTTAAGATAGAGTTATTATTTTCTTCGCCTGGTTCAGTTAGAGTTATTCCTTCCTTAGCCTGATTCACTTAGAGTTATTACTTTCTTAGCCTGGTTCATTTAGAGTTATTACTTTTCTAGCCTGATTCAGTTAGAGATATTAGTTATCTCTAACTGAAGAGAGATTAAGGAAGGAATAACTCTAACTGAACCAGGCTAAGAAAGTAATAACTCTAACTGAATCTCTAACTGAGATTATTACCGTGGTCCAGTTAGAGTTATTCCTTCCTTAGGCTGGTTCAGTTAGAATTATTTCTTCCTTAGCCTGGTTCAGTTAGAGTTATTCCTTCCTTAGCGTGATTCAGTTAGTGTTATTACTTTCTTTGCCTAGTTCAGTTAGAGTTATTCCTTCGTTAGCCTAATTCAGTTAGAGGTATTCCTTCCTTAGCCTGATTCAGTTAGAGATATTACTTTCTTAGCCTGGTTCAGTTAGAGTAATTCCTTCCTTAGCCTGATTCAGTTAGAGTTATTACTTTCTTAGCCTTGTTCACTTAGAATTATTCCTTCTTTAGCCTGATTCAGTTAGAGTTATTACTTTCTTAGCCTCGTTCAATTAGAGTTATTCCTTCCTTAGCCTGATTCAGTTAGAGATATTACTTTCTTAGCCTGGTTCAGTTAGAGTTATTCCTTCCTTAGCCTAATTCAGTTAGAGTTATCACTTTCTTAGCCTGATTCTGTTAGAGTTATTCTTTCCTTAGCCTGATTCAGTTAGAATTATTACTTTCTTAGCCTGGTTCAGTTATAGTTATTCCTTCCTTATCCTGGTTCAGTTACAGTTATTCCTTCCTTAGCGTGATTCAGTTAGAGTTATTACTTTCTTAGGCTGGTTCAGTTAGAGTTATTGCTTCCTTAGCGTGCTTCAGTTAGAGTTATTTCTTTCTTAGCTGGTTCAGTTATAGTTATTCCTTCCTTATCCTGGTTCAGTTAGAGTAATTCCTTCCTTAGCGTGATTCAGTTAGAGTTATTACTTTTTTAGCCTGGTTCAGTTAGAGTTATTCCTTCCTTAGTCTGATTCAGTTAGAGTTATTACTTTCTTAGCCTGATTCAGTTAGAGTTATTCCTTCCTTAGTCTGATTCAGTTAGAGTTATTACTTTCTTAGCCTGATTCATTTAGAGTTGTTCCTTCCTTAGCCTGATTCAGTTAGAGTTATTACTTTCTTAGCCTCGTTCATTTAGAGTTATTCCTTCCTTAGCCTGATTCAGTTAGAGTTATTACTTTCTTAGCCTTGTTCAGTTAGAGTTATTCCTTTCTTAGCCTGCTTCAGTTAGAGTTATTCCTTCCTTAGCCTGATTTATTTAGAGTTATTACTTTCTTAGCCTAGGTCAGTTAGAGTTATTACTTTCTTAGCTTAGTTCAGTTAGAGTTATTACTTTCTTAGCCTGGTTCAGTTAGAGTTATTCCTTCCTTCGCCTGATTCAGTTAGAGTTATTCCTTTCTTAGCCTGATTCATTTAGAGTTATTTCTTTCTTAGCCTGGTTCAGTTAGAATTATTCCTTCCTTAGTCTGATTCAGTTAGAGTTATTCCTTCCTTAGCCTGATTCAGTTAGAGTTATTGCTTTCTTAGCCTTGTTCAGTTAGAGTTATTCCTTTCTTAGCCTGGTTCAGTTAGAGTTATTCCTTTCTTAGCCTGATTTATTTAGAGTTATTACTTTCTTAGCCTAGGTCAGTTAGAGTTATTACTTTCTTAGCTTGGTTCAGTTAGAGTTATTACTTTCTTAGCCTGGTTCAGTTAGAGTTATTCCTTCCTTCGCCTGATTCAGTTAGAGTTATTCCTTCCTTAGCCTGATTCAGTTAGAGTTATTGCTTTCTTAGCCTTGTTCAGTTAGAGTTATTCCTTTCTTAGCCTGGTTCAGTTAGAGTTATTCCTTTCTTAGCCTGATTTATTTAGAGTTATTACTTTCTTAGCCTAGGTCAGTTAGAGTTATTACTTTCTTAACTTGGCTCAGTTAGAGTTATTACTTTCTTAGCCTGGTTCAGTTAGAGTTATTCCTTCCTTCGCCTGATTCAGTTAGAGTTATTCCTTTCTTAGCCTGATTCATTTAGAGTTATTTCTTTCTTAGCCTGGTTCAGTTAGAATTATTCCTTCCTTAGTCTGATTCAGTTAGAGTTATTCCTTCCTTAGCCTGATTCAGTTAGAGTTATTACTTTCTTAGCCTTGTTCAGTTAGAGTTATTACTTCCTTATCCTGATTCAGTTAGAGTTATTACTTCCTTCGCCTGATTCAGTTAGAGTTATTCCTTTCTTAGCCTGATTCATTTAGAGTTATTTCTTTCTTAGCCTGGTTCAGTTCGAATTATTCCTTCCTTAGCCTGATTCAGTTAGATTTATTACTTTCTTAGCCTGGTTCAGTTAGAGTTATTCCTTCCTTAGCCTGATTCGTTTAGAGTTATTCCTTTCTTAGCCTGATTCGTTTAGAGTTATTCCTTTCTTAGCCTGGTTCAGTTAGAGTTATTCCTTCCTTATCCTGATTCAGTTAGAGTTATTACTTTCTTAGTCTGGTTAAGTTAGGGTTATTCCTTTCAGTAGCCTCGTTCAGTGAAAGTTATACCTTTCCTAGCCTCGTTCAGTAAGAGAAATGCTTCCCTAGCTGTTCTCGGCTTCATTTTAAGAATAATGTTCATTGTATTCGATGCACCCAAAATGCCGTGCCAGCTTACCATTGAGACACGTACAATGCTTTGGTTCTTATTCGCTATAACAATGGCATTCATCAAACAGATATTCCGTGACAAATTGCGTATTGCGCAGAAATTCCAGAAATTTGTAGGATGGCGCAGTGACGTAAACTGAATACGTCAGTAAGATATCTTGCATTGATTTGCATGCTACATGGTACTTCGTACCTGATGTGTATGATAATTTCTCGAGGCAATGTGTAATTTTTCTCTAGTAAAGCCCTATTTAAAAATATTTTTGTTAAAAATATTAGCCATCCTTTATTTGTCTCAAGGTCTGAAGGACACGTACATTCATGTCTATGGATGTAGAAGAAAAATTCACTCAAAGTGGTAAGACCTGTTTCTTATGCAAAACCATGCATATATTTAAGGTTGACTTAATTTATGTGTTTTCCTCAAGAAGCTGTTTCTTCCTCTGTAGCAAGCAGTTGCTCGAGGAGATATTTTTTTATAAATGTAAGAAAATACTAATTTTCAGAGACCGATATTTCGATGTTAGCAGTTTTAAATTCGTAAAGCAGTTTTAAAATCGAGGTCCAGATGTTGCAAAAAACAAATGGAATGTCAGGGGGTAGGGGTATTAACTGACGAAATCCAGCAGGAAAAAATAAAGGGCATGCAAGAGACTGGATTTACACATAAGTAGAACGTTTTCACTCCTAAAAAGGTGTTGAAAGATAGCTGAAATACGCTCAAGTTTAATAATTTCCTTATAATTCCCTTCCTAGCATTCCCGAAACTGAGTAACATGGCCCCTTGGCCGCTCTCTATATCCGGAAATGGGATGATGTGAGAAACATAAAAATATTAGTTTAGTTATGTAGGCAGAAAATCATTTTATTAAGAGTGAAACAGACACAGATATCGAATATTTCTTAAAATTGTGATCAGTTTTTTCTAATCCTGTTTGAATATTATTTGGTTAGATTAGAATAGAGAATTTGCATTTTAATATAACAAGTTTAATTGTTATTAAAATGCTACATATCATTATATATTTAATAATAATAACATAAACAAAATATTCAATAATTTTCGAGCTTCATATTTAAATTTTTGCATTTTATACTACATTGTCAAAAATAATCCCTACAAATGCGACTGCTGATATTTCAGGAATTCTGCATCTTTAAGAAAGATGACTTAAAGAATTCTTTCTGTACAGTTGGAAGTGTTTATGAGTGTGACATCTGCCAGTGCATCTTTATATCATTGCAATTCCTCGCCAAACACAAGAAGAGGCATCGAGGGGAAGGAAAAGCCGAAGATTCTCTTGTTCATTATGTCCTTACTCTACCGATAGATCAATCGACACGAAGGATCACATGCTAATTCACTATGGAGATCGTCCTCACAAGTGTTCCTGCTGTGTAAATAGTTTCAAACCGAAGAACCATCTTAGGGTACATCTTCGTATCCATGCGGCAAAACGATCGACCTTCGAATTTTTGTAGCAAATCTTTTATGAAGCAGGACCATCTATCTACTGATACACGGATCCACTTGGAGCAAAAGCAATTCTTGTGCAAAAGGGTGACTGAAATCGGCATGAAAAGAAACACTTTTAAATCGGTTGTGTTCACATATTTTGTCACCAACATTTCATTCGCCGATTAAGTTTTTAAACTCTTTGCATTTTAACATTGATGTCGATTATAAGTTTAGAATCCCATTTATCAACTTCTGTTACGATTTACTTTGCTTCACACTTTGACAAAGTTCAAAGTGATACAATAATGCGAAACAGGGCAGGATCTAGGAGGGAGGCATGGCCCCCATTTCAGAAAGCTAATAATGGTAATAAAGGCAAAAAAATTCTAAAATTTATATTTCATGCATTTTTGAAGAAATTTTTGAAAGATTTGTAAAACGGAGGGAAAATATTATACTGCCGCTTTCGAGAAACTTCTGCACTAGACCAAGGTACAGTCTAAATACATAGTGAAGCATATTTTTCCGATTCCTGTGTCCTTGTGATAGAATAATAATACTCTTATTTTAAGAGAAATAGATTTTTTTTTCTCATTTGATCAAAATCAGGACCTTAAAATCTTTTTTTAAAAAAAGGAAGTGATTGGAGATTTTCACAAATGCTCGTTTTTCATGAGAGCCAGTTTTGGTTTAATTTGTGTTAACTTTAAAAGCAGTTATGTTAAATGTTAAATGTCGTTGTCTTTAACGAGTTAAATGTCGTTGTCAAACAAAAACAACGAGTTAAATGTCGTTGTCTTTAACATAAATGTGAGTAACATGAATATTTGGGCTGCTATATGTATCAGATTTTACGAGGACTTTCAATAGCAGTTTCTTGAAACAATTCCTAAATTTTGCATCTGCTAAGTGTAGAAGACATCAAGAAGAGGGATAAATGATTTTTTTTTTTAAATTAAATATTAAAAGTTTGGCGCGAAACTTAGTGATAACAAATCCCATTGGCTAAGTTCATTCACAGTTTTCCACCACTGAAGTCGCGATTAAATCCTCTAAAAGTTTGACGCCAAACGTATGTCCATTTGAAGACTTCATTCCCAGTTCTCCAGCGTACTACTCACAATTCCATTCAAAAAGTAGACGACGGCAGCGCCCCCAGAAATTTCGGACACTTTTCGAGAGATTACTCCCGACCCACTGCAGCTAGGAACCCTGTATATCACACCAAAAGGGTTAGAACTAAGTGGGACAACCTCACAAAATTTGGGACCGATCGCTCAAGTAACCGTGGGACCATGGGGAAACTGGTGACGTCACACGTGTCCTCCCGTTCGTTCCTTCGGAATTACTTCTATCATAGGATATTTTGCCATTGGACGCTATTGCATAAAATTAAAGTGTATTTTATTTCGGTATAAAATGCAAAAAAAAACATACATTTGCGATAAACTTTATTTCTGGCGACAAAGCGCGAATACGTTTCGCATCCTTCGCCATGGCAACAATGGCTTGATATTTGACACCATGACAGCTGTTTTGATGACTTCACGAAAGGAGAGAAAGGTTTTATGATATTATTACAGGTAGTTTTAGTATATAGCTCATAAATGAATATAATATTAAATATCATAATTACCATCAGCAATAGTACAAAAGTAAAAATACAATGAAAGTTTAAATAAATGTGCATATAATATTTTTATGTGAATATTTGTTATTAATTTTTGTTTTATTCATTTGTTAAACATATTTTAAAACTACCTACATAATATTATACTATAATTTGTATAGAATTTTCCCTGTATAAGTGACTTCATTAAACTAGACCTCATGTCCTTCAGTATCAAGGTGGATTGTTATACCGGTACTGGAATAATGGGGGGGGGGGGGGCACGGAACGCTGTTCTGGTTTCGTTTTGTTTTCCATGCGATTTTGTGTTTTTTTTAATAAATGCTTGAAAATGTGCGTAATATCTACATGCAGATACAGGGCGTAAATATTGGCAACCGTTCCACGTTATCTCAATCGAAAATCACCTACAGAGCTCAATAACTTCTTCGATATGATTCATAATGAAAAATATGTTTAAAGATGTCAATCACATCTATCTGAATCTCGATTTCAAACCATATTTGTTGATTATTCAAAGAGTTATGAACGTTGAATTATTTAGCATGCCATAGCATTTGACCCCAAAATTTAATTAAGACAGGTTAAGATATCAGAGATCATAGTGGACTCTAGAGGGTGAATTGCTCCCGGTAAATGATCTCTTAATCTGCTTTAATGTTTCAATTAAATTTTGGATGATTTTTTTTTCGGTTACTAGCACTTTCAAAGATCCTTTTCCTAGATCTGACCGTGTCCTTGTGTAAATTAATATTGCTTTTGCTGGTCCAAATTACTATCTTTATTTATAAATGTATATCATCGTTACAGATTTTGAGGATTACAGTTTTAGCTAATTTTAGTAAATTTCTTTTACAATATCTTGTAAACCATTATTACTGACACGATGACTATAAGGTCTTTCAGAATAGAAAGCTTTTACATAATAACATTCAGAGTTAGTAAATACTAAATTGAGATATTGATCCCTACTCTCTAACATAAGACAAAGTGGTCATCAGTGTGACATCTGCTAGTTCAGGTTTACATCATTACAATTTCTCACTAAACACAAGAAGAAGCATCGAGGGGAAGGAAAAGGTCCGGAGATATCCTTGTTCATTATGTCCCTACTGTACCGATATGTCATCCAACATCAAACGTGACATGCTCACCCACTCTGGAGATCGTCCTCACAAGTATCGCCATTGTGAAAAGAGCTTCAAACAGAAGAATCATCTTATAGTGCCCCTTCCTGTCCATACAGGAGAACATCCGTTTCCTTGTGATCTCTATAGCGAGTCTTTTAAACATCAGGGCAGTCTATCTAATCATAGACGATTACAGTTACTACAAAAGCCATTCTTGTGTAAACATTGCGGAAAATCATTTGTAACTAGCAGTCATTTAAATTACCATGAAAAGAAGCATTTTTAAAGCTGTTGTATTCATCTGTTGGAGTCACTGTTTATTCAGCTGATTTCGCTACTTAATTACGTACTAACAGTTAATATTAATAATTTGCGAAGAAGTGATAAATTTAGTTTCGTATTTCATTGCTTTGATATTTCAGAAACACAAATGTGATATCTGTGAACAAAATATCATTATCAATTTCTGTACAAAATTTCTGCTATATTGAGATTTTGCTTTCGTTTTTTTTTTTTTTCAGGAGATTTTGAAGAGTTAATGGAAAATATGTGATTGCACTGAGAGGGCGTTTTAATTAGAACCGACCTATGGTATGTTAATAGGAAATGATCTATGTTATGTTAATAGGAAATGGGTAATCCTATTAGGAAAAATGGGAAAAATGGAAAAAATGGAAAAAAAAAATGGGAAAAATCCTATGGGTAATCTGGGTCGAACAGTCATCAATTCTAGCCACTAAATTAGTGAATTAATTATTTATTTATTCACTTTTTTTATTCTGCGGTCATATGGATATGGCAATCTTTATATCATGTACAAGATGAATGCCAACAGGTAGATAGCGATGTAAGTATTATTAGACCTATTTTAACTAATTTTAGAGCCTTTTCCATAAGAATTTCACTCTTTTCTTTTTTATTAACATTTAAGAAAAAGATAGACTTTTTGAATACTTTCAGTAAAGAGAAACGACTTTTTTAACATATCGGATTTTCACTAAGCCTAATACAATGAACATAGTGAAGGTCTAAGCTTAGCAGCCCTCCCCTTCGGTTCCCCAACAGAAGGACAGGATCAATCTTCTGTTAGGTATTAACAGCTTGCACCACGAGAAGGCGGGGTAGGACATGAGATGGCTAAAATAGGGCAAGGCCTATTAAAGTTTAGCAATCATTCGCAAGCCGGGGGTCCTAAAAAGGACCGTTTTAAGAAAACTACTAGCCACCTTTTATCTTTGCCACTGATAAAATAAAACAATCTTTTCGGACTCTTTAAATTTCCATTCCATCACGAACGTGTGCAACAACAAAATAATCTGGAAATTCGGTTTCGTATCTTCTTCCTCTTCCTTGAAATCCATTGGCGAGTTCTATTCCTAAAGCTTACACGAGAGGAAGGGATTTCCTCTTCTTCCTTCACTTTGCTGCTATTTTCTGGGGTTGACAGGCACGAAAAGTACTGCTCCTCAATTTCCTTCAGCTGGCTGCTTTCTGAACTCTGACTCGTTGGGCAGGTGAAATATCTTTCTTGGACTGTATCATCTGTTGTTATACCACTGCCGGTGATTTCCTCGTGATCCCTTTTTGATTGTTCTTCTTGACATTCCTTCTGATGGTAACCGGGAACAACGAGGAATGGATGTTGCAGAGCTTCATCGGCACGAAGTCTCTCTATTGGATCTAAACGCAGGAAACATCTCATAAACTTCTTAAACTCTTCGGCAGTCTGAGATTCCACGACAGAAGATGGATTCGCCTCCCTTAGTATTTCCAGCAAATGGTTGTTTTCCATTATACCGCTGAGGACAGGCAAGATGTGCTCATCGAAGGTGAGTGGCTGTGGATAATGTATCAGTGTTCGTGTAAGGGCTTGGCGAGTGAATATCTGCCCTGATGTTATGCCCAATGTCCACAGCTCGACAGTTACTGCTCTAATACGACCGCGCAATTTTTTGGAAGTCAGTTCTGGAGGCTTGTGACTGAAGCCGACGCCAATCCTTTTTCTAGCAGTACTGTCGATTTCTGTCAATAGTGTGAAATCTGTTAGAATGGCACTATCAGAGGTGCCATCAATAAGGATGTTTTTTTCTTTCACATCCGTGTGGCAGAAACCGCAGCCGTGGAGATAGCTGAGAGCTCTCAAAACATCCCCCACGTACTTTTTTTTTCTTAGGAAACAATTGGGATCAGTAAAAAACTCCCAATCGTGAATCGTATGGAACATGTCCCTCTTCAACAGTGGCATTAGAAATGCTCGACTCTCTCGTATCAGTGGCAAAGTATCATAGAGTGGTATGATGTTCGGATGTTTAAGATGTGGCCAGTAGAGATCCTCGCCTTGGGAAGTGCATGCCACAACTTTTACTGCAACTCGCTTCCTCTCCTTTATGTCGAGCATTTCCACAACTTCTCCAAACCCTCCTTCACCCAAGCGGCGTAAATACAAAAAGTCCAGATGACTTTTCAGAAGTTCTATAGAAGCATAAATCACTTGACGTATTTCAGCACGCATTTTAGTCGCTAGAATAGAAGATCAACCAAATAGGTTACTTACCTCTGCATGTGTTCATGAGAACTGAAATTCTTCTTCAGTTTAACCGCCAAATCGAACGATGCGTTTTGTTGCGACAAGTACATTGTCGCAACAAAAACAATGTACAAGTCAGTGACAAGTACAATGTTTACGCTGTGATTGTTCTATCCACGTCACCTTCGATCTTTCGTTCCATTTAATTGGATGCATTTACTGGATGCCAGATATCGGTGGATTTATAAATTAAAAATAATGAACCAAATTTATTCAACTAAAATAAATCAGCATGATGCAAAAGGAACCTATTCGTCTGATTTATTTTTTTTTTGCTTTTAAAGGATATTGGTTCAAATATCAGATTGCTCAAACACGATAACACCTGATTGTGAACATCTCTCAAAGAATTATTTATGAGCAGTTGCATTACATCACGTGATTTTAGTCACTTCCACGGTGTGAAAGTTTTTCCTGCATTTTTGAAAATACAAATAAAATCTTTCAAACGAAAAGTTAATTCTGTTTCGTTCTTATGACCAATTACGTCATTGTAACTACAGTATCCTGAACTTTTAGTAATTACTAATACACACTCGCCACATTATAATTTTGGGAGAAAAGTGAATTTCTAATATTGGTAGAAAGGGGGAAATTTGTAAACATATGCGGCTAAAAAAAATATTTGAAGTAATATTAATGAAATACAACAGCATTACTTTACTCCATGATAAAACTTATTTAAAAAACATTTACACGGAATTCCTAACTGTGTAATAACACAGAAATGAAAATTCAGTGCCAAAAAATACACGACAGAAAAATGACAGATATTTGACAAAAGTATCCAATGATTAAGAAATCATATTATATTATTTTCATCGTGGTAAAATAATTCAGTAATCAATATTTTAAAGTTTTTTGGAATCTGCAACAATGTTAAAAGTAACGTTAAATGCGATTAATGATTTTATTTCAAATAAGGGATTAAACAATACTAGTCATAAATAATTTTCATAACCCTCCAAATTAAAATATATTTATTCATCTGTGAAATGTAATTGCTCCTCTTTCGATAAATCTCTGTCAGCAAGCAAATGCACAACATGACAATGCCATTCTCAAAGGTTTCTTTCCCGCTGTCACGTGATACGGCAGCTTTCGATGCTGACCGTTGCCACGTCATCATTAAACTCTATCTATCGGTGATCTAAGGTTAAAACTTCCTTAATGATTAACTTAGACCATAAATAGAGTAGACGGAGCTTCCATGTAGTAACGCCGGGAGCCGCAGCTAGAAGCCCTATTTAGGTAGAGGTTGGCCATCTCAAAATTGGACGCCAAGTTTTGTCGTCGTTCAGATTGTTTGGCATCCAAAGCTCAATGGTGCTGTACGGATAATTATGGATTCCGGAAAAAGGAAGGCTAATATTTGATAGAGATTTCAGTGCTCACGATTGGAAGAACTTTAGAAAACGGCCAAAAGGGAAAAGAAATTTTAGGGCTTCATTTTAAAAGAAAGAGGTAATTTCGCTTTGTTACAATCACTTGACCTTTAGACCCATAGGGGGTGGAGGTGAATGCAACTTTTTTTAACAGAAAATTGTGTGTTTTTAGAGATAAAAATTTTTTTAGGTTGGACAGTGATTGATGAAATATTAAAATTTGCATCTTCCGAATATTCGAAAAGCTATAATTGCGCCCTCTAACGGTGAAAAAAAAATCAAGAAATTCCAAAGTTTAAAACGAATATTACAGTGGGTAATTATGCTAGAAATTTCAAATTTTGGTCGTGGGATGTGACAGTCTTGAAAATTCCATTGACAACATGATTTGATCCCTATGCACAAGGTAGGTAGGAAACAGAGTGGTTTTGTTTTAAGAGATAATTGAAAATCTCTTTTTTTAGTTGGTACTAACGAAATATAATTCGCAGTTTCAACGGTAGTTTTAATTTATATCATTAGAGATCACTAAATATCCAAATGGCAAAACTTTAATGAATGTTCCAAGCGATCTCTTTATGGTAGAAATTTCGGCTGCAACGTTTCTGTTTTGATAGAAATTCCACTGCAGCAATGATCTGCCCACTATTTTCAGAGGAGCGAGAGAAGAGCAACTTTTTAAATTTAAGAACTAAAAGACAAACACTTTTTATCTTTTATAATTACTAATGAAATACTACTATGTTCATTTCCCTCATCATACATTAAAAAATAAATAAAAAAAAAACCCTCAAGTAGCTGCTTGTACAGAGGTTTGACAGGAGTCTGTTAGTTTCTACGCCATAGTAGAAGGTCCATGAGGAAGGTGGAACCTCAGAAGAAGAACAACGCGAATATCCATAAATAAAACTTTTAAGGAGTGAAAAATTAGGCAAAGGAAAAACTTCATTCTCTTTGAAAACGAGATTCCCATATGCGCCAGAGGCGATAAGCGTTCCTCTAGTTATTTTGCATATTCAGTACTCTCTGACAGTGGAAATTCGAACTACTGCATAATTAGTAAAATAAACTATTAATATTTTATTAGTACCTGTACAATACAAAACAGTTTTTAATTTATCTCTTAAAGCAGAAAAGTTGTATTTTACCTTCATCCCCTTGCCATAACGGAGCAATTCATTACTCTCAGTGTAAACCACTTGATCATTACACTCTATGACCAAAAATGTAACTTTCTATAATAAATAGATCGTTTGAAATATTCGTTTAAAGATTTGGTATTTCTAGCTTTTTTCAGCCGCTAGAAGCTGCCTTTCGAGTTTTTATTTTCTGCCTGTAGCACTTTCTAACAGTGGAAAACTGATGGAGACTCGAAAAATGTAAATATTAATATTTTGTTAGTACCTGTAAAATATAAAAAAAACTTTTCTTTTATCTCTTAAAAAATTTAATTTTCGCACACCCTTTTGGCTAAAACGGTAATGCTTTATTGTCATTGTAAACTTTCTGACCATAACTCTACTACCAAAATTTCATATTTCTAATATAAATAGTTTGTTTGCAATATTCTTTTGAAATTTTAGCAGTTTCCATCATATTCCACCGCAAGAGGGCGCTACTAAAGCTATTGGAAGGTTTTAAAACTGCGAATCGCAATGTTTCTTCGAAATCTACCCAATTCAAAAAGAATTTTTCAGTTATCTCTAAAAGTAAAATAGTTGATTGTCTATAGACGTACAGACAGGTGGAAAGACAGACGGACAGACAACAGTTAACAGAGAGACGAACAAATATTGGCATAAGCAGACAACAAAGTGAAAACATTAGCTCATTTTTCAAACGAGCCTTTAATTTTTTTTTTTTTTTTTTTTTTTTTTTTTGGGGGGGGGGGTTCAGTTCCTTTCATTTTTGCAGCCGATTGCTGTCTTCTGGTGGAGTTCGGAAAAAATATTCATTAATTTATTTCTATGAGTGGAATTTTTACACCCAAATATGGAAGCTTTTATAGGCAAAAAAAAACGGTAGAAATGTATAAAATTGTAAAAACTGAGAAGTTTTAACTAGGTACACACACTAACTGGCTTTCGTCTCACGGTACGACAAAACATGGCGCCCATAAACCATGTGACTTAATCAACCAATGACAGTCAATCACCGAGATGGCCAGCCTCTAACTATATATTGGACCAGACGATAAAGGGGCCAAGGTCCCTTTTACAAAATGGTCCAGTTTTAAAAGAAGGCTGTTAGACTCTAACTATAGAGGACCTCTAGCCGCAGCGTGCCGATATCGGAGACCCGTTTGTCACGTGACAGATGGCGAGAGGTAATCTCCACATAACTTATTGCAAGGGGTTTGACTTTTGTTTTTCGATTTCCAATACCAAATTATTATGATAAGTGTTATATGAACTTATTGGTAAATAAAATGCAAACAACATATCGGATTAAATCATCATTCAAAATGCAATGCAAGTAATAACCTCTTTGAAACATTTACAATAAATGGTCATTGAATTCAGTTCATGCCATATAAATAGGAAATAAATTCTGAATTGCTTTAAGTTCTAAAAAACGCTTTTTATGAAAAAATGTGACTGAAGATAATTTAAAAATCTCAGTCAAATCTATTTAAATTTCAATTTTTTAGCAAACATGTGTTTAATATTTAAAGAGTTATGAAAGCAGAAACATTTGGCAAGTTATTCTTTCTGCAAAAAAATTACGTAATAAATTACGTGCAGCGGTTATTGCCCTTGTTTTTAATAATTTATCAGAGCAATTTAATTGATATTGTTGCTGTTAAACATTCCAAGTTCTGTAACTCTTTAAATATTTAATTTCTTGAAAAGCGAGATTTAAATACATAGATTTGACTGGATCTGTAAATTATTTTTTCATAAATATTTTATTTTAGAACCAATAACTATTCGACATTTCTCTCCCATTCACATAATATGCAATATGATATCAAAATTTAAGGATTTGGAGAATGCCATAGGCCATAAACAAATTGTTCCTTACGCTTTCTTCCCTGGTAAAAAGGGGGTTATGCGTCAAATGAAAGCTTGTGACATGGAGAGAGTCACTGGTTATAAATCCCCCCCCCTCCAAAAAAAACACACGAAAATATGTGAAGGATTGTTCTACTCAGGGCCGGATTTAGGAGAGAGCAGGGGGCCATAACCTCACCCACCCCTTTCAGAATGCTAGTAAGGGTAAAACAGCCAAAAACATTATTCAACTTCTTTATATTTCATGCATTTTTGAAGCAATTTTTTTAAAGATCTGTAAAACGGAGGTCGAAACGTTATACTTGAATAGAGAACCAGTCTCTTGACCCCCTGTTTACATTTCTCTGCCTTAATATTTGTTTCTTACCCACCGCCAGTCCCTCGATTTTTTTTATAGATCCGGGCCTGGTGAAGTGGTGAATGTTTCTGTCATAAAAATATACCTCCCCCTTCTTTTTTCCTCCTTAAAAAAGAGGATCTTTCACGAAAGTTACTATATCTTTTGAACGCAACGGCTCACATTTAGTTGTCAAATGAACTCTTCTCCTCTCACTATTCACACAATTCCCCCTCCTCCAAAAGGGAATAGAAATTTCGCGGAGGTCGATCTTAAAGGGTTATATCTCAAATTAAAGCTTTTGACCTCTTCAATGTCGTGGTCTCATTCAAAAGTGACATCTTTCACAGGTGAATAAAGCAATTGTAACTCAGGTCATTATGTTAATTATTTATGACTGTAGATACATTACTAAAAAATCCATACATCAAATGAACGTTTCTGAAGATAGGCTTTTTTAACAAGAAATAAAATACAAATAAAAAACTTATCTTCCTATATGCACCAAAAAAGGCCAAAATTAAACTTAAAACATTGTGGAATCCCCTCCTCCTGAAAATCATTTTAAATCTTTCCTGTCTGGTGGAATATTTTAGTAATGGGAAACCCTACCCCCAAAAAAAATAACTAATTCCTGAGTCATGAGAAGAATGTTGCCGATTTACCTTACGAAGAGGATTGCCAGCGCCCTCTCTCTTCCTTTGAAGTGAATACAAATTCAGCACCTGATTCTAATTCCTGTAATAATATTTACAGGTAATTCCAAACCCTGTTTAACAGAAACAAAAATTCAGGCGCCAAAATAATACACGACACTAAATGTTTATCAAAAGCTGATTAGAATGTTCACAGCATAAATAATATGAGAAAATAATTCAGTAGTCAATATTTTCATGTTTTACTGAAATCTGTTGCCATGTTAAAAGTAATGTTGAATTGTTAGATGTCTTAATAATTTTAGTTTAATAAGTACTTTAACAATAATAAATAATTGACATAACGATCTGAGTTAGATTTGCTTTATTCACCTGTGAAATGTAATTGTTCCACCTATGATAACTCTTGCGGAGAAAGCAAACCCACAGCACGACAACACCATTCCCAAAGCTTTCATTCCATCAGTCATGGGATACCACAGCTTTCGATGTTGAGCGTTGTAACGTCATGATTTACCTCTACCTTAGAACATAAATATGTTCTAAGGTAGAGGTAGAGGTCCTTTACCTACATAAGGCCTCTAGTCTAAGGCTCCTAATTTATTTGTTCCCAGTGAGCCCACATTTTATCCTTACAACTCCATGCACCGACCAGATACAATTGATTTGGTCATGTTCGGTAATTTTTTACCATCTTATGACCTCTGTGTTCATGAAGTTTTGAACTCCGACCATTTGCCAGTCTGCCTGACTCTTTTCTCGTCTGTCACCCTTGTCCCAGACGATATTAGAGTCGTTAACTGGGAACTCTTTAAGACTACAGTCAACGGAAAAATCTCTGGATCCTGTAATCCTCTATCTCTTAGAAGAATTGAAGATACAATCATCACCTTTACAGATCTTTTGAATCAATCTAGAATTGATGCCAGCATCATTCATAAACCTCGTAAGGATTTCTACATCCTTCCCAGATTTCTTTCTGATCTTGTCAAGGAGAAAAATAAAGCTAGGCATAAACGGCAAAGATCGAGAGAGGCTCGTGACAAGAGTGCCTGTTATGCACTGAAGATGGAAGTAAGACAAGAACTCTCGGATTACCGAGGTCTTACTTGGAACAAGAAGATTACCTCACTCTCTACAAGTGATGGCTCCATCTGGAAGATGGTTAAGACCTCAAAGAATCCTTATGTTAACTACCCCCCCCCCCCATCCATGGAAAGGATGGGCTATGTTACGAGCGAGGATGATAAATGCGAGGCTTTGGCGGATGCCCTTGAGATCCAGTTTCAAGAAAATTCTGATCTGTCCGACGATAACACCTGTGACAAAGTGGAGGAAACTCTTTTCCGTTTCTCTCAAGTGGAAGAATCCATTTTACATCTCCAACTGAACTGACACAGGTCATCCGCAAACTGAAACTCAATAAGGCTTCAGGTCCTGATGACATATCCAAACAGGATGCTGAAGAACCTTCCGATAAAAGCTATCACGCATCTGTACAACATCTACAATTTCCTTCTCCGGCATCACACCTTTCCGGAGATCTGGAAGAATGCTTACGTCAGTCTCATACACAAGCCGGGTAGAGACTCATCCCTGGCCGATAGCTATCGACCAATAAGTCTCTTGTCCTGTTTGGGGAAGTTGTTTGAGCGAGTTTTGTTCAATCAACTTGATGAATTCCTTTTACACCATGCTATCTTACCTGAGTCACAATTTGGATTCAGACGTAAAAGATCGACTCAGCACCAAGACTCAGAGTAATGGAGACCATCGCTGAGGCTCTGAATAAAAAGGAGATTGTTGCTGCCGTCTTTCTAGACGTGGCCAAAGCTTTTGACCGCGTCTGGATGGATGGCCTCATCTACAAACTGATCAAGATTGGAATTCCTTCGCGCCTGACTGGTGTCCTTCAATCTTATCTTTCTGATAGAACCTTCCAGGTTCGCATCAAATCCTCTACCTCCACAAAGAAAGTGGTGGCCGCAAGGCTCTCTCCTAGGCCCCACTCTCTTCTCATTGTACCTTTATGACATCCCTTCTTTTGACCGGATTGTCATTGCCCAGTATGCCGATGATATTGCACTCCTCTCCTCTTCCTTGGGAGTTGAGTACGCAATTAGAAGACTCCAGAATTGTTTGGATGAATTAGATTCCTCGTATGATACTTGGAAAATGAAAATCAATGCCGACAAGAGTAACGCCATACTTTTTAGTGGCAAGAAGATCAATAACCTTCAGACTCTACTTTTTATGGAGATGGCAAGACACTGTCAAATACCTTGGAGTCACCTTGCAGAAGAAATTGAAATGGGATCCCCACATTCACGGGATCATTACTAAGGTGAACACCGTCCGATGCCAGCTGGGACCTCTTCTCAGAAGGAACTCCGTCCTTTCGATTGACCACAAGCTTTTACTCTACGACATGGTCATACGTCCCATCATTTCCTATGCTTCCCCAATTTGGGCGAACACCACAACAACCAATATACACAAGATACAGGTCTTGCAGAACAAGATTTTGAGATGTGCGGTCGATGCCCCTTGGTTTATAACGAACAGACAAATCCACAAAGATCTGGGCATCGACCATATTTACACCTATATCAAGTTTTTATCACGTGGTTTCTTTGACAATGTTCAAAGTAATCCACATGGAATTATTTCTTGCTTATTCGACTACAATCATGAAGTCATGAAAGGCCTAAAATGATGGCTTTCAACAAAGATAGTCATCCATTTTTGGTCTCTTGTGCATCCTTACTGTTCTTACGGTTGATTTTTATTGTCCTTCGGAACCCACCATTGGTGGTTTATTTACATAGTTGTGTTTACACTGATGCCAACCAGGCACATATTCAGATGGAAGAGGTTATGGGTACCTATGTACCTGGTACTCTAAAAATGAATGGCTGATCTACGATCTACGCTCCTAATTTATTATGTTTTATAACATGCGAAAGGTTTTCTGACAACAAAATTTATTTTCTTTAGCTTTTAAGAGTTAAAGTTTCAAAGAGTATATCATACGTTGCTTTTCGTTTCAGGTAAGTAACCATAGTAAAGTAAGGAAAAAGGCATTTGTCAATATATTTTTATAATTCAATTGGAGAGAAATCTGTAATTTGAGCGCTAAAAGCTTTGAAAAGGTTTACTCTAACTTCGAATGTCTGGACAACGATTATCGAAATGCTTTGTTTACCACTGTCGTTAGATGCAGATAGTAATCTAATTGGGGTGATCTCTGCTTAATTCTTCAGAATCTATAGTTGGAATAGTAAAAACTCGTAAAACCTGCTTCAATTATTGATTTAGCATTTCAACATTGGTAGTTGTTGCTTAAAAACGTTATTATAGCGAAAATTATAGTGATAGCTTTCGTAGAACGCTTTAAACCCCAGACTTTAACGGCCGCCATTTTTATTTAAGCGAATCGTCTGTCACGTTGTTCAAAAAACTTTAGAAGAAAATAAACTGTTTTACTCTCAATAACCCTTTCACGACTAAGGGAAACATTTTTCCCATTTTAAAATTGGTGATTGTCGTATTTAATTATAACTTTATCTGAATTTTTTATACAGAATGTCAAAATAGAACGTATGCCGAACGCAATTACGTAAACGGGAACGTTTAGAAAACAAAAACAGAACTGTCAGGACGCATAATATATGTACTATGTGCAATGTCCATCTTTGCCTCACTACCAAAAGAAATTGCTTCGCAGAATATCATAATTAGCACATCATTTTTTTAGAGTAATATTATTTCATAATTTTGTATTATTTTAGTTAACATTTTGTTCTAATAAACCAATAAGTAAAAGACATTGCATAATAAGCCTAACTATAATTTGTGTTACCTTTATAGTCCATTGGGAAAAATAATTCCCATAAAATTCCAAAAAAACTACACATTGTTATGTATTTTTCTTATGATTTTTATTTATTTTACGTCTAAACAAACTAAAATAAACAGTTACATACTAATATTTACTCTTAGAAACCTTATGGTCCTGAAAGGGTTAAAAGGGTTTTGTTTAGAAAATTTTGTACCACCCTCATCCTGAGGCCTTCAAAATCGAATGAAGTGTGGTCATGTTGCTCCTATAACGGTCATTTAGGCCACAGCACAAAATCTTTGCAATAGTGAAAGAGTACACTACAACTACTATTACCCTAATGCAGTGGTAAACTATGGTTCGCGATTTGCTTGGAAGGGGCTGCTAAGTTCTGATATTTTTATGTATCTGCTTTTGTATTTCCTTTTCTTGTAATGAAAAAAATTGGGGATAATGAGTTAGAGAGATTTCTTTAATTGACATTATCTGCGATCTTATATTAGTTCTTTTTTATAAAGTTGCTAGCTGATTTGTATGAAAGGAATTTGTATGAAATAATAGTACGTTTGAATCTTTATCATAAAATATAAAAATTATTCTGCTTGCTCTCGCTGGCTACTAACACGCAGCTATTTCATTATCATCACTCTTTATTTTTCGAACAATGGCGATGTGGAATATGCACATTTGCGTTAATAAATTTAATCTAATATTTTACAAATATTTAACCGTGTAGTCATTAATCCATTTACCTCACGATAAAAAACGCCAAATGGAAATATAAATTCACAGAGGTAGTGAATCAGAGAAGTGTGGAAAAAAAATATCATATCTTTTAAGCGATCGGAAGCAGCTATTTGTAGAAATCACTTGGTCGCTACTGGATTAAAGTGTAATAAAAATTAAAATACATTTCATTTACTACCGAAATTTCTCATTTCAGTTTATATTTATTTGTGTCAACTACTGACTATTAGTTTTCGTCAGTAAATTATTTTAAATGAATATAATTTAATAATTCATTTGTTTCTTTTCGATAAAGCAGGCTAAAGCTATGAAGAGTGTGACTTTTGCCAATGCAGGTTTGCATCGTTGCAATTCTTCACCCAACACAAGAACAGGAATCGAGGGGAAGGAAAAGGTGTGAAATTCCCCTGTTCATTAGGTCCTTTACAGATTGTCTACCCAGCATCAAGAAGGATATTGCAAACCCAATCTGGAGACTGTCCTCGCAAATTTTGCCGTTGTGGAAAGTGTTTTAATCAGGAGAATAAATGTATCTTCGTATCCACACAGGAGAATCAGCATTTCCTTGCAATAATCTCAAGGAAATGTCAAGGAATTCCTCTAAAGACTTGCCATTCTTTATATCTTTAACATTCAGTTGTTCGATAATTCTTATATTCTTATTTCAGGTCTTGATCAAATTCAACAGAACAAAATTGTAAAGTTTCTGAAATTATATTGTTTTTTTTTATACTTCTATGCTATTTTGCTGTTTTAATTTTGTTAGAACCGTCCGAAAGTTTTTTTTTTTTTGGATTAATGAATTGTGATGTGTGATCTCAGCTATTGTAATTTAATTTCATAGTTTCGTTGTATTGCTAAGATATCTAACAATTCATAGCATTCATTTCATAGCTTTCATTTTTTCAATTCGTAGCTTTCATTTTTCAGTAATGCTTAATATTACAACTGTATTGTGTTTAGAGATCTGGTTACCAGCTGCGATTGGTCGGGAGTAATCCCTCTGAAAGTGTCCTAAATTTTCGGAGTCGCTGCCGTCGCGTATGTTATGAATGGAGCAGTGCTTTCCGATGACAACTGTGAATGGAGTAGTACGTTAAGGATGGGAAGGTTATCGAATGCCGCTCTTTTTGAGATTTGGCGGGTTCTAATTAGCTATATATGTATAGACTTGCTATAAAAGATATTGCCAGAAAAAAGTACGTTTTTTTCGAAGACTAATTTAGATACTAATTGAAATCAAAGGAAATGGAAGCGTATTGGTATCTTTAATTATGTAATTTGTTAACTTATAGATCAATTATTCTGAACTTTTATGATACCAAGCTCACTATACCTCTTGATATAAATTAACTGTTTTCTGTCTTCAGAGATCGGAAAAAATTACTATATCCAAAAATGATTTTATCGTTGCTTTGCGACACAAGTGAAACCCTGAGAAAAGGAAGGTTACGAGTCTGACACGCTTTGCCGACTGGGAAAATAATTTTTAACTCTCTAGAACTAGTAGATAGAGATATGATCTTTGACATCAAAGAACCATCAGGATGCAAAATTTCATAATATATCTGAGATCTACAATCCGGAATGCCTCTAGGCAGAAATTGTAATGTCTCTAGCAATCCTAAACCAAATTTTGACCTCTATGTGACCCTCGATTTGACCTTGAAAGACATGTCGCAGGTCAAATTTCGGATTTTTCCCGAGATTTACCATCCAGATTACAACAAGGTGCAAATTTTCAGAGCTACAATTTCTGCACCATAGTTCGAAATTGCCAGATCTCCTTTGCCAAGTCAATTAGTCACAATCGTCTCTATACATTAGGCAGGAAATTCGATCTGAATTACAAACTTAAAATTCTAATTTTTTTACATCTGCTTCACATAAAGAGTAATAAATTGTTAACCATTTCGTGATATTTTACTATATGTTTAAAATATTTTCCCTATCTTTTTAAACTTTAATTTTGACATAAATTTCACACATTCTTAATTTTTCCTTCTATTATAAAATTGTTCCGACCTAGTCATATCTGAGAGGCTCTTGATCGGTACTAATAATGATACAAGCCTCTCTTTTTAAATCTCAATTTTAGACTGATTTTCATAATGATTACGTTGCATAGTTTTCCATTTACCGATTTATTTTCGTTGAACACGCAGTGGTTTTGTTTCTTTTTTCTGATCTTCCTGTCCCTTGTTAGATGTGTGATCTTATATGATGAAGCTCATATTACTTTCGACTTTCTTGCTAAATGTTTTCTATCTGTAAAGTATCTAGTAGTTGTTTTACTTCTGAGCTGCACCGTTTTTGCATACAATGGGCAAAAAAAATCCAATGGCTCACAGAATGTTGGGGAATGGAACACATTGAAGACTGTTGGAAGACATATAATAGTCTAGAGTCAACGCCATCCAGCGTATTTTTAAACGTGGACACGGACACTTTGTAAGGATTTTCGGATGTTGCATCTACTTTTTGCATAGGCAGGAGGAAAACGTAAACATTTCTTTTTAATTTATATTAATTACCAACATTTGTTCCCTAACAATCATAAAGAAACTGAATAAATTCGAAATATTTAAACAAACTTTTATACAGTAAACTTCCGTTTACTGTATTTTTTTCGTTTATTATTATGTTATGATTTGAATTGTTTCTTGTTTTCGGAAACTAAGTGTGATACAATCCTGTCAAGTATCGTCAGCATTGTTACATACTTCTCTTTGATATATTAATATTTTATGAATATTTTCTCACCTCTATGACTGAGCGATCCATTAATTTAGGGCTTTTTGTTGGAATAATTGTTCCGGTATAATTTTTTTTCTCATACGTTTCAGTGTTTTTGTTTAACAAATTTTTTGAAAATTCGGGTAATATCTACATGGAAGTACTGGATAGAAAAATAGAAAGAGTTGCATGTTATCTCAATAGAAAATCACATTCAGAGTTCAATAACTTCTTCGATATGATTCTTAATGAAAAATACGTCTAAATATAAAGATTCCACTCACTCTCTAAATCTCGATTTTAAACAATATTTGTTCAATATTGGAAAGGGTTATGAACCCTGGAATATTTAACAGGCTACAAAATAATGACACCAAAATTGAATTGAAATATTAAAGCAAACACTCTAGTAGCGTCAACTATGATCTCTGATCCCTTAACCTGTTTAATTAAATAGTAGGGTCAGTTTTTGTATCATGCTATATAGTCCAGCTTTCGTAACTCTTTCTATAATCAACAAATATCGTTTAAAATCGAGATTCGGATAAAATAAAGATCTCAATCAAATCCATCTTTAGACATATTTTCCTTAAAAATCGCATTAGAGAAGTTATTGAGCTCTGAATGTTATTTTTCTATTGAGATAACATGGAACTGTTGCCATTTTTCTGTCGGTACCTCTCCATTTTTACTATTTTTCTCCTCCGTTCCTGTTACTAGCACTCATATCAAGGAGTGCTCTAATTTTAGTAAATTATTTTTGAAATACAATGTATCCCATTGTTTCTAATACGATGAATATAATATATTTCAGAGTTAAAACGTAATAACATGAATTGTTAAGTAAGTACTAAACTGAAAATATTTTTTTCTACTCTCTCCCACAGGACAAAGTGTTTTTCAGTGTGACATCTGCCAATGCAGGTTTATATCAATGCAATTCCTGGACAAACACAAGAAGAGTCATCAAGGGGAAGGAAAAGACAGGAGATAATCTTGCTCATTATGTCCTTACTCTACCGATATATCATCCAGCATCAAAATTCACATGTTCATCCACTCTGGAGATCTTCTCCACGAGTATTCCTATTGTGGGAAAAGTTTTAAACGGAAGGATCAACTTGAAGTGCATCTTCGTAACCACACCTGATAACGAACATTTCCTTGTGATCTCTGTAGCAAATCTTTCATAAAGCAGCTCAATCTGTCTAATCATAGACTTATTATAAAAGACATTCATCTGTAAACACTGCGAAATATCATTTGTATATAAGAGTCATTTAAATCGACATGAAAAGAAGCAATTTTTAAACTGTTGTATCCATCTATTGCAGTATCGTTTATTTCGCTCTTTAATTACCTATTAATAGTTATATAATTTGGCAAGACGTGATAAATTTTGTTTCTTATTCCATGTGATACTTGTGCACAAAATGTTTTCATCGATTTCTGTACGCATTTTCTGTTATATTGACATTTTGTTACAGTTTTTCATTTGGTAAGATTTTTAAGAGTTATTAGAAAATTTGTGATGCACTCAGATATGGTTTCAACTGAAACCGACCTATGGAAAATTAATAGGAAACGACCTATGTTATGTTAATTGGAAATCAGTTTCAAAGTCAAAAACGTTTTAAAAATTCTTTTAAAAAATGTAACCATAAAAAAGTAAAAGATTGTAGTAAATTAATATAAGTATCGGTTTTTCAGTGGAGCTTGTGCGTTATTTGAAATCTTAACAAAGCTCTTTTATTTAATAGTCTTCTGGGGGAAAAATAATTCAAAATTAAAATGACAAACATATGGGTATATATTTCATCATCATCATCAAGCAGCTATGGGCTACGGAGGTCCAACCAGACAGTGCAATTTAGTTCTCCAAGCAAGTCTGTCCCAAGCTACATCTGCAGCATCTGGCCACTGCACACCAATTCTAATAAGGTCCTGTTTCACATTGTCTGCCCACCGCATCATTGGTCTCCCCCTCTTTCCGAGGCCTTAAGGCACACTGTTCATAACCCTATTCGCCAATCTATAATTATTCATACGGGCAACATGGCCAAACCAACGGAGTCTCTCTCGCACAATATGTTGCTTAAAGGAGGTTGCCGACTCCTTTGCCTAACCTCATCATTAGTTACAAAGCTGAACCACCTAATGCCCAATATACTGCGTAAGCATCCAGTTTCCTGTTATCTTGTTTACAAATTGTCCTGGTTTCACTACCATAACTAACCCTAGAAGGAACCGAACTATTATACAGTCTAATTTTAGTCTTTAGGTGTATATACCTATTTCTCCACACTCTTCATAGATTTTTAAAAGTCACGGCAGCAATCCCTATTCGTCTGTTAATCTCATGCCGCACATCACCAGTATCTGTTATATAGCTCCCAAGGTAATTAAACTGTGACACCTGCTCAAGACTGCAACCATTCAGATGAAGTAAATCAAAAACTTGCCTGACCAATTTTCATCACTTTAGTTTTCTCTCTGTTTATAACCAAACCTACTCTACTACCAGTCTCATCAACAGCTCAAATGAAAGAGTTCATCTCATCGACATCATTTGCCAAAAGGGCTAAATCATCAGCATAATCTAAATCAGAATTTTTAGTATCTCCAGCCCATTTAAGGCCAAAATCTTTTCCTTGAAGTGAATTTCGCATAACATAATCAATAACCAAACAAAAGACAAAAGGAGACAAAATGCACCCTAGTCGAATACCAGATATAATGCTGAACCAATTGCTGCAAGACGGGCAGTGTCTCTCACACACGACTCAGTGTTATTATAGAGAGCTTTCATTATGTTAACTAACTTGTCAGGTATACCATATGATTTCACAATCAACCACAAATTATGACGATCAACAGAGTCGAAAGCCTTTTTGAAATCAACAAAGCTAGCAACCAAAGGTTTCTGAAACTCTAAACATTTCTCAAGAATCTGCCTAAGTGACAATATCTGATCCACACATCCCCTACCACTTCTAAATCCACATTGCTCATCACAGATTGTCAACCAGATTCTTATTTCTATTAAGCACAATCATGAAAAGAACTTTACCTGGAACAGAGAGTAGGCTGATACCCGTATAGTTATCACAAGAACTGCGATCACCTTTTTTGAAAATAGGGATAATAATAGCTCTGGTAAAATCCTTAGGAACCATGCCTTGATCATAAAAGATATTCAGAATTTCAGTCATCCAAGTGGTAACCGAAACATTCCCAGTCTAAGCATTTCGGTAGTAATTTCCCCCTGGGTTTAAGTTTAGAAACACCATCGAAATATTTCAGAGTGTTATTGTTAAACTTATCACTGATATTATACGATGAATGCAACAAATTGCTACCAACGAATGCTATCTCGTATTCACCACTGAGTATAATTCGAATTATATTGATAATAATATATATATATAATGATACAAAATACATCTTACGCTGTAATTTTTGTTTGTTTGTGGGTTGCCAGCCCCAAGTCAAGGGATATGTTTGTCACTGCTGGATAATCCTGAGCAGAGGTCATGGCAGGCACCTGAACTCTTTTGCTTCTACTGGCATCGTCAAATTCTACATTGGGAGAAGTCTTTCAGTGTAGATTCAAAGGTCTATCACCCTTTAGTGGTTGGGGAACGGGACTTTGCCCCATGTCTGCGATTAGGGGACTGTTTGATAATGTCGCCATTTCCTCTCTCAATAAATATAGTTTCTTTAAACATCCCACTAACCATTTTCTCTCCATAGGTAGTTGGAATGTGAGGACTCTGCTCAGAGCTTTTACTCTTGATGTCCTCAGACAAGAATTCCACCCCTATAATTTAGATATTCTCGGCTTGCAAGAGATCAGATGGACAGATAAAGGTCAGATTCTTAAAAATAATCTTAAATTTCTCTTTTCAGGGAGGAACGATAATAAACATCACCAAGACGTGGGTCTGCTTCTCAGCAGACACGCTAGTGATGCTCTTCTAGGATGTGAGTGCATTAATGACAGGTTTCTTACAGCAAAATTTTAGACAAACGTTAAAGATTTGAATGTTATCTGCTCTTATGCCCTCACTGAGGATGCCGATGAGGATGACAAGGATACGTTTTACGGACAACTTCAGGATATTTTGAATTCTCTCAAGAAAGGAAATATTACCCTTGTTTTGGGTGACTTCAATGCCAAAGCTGGTACTGAATAATAGGCCCTTTTGGTATTGGTAGCTGCAATGGCAATGGGTCACGTCTCCTACAGTATACTCAATGGTTTCAGAATAACTAACACTTATTACAAACACCGCGACATACATAAATACACTTGAGTTTCACCTGATGGGCTGCATAAGAATATGATTGATTATATATTAATTAACAGCAAATGGGCTAGTTCTGTTAGGAATACCAGGTCATATAGAGGAGCTGAAATTGGATCTGACAATTACCTTGTTAAAAGTGTCTTGCAACTTAAACTTAAAAAGTGTTGTGCTAGGGTTAAAAATTTTACCTTTAATACTGAAGCTCTGAAAGACCTAGTTATAGCTAAAGCTTACCGTGATAGGTTACTTAGTCATTATGACGGTCATGGTTTCCTTAATACTGAAGTTGAGGAAGAATGGGGCCATTTTAAACAGGCTTTTTTGGACACTAACAGTACTCTTTTAGGAAAAAAGGAGCAGAGGAGGCAGAATTATTTAAGTGATAAGGCAATTGAGCTTATTTCAGAAAGAAGGAACTGCAGGAATGTCCTTAATCAGTACCCTACTAGTCCTAATAGAGAAGATTACAGAGAGCTTAATAAACGTGTAAAGGATCAGTTAGCTACTGATAAAAATCTTTGGCTTGATAGCTTGGCTGACAAAGCTGAGGAAGCAGTTAGGCAACACAACAGCAGAGAGCTGTACCAGATAGTTAATGTTTTATGTGGTAGAAAACGGACAGGCATACAGGGATTGAAGGATAAATAAGGTAAGGTTATAGAAGGTGAGGATTCTCTCATGGCTAGGTGGGCTGAGCATTTCAGTGATGTTCTAAACAATGTGGTTAGTTCTATTCCCATTGTTTGTAATGATGATAGATGCACTGGAGGCTTTAATTTTGGCCCTATAACACAATCTGGATTTAGTTTGGCTATCTCTAAACTGAAACTTCATAAATCCCCAGGGGTATATGATATTACTACAGAAATGTTCAGAGCTGGGAATGTTTTGGTTACCTCTTGGATGACTGAAATTTTGAATAACTTTTATGATAAAGGCATGGTTCCTAAAGATTTTACCAGAGCTATTATTATCCCTATTTTCAAAAAAGGTGATCGCTGTTCTTGTGATAACTATAGGGGTATCAGCCTACTCTCCGTTCCAGGTAAAGTTCTTTCCATGATTGTGCTTAATAGAATTAAGAATCTGGTTGACAGTCCATTGCGTGATGAGCAATGTGGATTCAGAAGTGGTAGGGGATGTGTAGATCAGATATTTTCACTTAGGCAGATTCTTGAGAAATGTTTAGAGTTTCAGAAACCTTTGGTTGCTAGCTTTGTTGATTTCAAAAAGGCTTTCGACTCTGTTGATAGTCATAATTTGTGGTTGATTGTGAGATCATATGGTATACCAGACAAGTTAGTTAACATAATGAAAGCTCTCTATAATAACACTGAGTCATGTGTGAGAGTTGGTAAGTCTTGTAGCAATTGGTTTAGCATTACGTCTGGTGTTCGACAAGGGTGCATTTTGTCTCCTTTTCTCTTTAGTTTGGTTGTTGATTATGTTATGCGAAATTCACTTCAAGGGAAAGATTTTGGCCTTAAATGGGCTGGAGATAAGAAAATTTCTGATTTAGATTATGCTGATGATTTAGCCCTTTTGGCAAATGATGTTGATGAGATGAACTCTTTCATTCGAGCTGTTGATGAGACTGGTAGTAGAGTAGGTTTGGTTATAAACAGAGAGAAAACTAAAGTGATGAAAATTTGTCAGGCAGGTTGTGATTCAGTTAATCTGAATGGTTGCAGTCTTGAGCAGGTGTCACAGTTTAATTATCTTGGGAGCTATGTAACTGATACTGGTGATGTGCGGCATGAGATTAACAGACGAATAGGTATTGCTGCCGGGACTTTTAAGAATCTATGGAGATTGTGGAGAAATAGGCGTATACACCTAAAGACTAAAATTAGACTGTATAATAGTTTGGTTCTTTCTAGGGTTAGTTATGGTAGTGAAACTTGGACGCTATGTAAACAAGATAACAGGAAACTAGATGCTTTTGATTCCAGATGCTAACGCAGTATCTTGGGTATTAGGTGGTTTAACTTTGTAACTAATGATGAGGTTAGGCAAAGGAGTCTGCAACCTCCTTTAAGCAGCATATTGTGCAGAGAGAGACTCCGCTGGTTTGGCCATGTTCCCCGTATGGATAATTATAGATTGGCGAATAGGGTTATGAACAGTGTGCCTAGAGGCCTCAGAAGGAGGGGGAGATCTAGGATGCGGTGGGCAGACAATGTCAAACAGGACCTTGTTAGAATTGGTGTGCAGTGGCCGGATGCAGCAGATGTAGCTCAGTACAGATATGCTTGGAGAATTAAACTGCGTGGTCTGGTTTGACCTCCGTAGCCCATGGGTGTTTGTGGATGATGATGATGATGATGATGTTTAACATTTAAATTTGTTGTCCAGACCATCACACTCCCTCCAGCAGCTTGGATCCGACCCAGAGTGCATCCAGGTGAGGAGGCTTCCATGGGCAAACATCGCGCACGAGCTCGTCCATCCGCATGGTGTACGGGATTCGTCTGACCATGCGACCTTCTTTCCAGTCTTCTACGGTCCAATGTCGATGATCACGTGCCCACTGCAATTGTTGACATCAGTGAACGGCTGTGAGCATAGGCACATGAATAGGTCTGCAGCTGCGGAGACCCAAATCCAAGAGCTACGATGAACACATTGTATTTTTACCACAATTGAAATTATGGGTACAGCCAGAGTAGCCTTCCTATTGCTGCGGACAAGACGAGATAGCCTGCGCTGACCTCTGGCCTCAATGAGGCGTGGCTGGCCCACGCCGTATCAAAGGCTCGAAGTGTCACCTGTTTCGGACCATCTTTGATAGGTACTAATTACTGCATAGAGTAAGCAGCTTACCAGCGTCGCTGTTTCGAAAATGTTCTTACCAAGACGTCTTGCTATAACGATCTGACCTTTGTAGAAATTCAGATAAATCCTTCGCTTTTCCCATGTTGAGACGAAACGAAATACTGCCTGAGAGAGCTCCGACCCACGTGTTAAATATATCATTCGTACCTTGACACGTGACACTGATTGTCTGCATGCGCGCTTCTTTTTTTCATAACTCAGAGGTGGTTTTAATGTACTGGTTGATCTGTGTGAATATATAAACTGGTAAATGCATACAGCGGATACTATAGTCTTACTTAAAATGGCTATTCAAAGAAAATACTTTAGGAAATTTTAGAGAATTGCGATTCGAAATGCGAAACTCATAAAAGATTTTGTAAAGTTAAAATATTCTACCTAACACTGGCAATTGTGAAAAGCTTTAGCTTAAATCCATAATCTTTCTTTCGAATTCAAAATAAGCATCAATAGAACAGTAATTAAATTTTCCAATGTTAAATTTTGATTTTAAAGTATCTAAAATTTTAAAAACTTTCATATCTATCTTTAAAGCTTTATTAGCTATTTTTTTCCGTTTTTTAACAACTGTTAGGTTTTAAACGTTTACAATACTTTTCGTAATTCCAATATCACATAATGGTTCGGATCATTAGAAAGGCTTGTTACGTATCACTATGTACCTCCTCGGATCGACTACAAGTTGCAAGTTGTTCTTGTACATTAATTACACCTCATACCAATCACACATTTCGATAACCTCATACGTAGTACGAAGCACAGTTGTGAGGCTAATATATAGAGTGATTACATACGGGTAATTAATAGTAACGGTAATAGTAAAGTATACGGTAAATAGTAATAGTAAAGTATACGGGTAATTAATTCGTATCCCAACTAGAGCATAACTTTTCACTCTTTCGACAACATTATTATATTTTCTGGAATAATGTTATGAAACTGTGGCAACAGTTTGAACATTAATTGAACACGTCTACAGAGACTTCCTCACCAACTGCCTTGCACAACGGTAGCGCGATATTTTTTTTTACAATCCTTCTCCTATGAATCCACTTTAAAATTAAGGGAATTCTATTTTTTCCTAATATTACAATGAAATTTTCCCATTTCCTCTATTTCGTATTTACCCGGTAAGGTTGGGTTCGGCAGCAGTTTTTCGAGTAAATTTATTATCATGAAAATTAAAATTGTAATGTTAATTTGAAGGAATGCTAGCAATATTTTGTCAAATTTCAAATAACAAAGGCACAATACTAGAACAAAAGTCTTAAAAAAATCATAAAACATATATATATTTGCCTCCGCTTCTTCTTCTTCTTCCACATCCATCTATATTCTGGACCTCTTTGTAAAGAGGCTCTCTTTACAAAGAGGTCCAGAATATGCGATGGCACAGTGATATCGCATTGGTTCGCCGTGACACTACAACTACGGCGGTGGTCGAATCCCAAGATGCCATTGTTGTTTGTTTGCTGTTAGCTCTAATGCGGCGGTCAGCAGTGACGTCACTCTTAGTGCCGCGTGTCCTTGTATGAAGAGGCCGGTACAAAACAAGGAATAGTTTCTAGCACCTTACCCCTATATCTTTCAATTCAATATATTGCATGCAAATAAACTATTTGATTAAATTTTTCGAAATTATACGATATTTCAAATTTTGTAATAATATTACTACTATCATGAAATTTAAAATTATAATGCTAATTTGAAATAATGCTGACAATATTTGAAAAATTTACCAACAAGGTATTTTGAATTATTTAATTTGGATATTGTAACATTTTTAGCATTTTCAACTAAAAATGTTAATAAAAATCTGCATTAATATAACATATAAACACTTAATTATTCAAATTACATTATAAAATATTTAATTTGCTTAATATATTGGTTGGGCTGTTTTATCATTAAGTATACTTTTATGCACCCATCGGGATAAATGGTTAACTAATAATAATTCCAATGGTTCAAACCGAGGCCGGATCTAGGAGAGGGGAGTCAAGTTATGCTAATAATGGTAAAAGAAGCAAACATTTATTAAACCATTTTATATTTCATGAATTTTTCAAGAAATTTTATAAATACCAGTAAAACACAGTGGGAAATATTTTAGTTCATTGATTATCTACATTTTTTAGCTAGATTGTGTTTTTGCTTCCCTCCATTTTTTTCTAGATCCGGTCCTAGCTCAGACCCTGGATTAAGAAATGGGCTCAATGGACAGCTGCTAAGAGATTTCTTAAAGCCTCCCGTCAAGATTTCGCCGAGTGTTTTTAACATGAATAGGTTATGTCTTTTATGCACACGAAAGGCTTAATGTCGCATCTGACAAATGGTGCCTTTACAAGAAATTGGTGTCTCCTTTCCAACAGAAAGCAGAGCGATCAGTTAGCAAAGGAAATTGTAACGCTCCAAACAATGCAAAATAATTAAAGTTTTATGCTCCGGATAGCTTTGACGGGCGCCAGGCAATCATTAACAAATTGCCAAAAATGTAGAATAAGTTGATTTAGGGTTCCAATGCCAGTGAGCGTTCATAAGTGAGAGTCAAAATGATTCTTAACAAATAATAGTTAATGTAAAAAAGGTTCTAAATCAGCGTTGCTCAAGATAAAAACTATAGACTCAAAAGTTTGTAACATAACAAAATAGATTTATTTCCAAAAATAAGTAACTCACCAAGACATCAATGAAGAAACTAAAATCTGTGCTACTCGCACGGTGCTACGCACCTTACTACATCTCTCTGCTCTCTCTACAACTCTCAAGTGACAAATCCTAAGTGCTTTACAACTCTCAAGTGACAAAATCCTTCAAGTGCCTCGCAGGGCACGGTTTTGACAATGGGGCCGGCGCATGCCGGGAAAGACATTTGCATACAATGACGGACGCAAGCTATGACGCAAGAGGGGGCGTGTCCTTGGCACGCGCTTTAACGGTTACGGTCGGGAGTTCGGAGTTGCGCGTACGCAACTCCTAGAAACTTGAAAACGAGTGCTGTGATGCCAAAAAGGAAATAAAAATCCCCAAAATGATAAATATAACGTAAATTAAACAAAAACTGGTTAAGGTAAAGCAAAAGTGAACGATGGGGCATCACAACTCCCCCTTCCAAAGGGAGTCAAAATGATTGACCTAACAAATTTTGACGAGCAAATTTTGAATAAAGGACACATCTTACGTCATTTACACATGGCTAAACATAAATAAGTAGAAGTATGCTAGCGCAAATTTGGATATGATGAACTATTCTTACTTTGACACAATTTTCCAGCACAACCAAAGGTACCTCCTCCCTTTTCCTCCTAACAAAAATATTTGTTTAACAGCTACCCTAGTGTACTTACGTACCAGTGGCTGTGACAGTTAACTGTATACTAGCATCATCGGTCTAACTAGTATCACATTCTGATACAAACTCGAAATTGGCATATCTTGAACTGTACAGAAAATAAGAGGTTAATGAACTCCTAACTTTTTTTAAGTCTAATAAATGTTAAAAAGATGAAAAGAAAAAGTGATTCATTACATTTGTTGTTAGCGGGGTAATAACTTCCGCTTTTCCCCTAACCACAATAAAAATTCGTGAAAGCTAAATCTTCTCCTAAATCACATAAAAAAACGGGTATTCGAACACCGTTATCTCCTCCTAATTACATTCAAATACGCAAAGCTAAGAAAATTCAAAATTTACAAACAAGCGGGATTGTAATCATCCGCTAATTCTTCTCCTATTCACAGAAATCGCGATCTAGCTGAAATAAAAAATCATTAGTTACCTCCCCCTTCAGAGCAAACGTCCCCCTCCCAAAGGAGTTATGCTGATAACAACTCTGTTATCAGACTATGCCATTTGGGGACAGCTCCAAAAAGGTACACACAAAAAAAACAAAATTCTGCAGTCATCATCATGGTCATCATCTATATATACCAATAAATACTGTCAATGTCATCCCCAAAAATTACGTATCATTGACACATAAATATCACTGATGACACTGAACAGATTTAAACACATATACATAAATCGTATCTAAGAATAAAGAAAAAAGAGTGTAAATAATTTATAATATACGATGATAACATTTCATCCAATAACTTTTACATGAATCTCCTTTTTTTTTTACAAAAATTCACTTTGGAATGCACGTTATTTTACAATACAAATTCTTAAATCATTAATTCTCTTTCACTCTTCTCATTCATATCCAGAAACATTTTACAATTTCTAAACTTTCCAATATCGACTTACAAAATTTTCAGCTATCAGTCAGCTGAAAAAAATCTACAAAAATACATTTTAACTCACGTAAATACAATAACTAGAACCTCGATGAACAAGAATGCAAAAAACTCTATTCACACAAGTATAAACTTGAACTACAAAAATTTCACTTTTCAAAAATAAATATCGAACTCTAAAGTTTCAACAAGAAATTAAACATCGCTAACTATATAATTCACAATAAGGCTTCTTCTTCGTCTTCTACTATTCCAGAAAAAAAACATTTTATAACTCAATCAAGTGCCAAGTGAAAGAAAAATATACTTAAATTTCATTGTTGGCACTCCGTGGCGATAAATCATCTAGTCCGTTTCCGATAACATCCTTCCGTCGTCGTTGGGTGGCTTCACGTAAGTTGTTACTGAAGATCTCGTTCAAGTCAAGTCGTCGCTGTAGATCTCTCTCGTGACGTCATCTTCCCGATGTTCGCTACTTCGCCGCCGGTTGTCGCTCTGCAGGCTCTGGTCGTTTCGTCGGCTTTTCGTTGCTCCGTGCGGATTTTTGAAGAACCTTTTCTCGTACTTTCTAGGCTTATTGGTGTCCGCCTCCAAATGACGTTTTAATAGTTGAGGACCTCCAGACTTGTCAGGAATACTTGCGGTCGGCACAACTTCTTGGTTGGTTTTTTCTTCACTTAAATCAGACTCAAAATTATATTCATTATTATTACTTTCTTTTAAAACTTCTACTTTAAAAACCTTTTCAAAAACGGCTTCCTCATACGATTCTTCTACTTCACAAACTTCGTTATTTAAACACTCATTATTTGCACTAACGGGACATTTTATAGGTGCTTCTGAAATAATCTGTTCTGGACCACAAGGTAAGTCAAAAAGTCCACGGGACCGCGGCTGCACTGTCAATTGACATTCGTCATTATTATCGTCGAAAACTTGTTCCGTAGCAAACTGAAGATCGACTTCTGTATCGTGTTGATTTGTTATTTTAGTTACTTCGTGGCAATCAGTAACAAAAGGTAAAGCCATAGTGGCAAGGCATAACTCCTGAGAGGGCTTTTCTTGAGGAACTTTGGCCTCTCGCTTCAAAGATCCCGATGAAAGTTTCCCGAATTTTCATTCCTTCGGTAGCAAAAATTTTCAGTATGTCCCAGTCGGCCACAAAAGTTACAAGTGAAAGATTGAGGTTGTTTAACCAAAGTTTTAGGTCTAGTGTTATGGTTTGAAGCTTGACGTGGCAAAAAGTCTCTACTTCGTTCATATTCTATAGTTCTTGGCGCGTTCGGCGCAAATTGTCGGGACCGTGTAAATTCCGGTCGTGCGGGAGTCATTCTACGCGACTCAACCTGATATCGCTGCTTTGGCGGGAATGGCATCCATTGTTGGTTATGTGTATTTGCTGCAGATTCTCTTCTTGCAGTGTATTGCCGAGCCAGTTTGACTAACTCGGACACGGAATTCACGTTTCGTATTTCTAGGAATTCTCGGATGGGCAGAAGCAATTGAGACAAAATGCAATTTACAATATCAATTTCAGCGGCATCAGCATCGTACAGCTGGTATAGTTCTACTGTACCCCATATGAATTTTTCTATGTCATCTCTTTCCCTTTGTCTTCGTGAAAACAACTCTGTAGCTAGTTCTGTAAAATCATTATAAGCCGGATATATGTCCATGATTTCGTTTTTAAATTCTTCCCAAAGTTCTATGCCATGACGACATCCTACGTTATTCCACCATTGCTTAGCGCATCCAATTAGGCAAGATACTGCTAAAACAACTTTTTTATTGCTTGGCACTTCATGTAAACGGAAGTGCTCCTCCATGGACTTGACAAATGTCCACGATGACGGACGTTTCGAACCGTCGAACCTTATCTCAGGTAAAGGCCAATTAACATAAGGACTATAGTTAATGGATGGGTTGGCAAATTGTCGTTGTGGCGGTTGAAAATACTCTGTTCTATCGCTTGCTTCTGACGGAACAGTAAATGGAACCTTACGTTCAAAGTTTCTTCGTTGGTGAACTGACGTAGCATTGTCAGCAAATTTAGGGGTTGTTGTCGTTCCCCTTTTTTCCCGATTATCATCAAGCAGATTCATTAGCACTTCTGCTTCCATCATTACCTCTTGCAATCTACCCTTTACTCTTTCTATGTCGGGAGTCATTATGGCGGAATCGGCCATATTATTAGCAGACATGTTTAGCGGTCTGCTGAAATTTGGAATTTTGGAAATTTTGAAAACTTTTTATCTTGAGCAGCGCTCAAAGGTACTGCTATACAACAATAATAAAGCTATAACTAAGCTTTACAAAAATATAAATTTGCTTGTAAAAAAAAATTTCTTATCGTCCTACGTACTTGTGTGTCCGGACACTTCTAATCATTACATACAACAATCTTAAATATTCAGCAATATCAAAGCTGAAACTTCAGTACCTTTGAATAATACACACAAACGTTAAGCTACTTGCTCAACAAAAATTCTCGGCTTAAGCTGCCGTTAAATCTACAACTAGTACATACAACTATTGAGCTCAAAAATTTTACTATCTTTAAATACTGGCGAGTCCCTGTTCGTTGCGCCACTTCTTTTATGTGACTCTGTAACGCTCCAAACAATGCAAAATAATTAAAGTTTTATGCTCCGGATAGCTTTGACGGGCGCCAGGCAATCATTAACAAATTGCCAAAAATGTAGAATAAGTTGATTTAGGGTTCCAATGCCAGTGAGCGTTCATAAGTGAGAGTCAAAATGATTCTTAACAAATAATAGTTAATGTAAAAAAGGTTCTAAATCAGCGTTGCTCAAGATAAAAACTATAGACTCAAAAGTTTGTAACATAACAAAATAGATTTATTTCCAAAAATAAGTAACTCACCAAGACATCAATGAAGAAACTAAAATCTGTGCTACTCGCACGGTGCTACGCACCTTACTACATCTCTCTACAACTCTCAAGTGACAAATCCCTCAAGTGCCTCGCAGGGCACGGTTTTGACAATTGGGCCGGCGCATGCCGGGAAAGACATTTGCATACAATGACGGACGCAAGCTATGACGCAAGAGGGGGCGTGTCCTTGGCACGCGCTTTAACGGTTACGGTCGGAAGTTCGGAGTTGCGCGTACGCAACTCCTAGAAACTTGAAAACGAGTGCTGTGATGCCGAAAAGGAAATAAAAATCCCCAAAATGATAAATATAACGTAAATTAAACAAAAACTGGTTAAGGTAAAGCAAAAGTGAACGATGGGGCATCACAAAATCTCCACACAGGCACAGTGGGACTCGAATATAGAAACATCAGATTATGAAGCTAGAGCGCTACCGACTTAGTTAGTTAGATCTGCGTTTAGTAGTAAACTTTAAGTCTGTTAAATTCCCTGTTCGCGTTTAAAGTAAAACAGTGTTTTTTTTTCGAGAAAGTAAATAGGGTTAAAATTAGCTTCAGATAGAGAAAAGGAAGGAAAATAATTTATATTTTGCTCCCATATATTCTCTTTAGGATTTAAAATTTTATTTTTAAATTCTAAAAGTTTGGAAAGGAAATAGCTTTCTCTTTTATTTCTTGATTTTTGGACGTTTGGTAGTGGTAGCCTTCCTTTTAGCAGTGTCTACAATTACGTGCCTATGTCATGCGATCTTTCTATTGGTATGCTAACGGAAGTTAAGCGGCAGGTGGGGATGACGAAAAGAAATTAAGAGTGATGTAAGCAAAGAATGGCACATGTGGGTATATATTTAAATGCAGTAACCCTATTATCTGACTACCATTTATGAAAGATTTGCTTTTTTATTGTCTTAGAGCAGTGGTTCTCAACCTTTTATGCTTCACGTGCCCACTGGAAATGTGTATGTAACTGGCGTACCGATTGATAGATAGATAAAACTATAGTTATTGTATAACAATGGGAATAAAATAAAACATATATATATATATAGTGGGTGTCCCTGAATTCATGGCCCAAACGTAAGGGGATGGCAGTACACACCGAACCCACCAATATTCGTCATAGAATATGATGCCGCAAACGCAGTGAGGAGTCGGAAATGAAGGACAGATACAGAGATTTCCAGAGTGACATTTATTGGAGATCATTACAACAAATTCTCAAACGTCCGCAAACCAACGTTGATACAGACGACACAACGGCAGAGTAGTGATCGGCGTACCTGCTCGTAAACACCGGGCTTCTCGACGCTGAGAATGCTGGGGTTTGGGCAATTCAGAGCTTTTAAGCCGTGCCGCCTCGTCTGCGCCCCCTACTGGTACCGTGCTGCGTTTGCGGCAGCATATTTTATGATAAATATTGATGGGTTCGGTGTGTACTACCATCCCCTCACGTTTGGGCCATGAATTCAGGGACACCTTGTATAATCGCTGCCGCAATCGGACTTAAGGATCACAATACAACACTGTTGAGAGAGTTAATACAGTAGAAATCGTCTGTACATAAAACCACAAAAACATTAACAAAGACATAACATTAATTGATTGGACACCACCTTATTACAATATCAACAATGCCAATGAAAGCGATAACTCTTACAAATTTTTCACACTTAATTTTGAAGAAATTTTAAATAAGAACAAGAATTTCCGAAATGGAGACAGAAAAGCATCCCGAAAACGTAATAATAATAAAGAATGGATTAACCCAGAAATTTGTAATTTGATTAAACGTAAAGACAAAGCTTGAATCAAGTACAAAAACAATAAGATGAACGAAACTTACAAAAACTTATATAAAAACCTACGAAACCAAGTTTCTGCTGAAATCTGAGTTCAAAAGCAAACTTTTTTAGAAAACCATTACTATCGAATGGAAAATATATGCGACAAACCTGGGACTTAATTCACCAAGTGTTTGAAGATAAGGAGACATGCTATTGATGATATAATTACTAAAAATATGCCAAAATCTTTATGAATATTTCAAATTGCAAACAAATTTAATATTGAATACAATGCTATATTATCAGAGATTAGAGAAAAAAAACCAAGAACTAGAGGAAAAATACACAACAAACTGTAAATTACGAACACCAAATCATTATTTGTATTCCCTGCTGAAACAATAAATAAAATATAAATAATCAAATCGTTAAATGAAAATAAATCACCAGGCTATGATAACATACAAGTTAAACATCTTAAAAGCAACCTAGAAGCAGTAGCTGATATAATAGCAAAAATAGTTAACCAAACCATATTACCAGGTCAAATTCCAACAGGTCTAAAAGTTTCATAATATTGAGACCAATTTACAAAGCAGGTGATAAATCCAATTTCGCCAATTACCGACCTGTCGCAATTCTGTAACACAATACATAAGATTCTAGAAAAATACCTACATAACATCCTATACAGGGTGATTCAGAATTCATCATCAATATTTGGTGGGGAGGTAGGTAATAAGAAACGAAGGAGATTTCACATAGGAAAGCATGGGCGCATATGCCATGTAGTAGGGCAAAATGACCCCAGTTCAATGATGGAAAGAACACATAAGAAGGAAGTGGTAAGGAAAAAACATTTATTATCTTACATGTAACATTTCTTTGCATTGGTTGTACAGACTTACAAGAGGTGCTCGAACTGCCGACCATGTGCTAGAATGAATGACTCACAACAGCGTTGCATGGACAGCCGGACCCTGTGGAAGATGCCTGGCATTTCCCGGATGTTTGAGGCAGCAACTGATATGCGTGCTACAAGATCCATAGCACTATCAACAGGGGTCTCGTACACCATGTTTTTCATAGCACCCCATACAAAGAAATCGATTGGAGATAAATCCGGTGAACGTGGTGGCCAAGAAACTGGTCCACCGCGGCCAATCCATTGACCACCAAACTGTCTGCGTAGGTAAGCACGCACAGCATTTGCGAAATGTGCAGGAGCGCCGTCATGCTGGAACCACATTCGCCGGAGACTACCATCAGGAACCTCGTTCAGAAGATCCGGTAACACAGTCTGAAGAAATGTTAGGTACTTGGCACCGTCGAAACGGGATGGTAGTAAATACGGGCCCAACAAACAGTCACCGACAATCCCAGTCCACACATTGACAGCAAAACGTTGTTGCGCAGCTCCAGGTCTTGTACCGTGTGGGTTCTGATGAGCCCACACATGCCAATTGTGTGTGTTGAAGACACCCTCTCGAGTGAACAACGCCTCATCTGTGAAAAGAACATACGTTGGGAAATTGGGATCAACGGCTGTTCTCTGCATGAACCACTGACAAAAAATAACACGCTTGGGATGGTCGTCTGCTGCCAATAATTGCACTCTTTGCAGATGAAACGGATGTAACCCTTCATGGTGTAATATCTGCCACGCTGTTGCTTGCGAAATTCCAAACTGCCTAGCCATACCTCGTGTGCTAGCACCAGGTTGTTCCTCGATTTCCTGTAGGACAGCTTCCTCTACTGCTACTGTCCATGCCGATCTTGCGCCTCCCTCGATTAACATTACTAGCAGCAAACGATCCTGTTTCACGCAGTTGGCGATGAATACGTGAAAACATTTGATGCTGTGGTACACGCCGGTTTGGGAAGCGCGCTGCATACAATTGCCTGGCTCGAAGACATCTTTCTCCTGCCGCACCGTAAGTTACATGCATATCTGCACATTCATTCCACGTATACCGGTTCATGTTACTTCTGCAAATTCACCTTGTCGAATGACAACTGACTGCACGCGTCAAACAGCTGTGCTTCTGTATGAGAGGTGTGTACACGCAGCGCCCTCTACACCACCATGCATTCGTCTGCCCCATACTTTCCTATGTGAAATCTCTTTCTTTTCTTATTCCCTTCCTCCCCACTAAATATTGATGATGAATTCTGAATCACCCTGTATACATTTCTAACAAAACTTTAAATACTAAATCATAAACAACATAGATTTCAAAAGGGGCTAAAATCACTATAAAATTGCTAACAGATTTCACATATGAAGCCTTGAATCAGGGTGATAAGGTAGCAGCATTGTTCCTTGCCTTACAAAAAGCATTTGACACAATAGACTAGGGGTTCGCAACGTGGTGTATGCGGTAAAATTTTTGGGGTTCGCTGTGACTGCTCAAAAGTCTCTAGATCTTACCTTATCCAATAAAGAAGAGTTGGTTGAAATATCTTGTGACAATAGTTTTTAAAAAGCATTCATTACAAAAAAGCCATTGATTTGAATTTGGATTGGAATGGAGAAGGAATATCCGACTTTGTCAAGAATTGCAGTCAAATATTTGTTACCTTTCACAACAACATATTTATGTGAAACTGGTTTTTCATCTTTAACCGCTTTAAAAAATAAATATAGGAACAGGCTGGATGTTGAAGATGACTTGCGATTCTACTTTAGCAAGATAACCCCAACCATTGATAAACTGTGCAAGCGTAAGCAAGTGCAACCATTTCACTGATTACTTAGTAAAATGTTTATAATTTTATAAGATTTGTTAAATTGTTTTTGTCCTTTTTTTGTGTTTATCGATAAATGTATCTATATTTGGTTTCTCATGACAAGGACTGTTATGACATCCTAAATTGCAGTTGTAAACGTGTTACAAAGGTTGATCCAATTAAATACCTAGCAGTGATTATTGATAAAACACTTTCATGGAAGTGTCAAGAATCTTAGTGTATAAAATTTTGCTATAAATGGTTTTATCTTATCAACACTATAATCATACTGTTGATAACATAAAACCATGTATAGCAAAATTTTATACTCTAAGATCAAGTTTATAATTTTGTTTACTCTCGATAAAACAAGTTTAAAAATGTTATATTCTGCTTGTGTATATAGTCAGCTACAATATGCAATAAAAGCCTGGGGAGGAGCTGCAAAAATAAATTTAATCAGGCTGTTGATTCTGCAAAACTTTATAGTTGGAATCATTGACAATAATGGTCGCTTCTCTGAATCTCCTCTTTTGTTTAAGGAATTGGGGTTACTGACTGTGTCTCAACTTTATATTTCAAAAGTTATTATATATGTCCATTTCAATTTACGTCTATTTCAGGTTCGACAGACACATATACCACTTAAAGACTCATCGTTTAAATTGCAAATACCACCCATATCAAAGCAAGCTACTACTCGTAACATAAACTATATAACAGTATTCCAGAAACAACGAAGAAAATTACTTCAAAATATTTATTTAATAAATCTCTTTGTGAATGGATTGTAAACAACGAATGATTACTGTATGTAAAACTAATTTTTTGACTGTCTATGTCATAGATTGGTTCAATTATCAACTGTTTCCTTGTTAATTTTTTGCATTTGTTTTTTAATATAATTATACACCAGCGCTCAAGTATTCAGTTACTTTAGCTGGGTATATTTCATTATAATTTTGTATTCATACAAATCTGGATTGAATAAAAATTGAATGGAATTGAATTGAATGTAATTTATGAATACAAAATTTAATGCATATATATGTTTTATTTTATTCCCATTGTTATACTATAACTATAGCTTTATCTTTCTATACAAGGGGTACACCAGTTACATACACATTTCCAGGGGGTACGTGAAGCATAAAAGGTTGAGAACCAGTGCAATAGACCATAACATTTTATTAGATGAGAGATTCACAGGGTTAGGGCAAGACCGTCTCAACTACAGACTTGCTCCAAGCTGCATATCACGTGACGTCAGTACCGCGGGCTTACGCTTTTCGGCTGCAGACAATCCGTTGCTACAGGAGCATCTGAATTAAATAATGAGGCTGTTTGTATATGTGGCATTTTGCTAATACATCATTATATAAAAGTATTGATTGTGTTTCAGACATTTTGCTAAATAATTATAGCAAAGTGAGGAATGATAAAAAGTATAAAACAAAAACAAGAAAGTTATCAGGGTTTACAAGTAAAAATGACAAAATCTTAAATTTTTCTTTTAAGCATTGAAAGTATTTTATTTATTTATGTCCAACAGTATTTATATTACTTACTTATGTCCATCATAGATGTTACAGTATTTATTTTCTCTCTTCGCTTCCCGGTATGAGTAAGCAAAAGATATTCAGACTTCATTTCAAAAGAATATTTTTGTGATGCTAAATGTAATATCAAACAATGTTGAGTGAGTAATTCACTTTACTTAGTAAATCTCATACATGATTGCAATATTTTTTATTCTGCTCATTTGCTTAGTTGTGTGAGTAAATATCTTTCAGCCTCATTTTTAAGCAAATATTAATGTGTTTATCGATATGTGAATGTGTCTCTCCTGAGTCAGCAATTGAAACAGAATAAAACATTTTTTATTCTGTTTATTTGTTTAGTTGTGAGAGCGACACTCACAATTCATTAGCAATCAAATATTGATCTGATGACTGATGTAGCATGTCCTGAAACAGTAGTTCAAAATATTGCTTAAAAGAAATTCGTGGCTTATTAGAATATTTTGTCCTGTTTATTTGCTGAGATATTTGAGCAAATAATAATCAAAGATTTCTTTCTATTCAAACATTTATTTTTTAGGTCCACTATTAGTGCAAAATTATTGTTTAGAAGTAATTCATAATTCTCTTTTTTGAAGTGCAAGATTTTTAAAATGCATTAATCTTAGAGGAGATGTAAATGTTATGCAATATTTGTGTCATTTCTGTTGTGTTTGCAATTTTGTATCGTAAATCTTCACTTTTATATAAAAATCAAGTAGAAATATTTTGTACCTTCATTATAAGATGTGAAACTGCATTGCAAAAGTTTTATTACTCATCTGATTTTGAATAAATTATTGAAATATAATCTACATTAGTACTTCAATTCTACAGCTATCAGTAGTAAAAACCTTTAAAATATTATTAAATAAAAGTAATTGAAATAAATATACCGTTTAATTCTACAGCTATCAACACCATGACTTTAAAATTTGATTTGGCAAAATTTAATTAAAAAAAAAACTTATTTATATTAATTCACGAGATGTCAATTGTAAACGCTTTCGAAAAATATTTGCCAAAATGTATCGAATATGAAGAAGAACAGTGAGATTTCCTAGAGCATACTTCAGTGCACTTTGGTGAATGTAAGCCCACACCATTGACATCACGATTCTTTGCGGCAGGCCTGTTCCTTCACGACGACCCCGGTTAGAGGCATCCCATTACTGTGGTTCCGGAACTATTTTACAATATGATCTCTGTAACAAAAAATAGGCAAAACATTTAGTTCTAGACGTCATATCAAACACGATGTACCCCAAGGATCCATTTTAGGTCCTTTAGTCTTTTCGATAAACATTAATGACTTGGTTGACACTATGATAAAAAGTCATTTATTAATGCAGATCATATAGCAATCGCCACTTCGAATAAAAACCAAAAGAACGCTGTGAAAGATTTACAAGAATATTACATTATTTATACATTATACATTTATACATTGACTTAATTATAAAAAAATTATTTAAACATTAAAAAAACCAAAGGGATAAGTTTTCACTCTCCAGGAATTCGCATCAATAACCATATACCTAAAAAAACTCATAAAATCGACTGCATCTCCAAGAGAAGAATTCTTAATGCTACAGACTGTAATACTGAAGTAGAACGAGTAGAAACTCTAAAATACTTAGATCTACACTTCAGTAGCATATTACACTAGACACGAAAAAAATCTGCGGAAGTTTAAAATTCTGCCCTTTGAAACTACATAAATTAGGATATATTTTAAAACCTGAAACATGTTCATAGTTTATAAAGCTGTCTGTGAATCGATCATAGACTATGTTATAATAATTTACGGCACAACAAACTTAACAAACATTAAAAAGATTGAAGCAATTCAATCCTCAAGCGTCAAAATCTTAATACCTAACAATTAACGCACATATCTACAGAAAGATTTGATTAGTTAGACATCCTTTTGAAATTCATATATGTGCAACCTAACAGCAAGCAATTGTTTTGATAATAAACATAAAGTAAAAATACAAAGCTGAAACAAAAACACTATTTTCAGTTACCAACTTTTAGAAACAACTATGGAAAATATAGAAAAAAAATTACAAAATACCTTTAACCTCTTCCTTTCTTCAAAATACTTTTAACCTCTTACCAAGAGAAATGTTTTCCATAAACCTTTTAATTTATTGAAAAACAAATTAAAAAATGTCCTATAAGATAAATTCAAAGAAACAAACAAAAACATCCACCATAACCAATGCTCAAACTCAAAGAAACTATACATTACCAAAGAAAAAAAAGTTTTTGTATTATACCTGGAAAAGGTTTTCTATAGATGTTAAACGATATATTAGATTGATGTTAAACGAGAAACACTGTAAATGTGAAACGCGCTATACATATATCACGAAATTCTCTTCTGAATTAGAAATTTTATTTTACTATCGATGTTCTTCGTCAATGCCATTAATTTCTTTATTAAATATTGTTACGACAGATGAACGTGCCACAATGAATTTATGATAAACGCGTCATAACATGGTCATCTATATACCTACCAGGACCGTACGTTCTGTTTTTGACGTCACCAACGTGGGACTATAGAAGGGTCGTAGACTAGAACAAGATATAGGGTCATCGCTTGCTTTGGGCAAAAAGATGATTCAAACTTATAAATATATCGCAAAAATAGGAAAATGTTTTCAAAGAAATGGAAAAAAAAATTATGCAAATCCTGTTATATGGAGGAGATAAAAAAAAATATTTTTTCTACAAATCCTGTCATATGGAGGAGATAAAAAAAATTTTCTGCAAATCCTGTCATATGGAGGAGATAAAAAAAATTGTAGACATGAACAAAATCTATGGTTTACCTCTTGTTTCGGCAGAAAATTATAAATACATCGAAAAAAATTGTTAAATTAGTATTCAACTAATAATTTTTTTCTTGAAAACTGGGAAAGAAATGAAAAAAAAATGTATTTGTTCTGTAAATCCCGCTATATGGAGGAGATAAAAAAATATCGAAAGTTAGAAGTCTTATTACAAGTAACTGATCTGATGATTTGCACTATAATGAAAGCAGACTTCAGAGTTTTAACTCTTCAATTCTTATATTTGTATTTTAACTAAGAGAATGCAATAGAAACAGAAACATTTTACGGTTTTATGTAGTAATTTATTATTTATAAGTGAAACTGGCCAAAAAAAACATTTCACATTTCTTAAGGAATATATATTAGGTATTTAAAAATTATAAATGCATATATCATGAATGGAAAATACTTACGTTAAAGATCAATTCAGAATCTGTTCAACAAATCAGTTTTCATTGGTAATGACCAGTTTTTTCCATATAAGAAATGGATACATGTTTGCAGTACAATTTCAAAAAGAACATTGACATAACCTTAATTTCCAAGTTTAAAGAAAAAGAAATGGTAGAATTAGATTGTATGGATTATATATATAGCTGTCAGTGGGCAAATATTTAACTACTAAGATTACAAAAAATAAAGCAGCTTGAAAGAATTGCATCACTGAAAAAAAAAAGTCATGTATTTAATACTATACCCAATTAAAAAGACTTGCTCCTTACTCAGAAATTAATTAAAATAAGTAAATTCTCTGTCGTTAAGCAATCAAATTTTTAAGTTCATCCTTCAAGCTATTGCATGGTAAAATTTTTTATGAGAAAATTCAGGAGCTTTTCGGAGCAAGGACTTCCTGAAGATGGATGCTGTCCTTGCTTCGAAAAGTTTCCAAAAAAATTTAACATGCAGTTAGAAGGATAAACTTAAAATTTTTCTGCTCAGCAGAGAATTTTATTGGATTTGATACTATATACTGTAGGGCCAATTAAAAAATTTCAAAATTAGCAAAAAAATATTTATATTATCACTATCAGTGATATTATAAATAATATCACTGATAGTGATATTATTATCAGTGATATTATTTATTATATATATATATTATTATATATTTATAATATCACTATCAGTGGTGTATCTTGTTGAAATGTCCAAGGCATTAAATTTGCAATATTAAGTTTTAGGTTGAAGCATGTATGGTAACTTTGAGACTGTGCAGTTGATGCAGCAACTTATTCTTATTCCTGTACATGTTGCTTTAATAAGTTGAAAAATTTACTTTGTCATGACACTTATCAAATTCTCCTTACTAAATTGCATTGCTCTTTTGTTCAGCTACCACTAAAACAGTTTTCAGTAAATTTCTACTTACAACATAAAATGCGATTTCAAAAAAATTCATACATTGCTTATATAAAATACATCATGTGTACCATGATGATCATTGTATACCAGAAGCAGAAAAATTATCCTTATAGCATTTGCTTGCTACAAAAGTCTGATACAGCTTGCCACTATAAGTTGTAGATCTCTCTGGGAAAAACAAAACTTCAGCAGTAATATCTGAAAAAGAAAATTTCATACACTCCCCATGGCTCAAAATGTAGTCACTATATTCCATAGCCAGGCACACTAACCATATAATGATCAAGGTGATTATCCCTCAAATGTTATGTGATTATAAATTACTTCTTAAATGGTTAAACAAAATATGCTCATTTAAATTTGTGATTGATTATTGCTGATAATTCTCATTGAAAATGTGGTCACATTATGAATCATGAATATTTTTTAAATCATAAATTTGGTTTTTGTTCCAAATAGAAAGTTATTGACCAGAAGTGAAATTTATGAGAGAGAATGCATGGGAGAAATGGTAGGGGAAAGTAAAATTTCAATGTACTTAATCTGACACCAGCATTAGAGGTAATGAGAGAGAGAGAGGGGGGGGGATATTACAAATAAATTGATAGCATCCAAAGCCAATATTGGGAAAATACTGGTATGATTTACATATTAAATTGCTGACAAATTCTATATAGGGAAATATATTTATAAGGTTTTTTCCTATTTGAATCAACAATAAATATATACTGTTTTTTTAAGGGTATGGCAAAAGAGGAGGACTTTCGTGCAAATTTGATAAAAAAAAATCATCAAAAGAAATTAGAAGGTTTTAATATTGTTAAATATTTTTACCTGACAGTTGAGCAACTGTCTAATTTAATATACTGATATTAACAAAAATTAGAATAGAGGTAGTGTGTGTTAACTAAAATTAAATTGATGTTTTTAATTCACTATAAACTTCAATTTATGCTGATGCTATGTGTAGCAAAACAAAAGAATCATCATCTGTATTTATTTCACTAAATATCTCAAAGATAAAGCAGACTTCAACCCTGAAAACCGATTAGTAGATTAAGAGTAATTGAATTACTATTCGTCAAAGGGTGAATAATGATATCAATTCAAGGTTCCTTGAATAAATGAATTCAATTCAAGGTTCACTTCACTGATGTGCATCAGGATTCACATTCCATTTTCTTTGGAACTAAATAGGCACAGTAACAATAATGGTAAAAGAAACGCTTAAATTTGTCTTCAGCTCTTCCCATCTCTAACTGGCAGAAAAACTACAAATGTGGAGGTTCCCCATATTTTTAGTTGGTAACACTAATTTCAGGATTGAATGCATCCTTAATTTTTTTCCCACTCAAACACCTGCCATATTGAAAAGTGATATTGACCTCCAGTAAGTTGCCTGTGTTTCCTAAATCTATATTCTAAACAATCTGCCTGGAATTTCCCAGGCAATATGTATGCATATTCAACTCCTCTCAATAATATACATGTTACCGGCAATGTATGAAAAGCCGGCATTCTATAGAATACCCGGCGTTTTTAGGCAATGTATGAAATATGAGAATTATTACATACTTTCCCTAGGCATTATATAGAATGCCAAATACTATTTCGGCAAAGTATGAAAAAGGCTTTTATTGAAAAGATGCATGTGAAAATGTAAGAAGTACAAAATATAAGATACGGGATTTTTCTACAAAAAGAGAAAAATACCATTGCTGAACTACCGCCAGAAATATTAACATCATAACCTGTAATGAATCTGTCGTCCGCATTATAAAAAACGCCCCAAATGAGGTAAAGCCAAGTGAGAACGAATCAGTAAAGTGTTGAATATTCGAAGTTTGCAATTCGAGTTAGGATACTCGTATTTCACTTTACTACTTGTCAAATCTATTTCAGTGGAGTTCCGAGATGCTTGTGATATGTCGTTTTTTGATGACTTTTTTAAATCTGTTTTTTGACCTTAACTCTCTTTCTATGGAAGCTAGGATTCTCAAACTTTGGGATCCCTATTGAGGCAACCCTCTTTTACACTCTTACAACACTAGGGGGCGCTTTTCCGAATGGAAGGGTGTCTTTTTGGTGTCCAAAGTGACCAACTACGGCGCTCTTTTTTACCGAAACTAGGGACTGGCGGATCTGGCAATCAGGGTGAGCCTATAGGGGACCCAGGGGAACATTTACTGGTCAATTCGAATTGGACTGAGTGCTCTGGCTCTCTGTTTGAGGCGAGCGTCGAGAGTCACGTGACTCGCATTGCGACAATAAACATCACTGCCGGGAGTATTTTATACTTTGCCGATTTGCCTTTTGGCATTCTATAGAATGCCTAGGAAATGTGTGAAATATGAATCGTTTCATACATACATTACCAGTTAGTTTTAGGCGTTAAATACAATGCCGGATTTCAAACTTTGCCGGTGACATATACAATATTCAGTGAAAGTGATAAAATAAGACATTGCTTTTCTGTTACTGGAATTATTGTCACTAACATATGCCTCTGTATCCTGTAGCTCACAAAACAATTAAAATATTTCAAAAATATACACTAAGAACTTCATATGCTATATTTCTCACAGGAAGTATGTGTACATCTTTAAAAGGAAACATAACACCAGTTACCAAGAAAACAAGAAGCATTTGCAGTATTTTTGCCATCAAATGCACATTCATTAAAATTTGGTTTAATGTGTTGCTCATCCATCATTAAGATAACATTTTTGGATGTAAGTGTTTGTAATGTATACTTCAACTGTATGTATGCTAACGATTTATCATCAAATTGTTCTGCATGTGGACATGTGTTAAGTGATGTACAAATCTGTTAAAAGAGTTTGTGGGTGAGGTAACCAACTATTGATGATTAAGAATGATTAAGAGATTAACAGGTAACCAACTATTGATGATTAATAGATTGGAATATCTAAGGCACAGTTTCTTGCAATGGTTCCATTTGCACAGTTTCTTGCAATTTATCAAACTGAACTGTCTCAACTGAATTTAACGAGTCTCAATGTATTGCAAAAAAGGATCAAATGTATTTTGTGCTGATAGCAAAGAAGTATTAATTCTGCTTGAATCTTCACATTTTTAAATCTTTACTACACAGTGCTTTCATTCCAAAAAAAATAAGTAGAAAAATATCAGTAGAAATATTTGTGTTGCTAACTTTTTTTGGAGTTTTATTAATATTTCCTAAATTTTTTAACTGAACATTATCAATGAATGACAATATTTGAAGTTCAGCATTAATAACCCCAGAACATGCTATTTTAAATGCAGGATCAACAGTGGCGGATTATCCATAAGGCACGTGCCTAGAGGCCCCAGTCTCAGGAGGACCCCATCTCAAGAACCTTTGGTTGGGTGTTTTAAAAGAAGCCAATTAAGCTTATAATTTATAAAATAAATTACATAATTTGAATGCAAAATCATTTTTATATGTTTTACTGACTTTAGAAACAGGCATTTCAATCAACAATTATGTGTACTAATAGCATAGTATAACTAGTAATACAGCACCTCCACCACCCCAACTCGGCGACGGTTTGCTGGCAATCCTTCGGAGAGCGGAAAGAAATTTCAAAAACATATTGCAGAACACTTGATCGCTCGCACTCTCGGCGTTATACCGCGCTGTTCGCAACACTCGCATAATAGTTCAAACTTATAAAAATTTCCAATATCTTCCAAAAAGTAAGTTTGCTCACTGATTTAATTCTTTATTTTAAAATAACTTGATTTAATTTTTGATTTGATCTTAGATACCGCAATGAAAAGGCAATATCCCAGTGGAGCAGAAAAAAGAAAAATTGCACGCAAAAAAGGTTAAAGAATCTGCTAAAGGACAAACATTGTATTAGAATTTTTAGAGTCACAGAAACAAAAAGATTTCTCGTTAGCTTCACATAATGTTCAAAATGAATCCATCTTGTCACCAACCGAACACGAAATTGTCAAAATCGAAAGTGATTCATTAGAACCATCACCAGTATATAATAATTCGGATAATGATAAACAAGAGCCAACGGCAATGTTGCAACAAGTATGACCAAATTAGCAATGATCCAGCTGAATGGAGTAAGTCTGAAGAACTAAGACAGTATTTTATCGAAAAAAGACATTTTGTACAGAATATTGATTTTGAAGATAAAGAAATGATAAAATATATGTTACAAATCAGCGCAGCAACTCAAAGATTCATTTCAAAATCGATGTTAAACGCAAATGTTAAACGGTGAAGAAGTAGATCGCTTTTGGCTAATATTTTCACCGAAAGCACGTAAGTTATACTGCGGACCCTGCAAGATATTTTTATTAGAAGGATTTCAAGATCAGTTTATCACAGGTTTCAATGACTGGAAAAATGCCGCATCCGGGCTCTTATCACGTGAAAATAGTGCTTCACATTCAAAGTCCTGTTTTAGTTGGTTTGCTAGATCAAAGAAACAGTGTGTGGAAACCGATTTCTCTATATAAATGTATGAAAATGAATGTGAGTACTGGAAAAAAGCTTTACAAAGAATTATTGATGTCATATGTTTTTTGTATCAACGCGGGCTTCCATTAAGAGGTAAAGACGAAATTTTTGGATCAGTACATAATGGGAATTATTTAGGTGCATTGGAGCTTTTGGCTAAATATGACGCGTTTCTAGCAAATCATATTGAGAAATTTAAAAATATCGGGCGTGGCAAAACATCTTACTTGTCTTCAACAATTTGCGATGAATTTATTCAACTACTATGAGACCATGTAACTAATTTAATTTTAAAACAAGTAAAAGGATCAAAATATTTTGGAATTATAGTTGACTCTACTCCTGATGTGACACATGTCGATCAATTTACCGTTATAATTAGATATGTAAACTCGCAAACTTTTGAAGTGTCAGAACGATTTTTAAAAATTTTGCCTTTAAAAGGCCACAAAGGAAATGATTTAGCTCAAGAAATTGTGCAATATTTAAGTGAGTGCGATCTAAGCATCAAAAATTGCCGCTCTCAAAGTTATGATAATGCGGCCAATATGTATGGAAAATATCAGGGTGTCCAAAGTAGAATCAAGGAAATTAATAATTTTGCAGAGTTTGTACCATGTAGTGCTCTTTCCCTGAATCTTGTTGGACAGACAGCAGCCAGTGGATGTATAGAGGCGATATCATTTTTTGGGGTTGTACAAAAAATATACAATTTTTTGTCTGGTTCAACATATAGGTGGAATTTGATGAAAGAAGAGATGTTCAAGAAACAATCGTCGAATTTAAAAGTTAATGAGAGACTATTTGTGTTGAAGTCTCTCTCTGACACAAGATGGTCAGCTAGATATGATGCTTAATTAAAAGTAAACTACATGGAAATTATGTCAACTTTAAAAATCTTATTTCAGGATTCTGACCAAAGTTATGACACGCAAAATGAAGGGACAAATATCTTGAGTAAACTATGTAAACTAGAGTCATGTATTCTCAGTTTAATTTGGTATGATGTTTTAGAAAGGATAAATAAAGTAAACTTGACATTTCAAACGGAAGGGCTTATTTTAAAACTGGTTGTAGATCATTTATAATCTTTGAAGAATATCTGAAAATAATTCGCCAAAGGAAAAAGCAAAAAGTATTTAAAAAAAGTGTTCATCCGAATTTGAGTTAATCACATGTTATAAAAGCGATAAAACACGTCAAATTAAAAGAAAATTGTTCGATGGTGAATCCGGTTGAAAGGAAATTTTTTCTTCAAAACAAAAATTTAAAGCAGAAGTTTTTT